>JAUMJM010000219.1:0-154185 GCA_033558235.1 Neomorphus geoffroyi | reverse complement strand
GCCCCTCCCAAGTCCCTGCCCCTCCCATGTTCCCTGTCCCCTCCCAAGTCCCTGCCCCTCCCATGTCCCCAGTCCCCTCCCAACTGCCTCCCCTCCCATTTCCCCAGTCCCCTCCCCAGTCCCTGCCCCTCCCAAGTCCCCACCCCCTTCCCAAGTCCCCAGGCCCCTCCCAAGTCCCTGACCCTCCCATGTTCCCAGTTCCCTCTCCAGTCCCTGCCCCTCCCATGTCCCGAGTCCCCTCCCAAGTCCCCAGTCCCCTCCCAAGTCCCAGCCCCTCCCATGTTCCCAGTCCCCTCCCAACTGCCTACCCCTCCCAAGTACCTGCCCCTCCCAAGTCCACTCCCATGTCCCCAGTCCCCTCCCAACTGCCTGCCCCTCCCAAGTCTCTGGCCCTCCCAGGTCCCTAGTCCTCTCCCATGTCCCCAGTCCCTTCCCAAGTCCCTGACCCGCCCAAGTCCCTGCCCCTCCCATGTCCACAGTCCCCTCCCAAGTCACTGCCCCTCCCATGTCCCCAGTCCCCTCCCAACTGCCTATCCCTGCCAAGTACCTGCCCCTCCCAAGTCCTCTCCCATGTCCCCAGTCCCCTCCCAACTGCCTGCCCCTACCAATCCCTGGCCCTCCCAGGTCCCTAGTCCCCTCCCATGTCCCCAGTCCCTTCCCAAGTCCCTGCCCCTCCCAGGTCTCAAGTCCTCTCCCAAGTCCCTGCCCTTCCCATGTTCCCAGGCCCCTCCCCAGTCCCTGCCCCTGCCATGTCCACAGTCCCCTCCCAAGTCCCTGCCCCTCCCATGTCCCTATCCCCTCCCAACTGCCTGCCCCTCCCAAGCCCCTGGCCCTCCCACGTTCCTACTCCCTTCCCATGTCCCCAGTCCCCTCCCAAGTCCATGCCCCTCCCATGTCCCCAGTCCCCTCCCCAGTCCCTGCCCCTCCCAAATCCCTGCCCCTCCCATGCCAGCAGTCCACTGCCATGTCCCCAGTCCCCTCCCAGGTCCCTGCCCCTCCCATGTTCCCTGTCCCCTCCCCACTCCCTGCCCCTCCCATGTCCCCAGTCCCTTCCCAAGTCCCCAGGACCCTCCCAAGTCCCTGACCCTCCCATGTTCCCAGTTCCCTCTCCAGTCCCTGCCCCTCCCATGTCCCCAGTCCCCTCCCAAGTCCCCAGTCCCCTCCCAAGTCCCTGCCCCTCCCATGTTCCCAGTCCCCTCCCAACTGCCTACCCCTCCCAAGTACCTGCCCCTCCCAAGTCCACTCCCATGTCCCCAGTCCCCTCCCAACTGCCTGCCCCTCCCAAGTCCCTGGCCCTCCCAGGTCCCTAGTCCTCTCCCATGTCCACAGTCCCTTCCCAAGTCCCTGCCCCTTCCACGTCCCTGCCCCTCCCAGGTCCCAAGTCCTCTCCCAAGTCCCTGCCCCTCCCATGTCCCCAGTCCCCTCCCAACTGCCTGCCCCTCCCAATTCCCTGGCCCTCCCAAGTCCCTAGTCCTCTCCCATGTCCCCAGTCCCCTCCCCAGTCCCTGCCCCTCCCAAATCCCTGCCCCTCCCATACCAGCAGTCCCCTCCCATGTCCCCAGTCCCCTCCCAGGTCCCTGCCCCTCCCATGTTCCCTGTCCCCTCCCCAGTCCCTGCCCCTCCCTTGTCCCCATTCGCCTCCCAACTGCCTGCCCCTCCCAAGTCCCTGCCCCTCCCATTTGCCCAGTCCCCTCCCCAGTCCCTGCCCCTCCCATGTTCCCAGTCCCCTCCCCAGTCCCTGCCCCTCCCATGTCCACAGTCCCCTCCCAAGTACCCAGTCTCCTCCCAAGTCCCTGCCCCTCCCATGTTCCCAGTCCCCTCCCCAGTCCCTGCCCCTCCCATGTCCACAGTCCCCTCCCAAGTCACTGCCCCTCCCATGTCCCCAGTCCCCTCCCAACTGCCTACCCCTCTCAAGTCCCTGCCCCTCCCAAGTCCCTGTCCCTCCCAGGTTCCAAGTCCCCTCCCAAGTCCCTGCCCCTCCCAGGTCCCAAGTCTTCTCCCAAGTCCCTGCCCCTCTCATATTCCCAGTCCCCACCCCAGTCCCTGCCCCTCCCATGTCCACAGTCCCCTCCCAAGTCCCTGCCCCTCCCATGTCCCCAGTCCCCTCCCAACTGCCTGCCTTCCCAAGTCCCTGGCCCTCCCAAGTCCCTAGTCCCTTCCCATGTCCCCAGTCCCCTCCCAAGTCCCTGCCCCTCCCATGTCCCCAGTCCCCTCCCCAGTCCATGCCCCTCCCAAATCCCTGCCCCTCCCATGCCAGCAGTCCCCTCCTATGTCCCCAGTCCCCTCCCAGGTCCCTGCCCCTCCGAAATCCCTGCCCCTCCCATGCCAGCAGTCCCCTCCTATGTCCCCAGTCCCCTCCCAACTGCCTGTCCCTCCCAAGTCCCTGCCCCTCCCAAGTCCCCAGTCCCTTCCCAAGTCCCCAGTCCCCTCCCAAGTCCCTGATCCTCCCATTTGCCCAGTCCCCTCCCCAGTCCCTGCCCCTCCCATGTTCCCAGTCCCCTCCCCAGTCCCTGCCCCTCCCATGTCCCCAGTCCCCTCCCAAGTACCCAGTCTCCTCCCAAGTCCCTGCCCCTCCCATGTTCCCAGTCCCCTCCCCAGTCCCTGCCCCTCCCATGTCCACAGTCCCCTCCCAAGTCACTGCGCCTCCCGTGTCCCCAGTCCCCTCCCAACTGCCTACCCCTCCCAAGTACCTGCCCCTCCCAAGTCCTCTCCCATGTCCCCAGTCCCCTCCCAACTGCCTGCCCCTCCAAAGTCCCTGCCGCTCCCAAGTCCCTAGTCCCCTCCCATGTCCCCCGTCCCTTCCCATGTCCCTGCCCCTCCCAAGTCCCTGCCCCTCCCAGGTTCCAAGTCCCCTCCCAAGTCCCTGCCTCTCCCAAGTCCCTGCCCCTCCCAGGTCCCAAGTCTTCTCCCAAGTCCCTGCCCCTCTCATGTTCCCAGTCCCCTCCCCAGTCCCTGCCCCTCCCATGTCCACAGTCCCCTCCCAAGTCCCTGCCCCTCCCATGTCCCCAGTCCCCTCCCAACTGCCTGCCTTCCCAAGTCCCTGGCCCTCCCAAGTCCCTAGTCCCTTCCCATGTCCCCAGTCCCGTCCCAAGTCCCTGCCCCTCCCATGTCCCCAGTCCCCTCCCAGGTCCCTGCCCCTCCCAAATCCCTGCCCCTCCCATGCCAGCAGTCCCCTCCTATGTCCCCAGTCCCCTCCCAGGTCCCTGCCCCTCCCATGTTCCCTGTCCCCTCCCCACTCCCTGCCCCTCCCATGTCCCCAGTCCCCTCCCAACTGCCTGCCCCTCCCAAGTCCCTGCCCCTCCCAAGTCCCCAGTCCCTTCCCAAGTCCCCAGTCCCCTCCCAAGTCCCTGACCCTCCCATGTTCCCAGTCCCCTCCCCAGTCTCTGCCCCTCCCATGTCCCCAGTCCCCTCCCAACTGCCTACCCCTCCCAAGTATCTGCCCCTCCCAAGTCCTCTCCCATGTCCCCAGTTCCCTCCCAACTGACTGCCCCTCCCAAGTCCCTGCCGCTCCCAAGTCCCTAGTCCCCTCCCATGTCCCCCGTCCCTTCTCAAGTCCCTGCCCCTCCCAAGTCCCTGTCCCTCCCAGGTTCCAAGTCCCCTCCCAAGTCCCTGCCCCTCCCAGGTCCCAAGTCTTCTCCCAAGTCCCTGCCCCTCTCATATTCCCAGTCCCCACCCCAGTCCCTGCCCCTCCCATGTCCACAGTCCCCTCCCAAGTCCCTGCCCCTCCCATGTCCCCAGTCCCCTCCCCAGTCCATGCCCCTCCCAAATCCCTGCCCCTCCCATGCCAGCAGTCCCCTCCTATGTCCCCAGTCCCCTCCCAGGTCCCTGCCCCTCCAAAATCCCTGCCCCTCCCATGCCAGCAGTCCCCTCCTATGTCCCCAGTCCCCTCCCAACTGCCTGTCCCTCCCAAGTCCCTGCCCCTCCCAAGTCCCCAGTCCCTTCCCAAGTCCCCAGTCCCCTCCCAAGTCCCTGATCCTCCCATTTGCCCAGTCCCCTCCCCAGTCCCTGCCCCTCCCATGTTCCCAGTCCCCTCCCCAGTCCCTGCCCCTCCCATGTCCCCAGTCCCCTCCCAAGTACCCAGTCTCCTCCCAAGTCCCTGCCCCTCCCATGTTCCCAGTCCCCTCCCCAGTCCCTGCCCCTCCCATGTCCACAGTCCCCTCCCAAGTCACTGCGCCTCCCGTGTCCCCAGTCCCCTCCCAACTGCCTACCCCTCCCAAGTACCTACCCCTCGCAAGTCCTCTCCCATGTCCCCAGTCCCCTCCCAACTGCCTGCCCCTCCAAAGTCCCTGCCGCTCCCAAGTCCCTAGTCCCCTCCCATGTCCCCCGTCCCTTCCCATGTCCCTGCCCCTCCCAAGTCCCTGCCCCTCCCAGGTTCCAAGTCCCCTCCCAAGTCCCTGCCTCTCCCAAGTCCCTGCCCCTCCCAGGTCCCAAGTCTTCTCCCAAGTCCCTGCCCCTCTCATGTTCCCAGTCCCCTCCCCAGTCCCTGCCCCTCCCATGTCCACAGTCCCCTCCCAAGTCCCTGCCCCTCCCATGTCCCCAGTCCCCTCCCAACTGCCTGCCTTCCCAAGTCCCTGGCCCTCCCAAGTCCCTAGTCCCTTCCCATGTCCCCAGTCCCGTCCCAAGTCCCTGCCCCTCCCATGTCCCCAGTCCCCTCCCAGGTCCCTGCCCCTCCCAAATCCCTGCCCCTCCCATGCCAGCAGTCCCCTCCTATGTCCCCAGTCCCCTCCCAGGTCCCTGCCCCTCCCATGTTCCCTGTCCCCTCCCCACTCCCTGCCCCTCCCATGTCCCCAGTCCCCTCCCAACTGCCTGCCCCTCCCAAGTCCCTGCCCCTCCCAAGTCCCCAGTCCCTTCCCAAGTCCCCAGTCCCCTCCCAAGTCCCTGACCCTCCCATGTTCCCAGTCCCCTCCCCAGTCTCTGCCCCTCCCATGTCCCCAGTCCCCTCCCAAGTCCCCAGTCCCCTCCCAAGTCCCTGCCCCTCCCATGTCCCCAGTCCCCTCCCAACTGCCTGCCCCTCCCAACTCCCTGGCCCTCCCAAGTCCCTAGTCCCTTCCCATGTCCCCAGTCCCCTCCCAAGTCCCTGCCCCTCCCATGTCAACTGCCTGCCCCTCCCCAGTCCCTGCCCCTCCCATGTTCCCTGTCCCCTCCCCAGTCCCTGCCCCTCCCATATCCCCATTCGCCTCCCAACTGCCTGCCCCTCCCAAGTCCCTGCCCCTCCCATGTTCCCAGTCCCCTCCCCAGTCCCTGCACCTCCCATGTCCCCAGTCCCCTCCCAAGTACCCAATCTCCTCCCAAGTCCCTGCCCCTCCCATGTTTCCAGTCCCCTCCCCAGTCCCTGCCCCTCCCATGTCCACAGTCCCCTCCCAAGTCACTGCCCCTCCCATGTCCCCAGTCCCCTCCCAACTGCCTATCCCTCCAAGTACCTGCCCCTCCCAAGTCCTCTCCCATGTCCCCAGTCCCCTCCCAACTGCCTGCCCCTACCAATCCCTGGCCCTCCCAGGTCCCTAGTCCCCTCCCATGTCCCCAGTCCCTTCCCAAGTCCCTGCCCCTCCCAGGTCCCAAGTCCTCTCCCAAGTCCCTGCCCCTCCCATGTTCCCAGGCCCCTCCCCAGTCCCTGCCCCTGCCATGTCCACAGTCCCCTCCAAAGTCCCTGCCCCTCCCATGTCCCTATCCCCTCCCAACTGCCTGCCCCTCCCAAGCCCCTGGCCCTCCCACGTTCCTAGTCCCCTCCCATGTCCCCAGTCCCCTCCCAAGTCCCTGCCCCTCCCATGTCAACAGTCCCCTCCCAGGTCCCTGCCCCTCCCAAATCCCTGCCCCTCCCATGCCAGCAGTCCCCTCCTATGTCCCCAGTCCCCTCCCAGGTCCCTGCCCCTCCCATGTTCCCTGTCCCCTCCCCACTCCCTGCCCCTCCCATGTCCCCAGTCCCCTCCCAACTGCCTGCCCCTCCCCAGTCCCTGCCCCTCCCAAGTCCCCAGTCCCTTCCCAAGTCCCCAGTCCCCTCCCAAGTCCCTGACCCTCCCATGTTCCCAGTCCCCTCCCCAGTCTCTGCCCCTCCCATGTCCTCAGTCCCCTCCCAAGTCCCCAGTCCCCTCCCAAGTCCCTGCCCCTCCCATGTCCCCAGTCCCCTCCCAACTGCCTGCCCCTCCCAACTCCCTGGCCCTCCCAAGTCCCTAGTCCCTTCCCATGTCCCCAGTCCCCTCCAAAGTCCCTGCCCCTCCCATGTCAACTGCCTGCCCCTCCCCAGTCCCTGCCCCTCCCATGTTCCCTGTCCCCTCCCCAGTCCCTGCCCCTCCCATATCCCCATTCGCCTCCCAACTGCCTGCCCCTCCCAAGTCCCTGCCCCTCCCATGTTCCCAGTCCCCTCCCCAGTCCCTGCCCCTCCCATGTCCACAGTCCCCTCCCAAGTCACTGCCCCTCCCATGTCCCCAGTCCCCTCCCAACGGCCTATCCCTCCCAAGTATCTGCCCCTCCCAAGTCCTCTCCCATGTCCCCAGTCCCCTCCCAACTGCCTGCCCCTACCAATCCCTGGCCCTCCCAGGTCCCTAGTCCCCTCCCATGTCCCCAGTCCCTTCCCAAGTCCCTGCCCCTCCCAGGTCCCAAGTCCTCTCCCAAGTCCCTGCCCCTCCCATGTTCCCAGGCCCCTCCCCAGTCCCTGCCCCTGCCATGTCCACAGTCCCCTCCAAAGTCCCTGCCCCTCCCATGTCCCTATCCCCTCCCAACTGCCTGCCCCTCCCAAGCCCCTGGCCCTCCCACGTTCCTAGTCCCTTCCCATGTCCCCAGTCCCCTCCCAAGTCCATGCCCCTCCCATGTCCCCAGTCCCCTCCCAAGTCCCTGCCCCTCCCATGTCAACAGTCCCCTCCCAGGTCCCTGCCCCTCCCAAATCCCTGCCCCTCCCATGCCAGCAGTCCCCTCCTATGTCCCCAGTCCCCTCCCAGGTCCCTGCCCCTCCCATGTTCCCTGTCCCCTCCCCACTCCCTGTCCCTCCCATGTCCCCAGTCCCCTCCCAACTGCCTGCCCCTCCCAAGTCCCTGCCCCTCCCAAGTCCCCAGTCCCTTCCCAAGTCCCCAGTCCCCTCCCAGGTCCCTGACCCTCCCATGTTCCCAGTCCCCTCCCCAGTCTCTGCCCCTCCCATGTCCCCAGTCCCCTCCCAAGTCCCCAGTCCCCTCCCAAGTCCCTGCCCCTCCCATGTCCCCAGTCCCCTCCCAACTGCCTGCCCCTCCCAACTCCCTGGCCCTCCCAAGTCCCTAGTCCCTTCCAATGTCCCCAGTCCCCTCCCAAGTCCCTGCCCCTCCCATGTCAACTGCCTGCCCCTCCCCAGTCCCTGCCCCTCCCATGTTCCCAGTCCCCTCCCCAGTCCCTGCCCCTCCCATGTCCCCAGTCCCCTCCCAAGTACCCAGTCTCCTCCCAAGTCCCTGCCCCTCCCATGTTTCCAGTCCCCTCCCCAGTCCCTGCCCCTCCCATGTCCCCAGTCCCCTCCCAACTGCCTATCCCTCCCAAGTACCTGCCCCTCCCAAGTCCTCTCCCATGTCCCCAGTCCCCTCCCAACTGCCTGCCCCTACCAATCCCTGGCACTCCCAGGTCCCTAGTCCCCTCCCATGTCCCCAGTCCCTTCCCAAGTCCCTGCCCCTCCCAGGTCCCAAGTCCTCTCCCAAGTCCCTGCCCCTCCCATGTTCCCAGGCCCCTCCCCAGTCCCTGCCCCTGCCATGTCCACAGTCCCCTCCCAAGTCCCTGCCCCTCCCATGTCCCTATCCCCTCCCAACTGCCTGCCCCTCCCAAGCCCCTGGCCCTCCCACGTTCCTAGTCCCTTCCCATGTCCCCAGTCCCCTCCCAAGTCCATGCCCCTCCCATGTCCCCAGTCCCCTCCCCCGTCCCTGCCCCTCCAAAATCCCTGCCCCTCCCATGCCAGCAGTCCACTCCCATGTCCCCAGTCCCCTCCCAGGTCCCTGCCCCTCCCATGTTCCCTGTCCCCTCCCCACTCCCTGCCCCTCCCATGTCCCCAGTCCCCTCCCAACTGCCTCCCCTCCCATTTCCCCAGTCCCCTCCCAAATCCCTGCCCCTCCCATGCCAGCAGTCCCCTCCTATGTCCCCAGTCCCCTCCCAGGTCCCTGCCCCTCCCATGTTCCCTGTCCCCTCCCCACTCCCTGCCCCTCCCATGTCCCCAGTCCCCTCCCAACTGCCTGCCCCTCCCAAGTCCCTGCCCCTCCCAAGTCCCCAGTCCCTTCCCAAGTCCCCAGTCCCCTCCCAAGTCCCTGACCCTCCCATGTTCCCAGTCCCCTCCCCAGTCTCTGCCCCTCCCATGTCCCCAGTCCCCTCCCAAGTCCCCAGTCCCCTCCCAAGTCCCTGCCCCTCCCATGTCCCCAGTCCCCTCCCAACTGCCTGCCCCTCCCAACTCCCTGGCCCTCCCAAGTCCCTAGTCCCTTCCCATGTCCCCAGTCCCCTCCCAAGTCCCTGCCCCTCCCATGTCAACTGCCTGCCCCTCCCAAGTCCCTGCCCCTCCCATGTTCCCAGTCCCCTCCCCAGTCCCTGCCCCTCCCATGTCCCCAGTCCCCTCCCAAGTACCCAGTCTCCTCCCAAGTCCCTGCCCCTCCCATGTTTCCAGTCCCCTCCCCAGTCCCTGCCCCTCCCATGTCCCCAGTCCCCTCCCAACTGCCTATCCCTCCCAAGTACCTGCCCCTCCCAAGTCCTCTCCCATGTCCCCAGTCCCCTCCCAACTGCCTGCCCCTACCAATCCCTGGCCCTCCCAGGTCCCTAGTCCCCTCCCATGTCCCCAGTCCCTTCCCAAGTCCCTGCCCCTCCCAGGTCCCAAGTCCTCTCCCAAGTCCCTGCCCCTCCCATGTTGCCAGGCCCCTCCCCAGTCCCTGCCCCTGCCATGTCCACAGTCCCCTCCCAAGTCCCTGCCCCTCCCATGTCCCTATCCCCTCCCAACTGCCTGCCCCTCCCAAGCCCCTGGCCCTCCCACGTTCCTAGTCCCTTCCCATGTCCCCAGTCCCCTCCCAAGTCCATGCCCCTCCCATGTCCCCAGTCCCCTCCCCCGTCCCTGCCCCTCCAAAATCCCTGCCCCTCCCATGCCAGCAGTCCACTGCCATGTCCCCAGTCCCCTCCCAGGTCCCTGCCCCTCCCATGTTCCCTGTCCCCTCCCCACTCCCTGCCCCTCCCATGTCCCCAGTCCCCTCCCAACTGCCTCCCCTCCCATTTCCCCAGTCCCCTCCCCAGTCCCTGCCCCTCCCAAGTCCCCACTCCCTTCCCAAGTCCCCAGGCCCCTCCCAAGTCCCTGCCCCTCCCATGTTCCCAGTCCCCTCCCAACTGCCTACCCCTCCCAAGTACCTGCCCCTCCCAAGTCCACTCCCATGTCCCCAGTGCCCTCCCAACTGCCTGCCCCTCCCAAGTCCCTGGCACTCCCAGGTCCCTCGTCCTCTCCCAAGTACCCAGTCTCCTCCCAAGTCCCTGCCCCTCCCATGTTACCAGTCCCCTCTCCAGTCCCTGCCCCTCCCATGTCCCCATTCCCCTCCCAACTGCCTGCCCCTCCCAAGTCCCTGCCCCTCCCATTTGCCCAGTTCCCTCCCCAGTCCCTGCCCCTCCCATGTTCCCAATCCCCTCCACAGTCCCTCCCCCTCCCATGTCCCCAGTCCCCTCCCAAGTACCCAGTCTCCTCCCAAGTCCCTGCCCTTCCCATGTCCCCAGTCCCCTCCCAACTGCCTGCCCCTCCCAAGTCCCTGCCGCTCCCAAGTCCCTAGTCCCCTCCCATGTCCCCCGTCCCTTCCCAAGTCCCTGCCCCTCCCAAGTCCCTGCCCCTCCCAGGTTCCAAGTCCCCTCCCAAGTCTTTGCGCCTCCCATGTCCCCAATCCCCTCCCCAGTCCCTGCCCCTCCGAAGTCCCTGCCCCTCCCATGTCCCCAGTCCCCTCCCAAGTCCCTGCCCCTCCCAGGTCCCAAGTCCTCTCCCAAGTCCCTGCCCCTCCCATGTCCCCAGTTCCCTCTCAACTGCCTGCCCCTCCCAAGTCCCTTGCCCTCCCAAGTCCCTAGTCCCCTCCCAAGTCCCCAGTCTCCTCCCAAGTCCCTGCCCCTCCCATGTTCCCAGTCCCCTCCCCAGTCCCTGCCCCTCCCATGTCCCCAGTCCCCTCCCAACTCCCTGCCCCTCCCAAGTCCCTGCCCCTCCCAGGTCCCAAGTCCTCTTCCAAGTCCCTGCCCCTCCCATGTCCACCGTCCCTTCCCAAGTCCCCAGTCCCCTCCCAAGTCCCTGACCCTCCCATGTTCCCAGTCCCCTCCCAAGTCTCTGCCCCTCCCATGTCCCCAGTCCCCTCCCAAGTGCCCAGTCCCCTCCCAAGTCCCTGCCCCTCCCATATCCCCAGTCCCCTCCCAACTGCCTACCCCTCCCAATTCCCTGGCCGTCCCAAGTCCCTAGTCCCTTCCCATGACCCCAGTCCCTTCCCAAGTCCCTGCCCCTCTCATGTTCCCAGTCCCCTCCCCAGTCTCTGCCCCTCCCATGTCCCCAGTCCCCTCCCAAGTCCCCAGTCCCCTCCCAAGTCCCTGCCCCTCCCATGTCCCCACTCCCCTCCCAACTGCCTGCCCCTCCCAACTCCCTGGCCCTCCCAAGTCCCTAGTCCCTTCCCATGTCCCCAGTCCCCTCCAAAGTCCCTGCCCCTCCCATGTCAACTGCCTGCCCCTCCCCAGTCCCTGCCCCTCCCATGTTCCCTGTCCCCTCCCCAGTCCCTGCCCCTCCCATATCCCCATTCGCCTCCCAACTGCCTGCCCCTCCCAAGTCCCTGCCCCTCCCATGTTCCCAGTCCCCTCCCCAGTCCCTGCCCCTCCCATGTCCCCAGTCCCCTCCCAAGTACCCAGTCTCCTCCCAAGTCCCTGCCCCTCCCATGTTTCCAGTCCCCTCCCCAGTCCCTGCCCCTCCCATGTCCACAGTCCCCTCCCAAGTCACTGCCCCTCCCATGTCCCCAGTCCCCTCCCAACTGCCTGCCCCTACCAATCCCTGGCCCTCCCAGGTCCCTAGTCCCCTCCCATGTCCCCAGTCCCTTCCCAAGTCCCTGCCCCTCCCAGGTCCCAAGTCCTCTCCCAAGTCCCTGCCCCTCCCATGTTCCCAGGCCCCTCCCCAGTCCCTGCCCCTGCCATGTCCACAGTCCCCTCCCAAGTCCCTGCCCCTCCCATGTCCCTATCCCCTCCCAACTGCCTGCCCCTCCCAAGCCCCTGGCCCTCCCACGTTCCTAGTCCCTTCCCATGTCCCCAGTCCCCTCCCAAGTCCATGCCCCTCCCATGTCCCCAGTCCCCTCCCAAGTCCCTGCCCCTCCCATGTCAACAGTCCCCTCCCAGGTCCCTGCCCCTCCCAAATCCCTGCCCCTCCCATGCCAGCAGTCCCCTCCTATGTCCCCAGTCCCCTCCCAGGTCCCTGCCCCTCCCATGTTCCCTGTCCCCTCCCCACTCCCTGTCCCTCCCATGTCCCCAGTCCCCTCCCAACTGCCTGCCCCTCCCAAGTCCCTGCCCCTCCCAAGTCCCCAGTCCCTTCCCAAGTCCCCAGTCCCCTCCCAGGTCCCTGACCCTCCCATGTTCCCAGTCCCCTCCCCAGTCTCTGCCCCTCCCATGTCCCCAGTCCCCTCCCAAGTCCCCAGTCCCCTCCCAAGTCCCTGCCCCTCCCATGTCCCCAGTCCCCTCCCAACTGCCTGCCCCTCCCAACTCCCTGGCCCTCCCAAGTCCCTAGTCCCTTCCAATGTCCCCAGTCCCCTCCCAAGTCCCTGCCCCTCCCATGTCAACTGCCTGCCCCTCCCCAGTCCCTGCCCCTCCCATGTTCCCAGTCCCCTCCCCAGTCCCTGCCCCTCCCATGTCCCCAGTCCCCTCCCAAGTACCCAGTCTCCTCCCAAGTCCCTGCCCCTCCCATGTTTCCAGTCCCCTCCCCAGTCCCTGCCCCTCCCATGTCCCCAGTCCCCTCCCAACTGCCTATCCCTCCCAAGTACCTGCCCCTCCCAAGTCCTCTCCCATGTCCCCAGTCCCCTCCCAACTGCCTGCCCCTACCAATCCCTGGCACTCCCAGGTCCCTAGTCCCCTCCCATGTCCCCAGTCCCTTCCCAAGTCCCTGCCCCTCCCAGGTCCCAAGTCCTCTCCCAAGTCCCTGCCCCTCCCATGTTCCCAGGCCCCTCCCCAGTCCCTGCCCCTGCCATGTCCACAGTCCCCTCCCAAGTCCCTGCCCCTCCCATGTCCCTATCCCCTCCCAACTGCCTGCCCCTCCCAAGCCCCTGGCCCTCCCACGTTCCTAGTCCCTTCCCATGTCCCCAGTCCCCTCCCAAGTCCATGCCCCTCCCATGTCCCCAGTCCCCTCCCCCGTCCCTGCCCCTCCAAAATCCCTGCCCCTCCCATGCCAGCAGTCCACTCCCATGTCCCCAGTCCCCTCCCAGGTCCCTGCCCCTCCCATGTTCCCTGTCCCCTCCCCACTCCCTGCCCCTCCCATGTCCCCAGTCCCCTCCCAACTGCCTCCCCTCCCATTTCCCCAGTCCCCTCCCAAATCCCTGCCCCTCCCATGCCAGCAGTCCCCTCCTATGTCCCCAGTCCCCTCCCAGGTCCCTGCCCCTCCCATGTTCCCTGTCCCCTCCCCACTCCCTGCCCCTCCCATGTCCCCAGTCCCCTCCCAACTGCCTGCCCCTCCCAAGTCCCTGCCCCTCCCAAGTCCCCAGTCCCTTCCCAAGTCCCCAGTCCCCTCCCAAGTCCCTGACCCTCCCATGTTCCCAGTCCCCTCCCCAGTCTCTGCCCCTCCCATGTCCCCAGTCCCCTCCCAAGTCCCCAGTCCCCTCCCAAGTCCCTGCCCCTCCCATGTCCCCAGTCCCCTCCCAACTGCCTGCCCCTCCCAACTCCCTGGCCCTCCCAAGTCCCTAGTCCCTTCCCATGTCCCCAGTCCCCTCCCAAGTCCCTGCCCCTCCCATGTCAACTGCCTGCCCCTCCCAAGTCCCTGCCCCTCCCATGTTCCCAGTCCCCTCCCCAGTCCCTGCCCCTCCCATGTCCCCAGTCCCCTCCCAAGTACCCAGTCTCCTCCCAAGTCCCTGCCCCTCCCATGTTTCCAGTCCCCTCCCCAGTCCCTGCCCCTCCCATGTCCCCAGTCCCCTCCCAACTGCCTATCCCTCCCAAGTACCTGCCCCTCCCAAGTCCTCTCCCATGTCCCCAGTCCCCTCCCAACTGCCTGCCCCTACCAATCCCTGGCCCTCCCAGGTCCCTAGTCCCCTCCCATGTCCCCAGTCCCTTCCCAAGTCCCTGCCCCTCCCAGGTCCCAAGTCCTCTCCCAAGTCCCTGCCCCTCCCATGTTGCCAGGCCCCTCCCCAGTCCCTGCCCCTGCCATGTCCACAGTCCCCTCCCAAGTCCCTGCCCCTCCCATGTCCCTATCCCCTCCCAACTGCCTGCCCCTCCCAAGCCCCTGGCCCTCCCACGTTCCTAGTCCCTTCCCATGTCCCCAGTCCCCTCCCAAGTCCATGCCCCTCCCATGTCCCCAGTCCCCTCCCCCGTCCCTGCCCCTCCAAAATCCCTGCCCCTCCCATGCCAGCAGTCCACTGCCATGTCCCCAGTCCCCTCCCAGGTCCCTGCCCCTCCCATGTTCCCTGTCCCCTCCCCACTCCCTGCCCCTCCCATGTCCCCAGTCCCCTCCCAACTGCCTCCCCTCCCATTTCCCCAGTCCCCTCCCCAGTCCCTGCCCCTCCCAAGTCCCCACTCCCTTCCCAAGTCCCCAGGCCCCTCCCAAGTCCCTGCCCCTCCCATGTTCCCAGTCCCCTCCCAACTGCCTACCCCTCCCAAGTACCTGCCCCTCCCAAGTCCACTCCCATGTCCCCAGTGCCCTCCCAACTGCCTGCCCCTCCCAAGTCCCTGGCACTCCCAGGTCCCTCGTCCTCTCCCAAGTACCCAGTCTCCTCCCAAGTCCCTGCCCCTCCCATGTTACCAGTCCCCTCTCCAGTCCCTGCCCCTCCCATGTCCCCATTCCCCTCCCAACTGCCTGCCCCTCCCAAGTCCCTGCCCCTCCCATTTGCCCAGTTCCCTCCCCAGTCCCTGCCCCTCCCATGTTCCCAATCCCCTCCACAGTCCCTCCCCCTCCCATGTCCCCAGTCCCCTCCCAAGTACCCAGTCTCCTCCCAAGTCCCTGCCCTTCCCATGTCCCCAGTCCCCTCCCAACTGCCTGCCCCTCCCAAGTCCCTGCCGCTCCCAAGTCCCTAGTCCCCTCCCATGTCCCCCGTCCCTTCCCAAGTCCCTGCCCCTCCCAAGTCCCTGCCCCTCCCAGGTTCCAAGTCCCCTCCCAAGTCTTTGCGCCTCCCATGTCCCCAATCCCCTCCCCAGTCCCTGCCCCTCCGAAGTCCCTGCCCCTCCCATGTCCCCAGTCCCCTCCCAAGTCCCTGCCCCTCCCAGGTCCCAAGTCCTCTCCCAAGTCCCTGCCCCTCCCATGTCCCCAGTTCCCTCTCAACTGCCTGCCCCTCCCAAGTCCCTTGCCCTCCCAAGTCCCTAGTCCCCTCCCAAGTCCCCAGTCTCCTCCCAAGTCCCTGCCCCTCCCATGTTCCCAGTCCCCTCCCCAGTCCCTGCCCCTCCCATGTCCCCAGTCCCCTCCCAACTCCCTGCCCCTCCCAAGTCCCTGCCCCTCCCAGGTCCCAAGTCCTCTTCCAAGTCCCTGCCCCTCCCATGTCCACCGTCCCTTCCCAAGTCCCCAGTCCCCTCCCAAGTCCCTGACCCTCCCATGTTCCCAGTCCCCTCCCAAGTCTCTGCCCCTCCCATGTCCCCAGTCCCCTCCCAAGTGCCCAGTCCCCTCCCAAGTCCCTGCCCCTCCCATATCCCCAGTCCCCTCCCAACTGCCTACCCCTCCCAATTCCCTGGCCGTCCCAAGTCCCTAGTCCCTTCCCATGACCCCAGTCCCTTCCCAAGTCCCTGCCCCTCTCATGTTCCCAGTCCCCTCCCCAGTCTCTGCCCCTCCCATGTCCCCAGTCCCCTCCCAAGTCCCCAGTCCCCTCCCAAGTCCCTGCCCCTCCCATGTCCCCACTCCCCTCCCAACTGCCTGCCCCTCCCAACTCCCTGGCCCTCCCAAGTCCCTAGTCCCTTCCCATGTCCCCAGTCCCCTCCAAAGTCCCTGCCCCTCCCATGTCAACTGCCTGCCCCTCCCCAGTCCCTGCCCCTCCCATGTTCCCTGTCCCCTCCCCAGTCCCTGCCCCTCCCATATCCCCATTCGCCTCCCAACTGCCTGCCCCTCCCAAGTCCCTGCCCCTCCCATGTTCCCAGTCCCCTCCCCAGTCCCTGCCCCTCCCATGTCCCCAGTCCCCTCCCAAGTACCCAGTCTCCTCCCAAGTCCCTGCCCCTCCCATGTTTCCAGTCCCCTCCCCAGTCCCTGCCCCTCCCATGTCCACAGTCCCCTCCCAAGTCACTGCCCCTCCCATGTCCCCAGTCCCCTCCCAACTGCCTGCCCCTACCAATCCCTGGCCCTCCCAGGTCCCTAGTCCCCTCCCATGTCCCCAGTCCCTTCCCAAGTCCCTGCCCCTCCCAGGTCCCAAGTCCTCTCCCAAGTCCCTGCCCCTCCCATGTTCCCAGGCCCCTCCCCAGTCCCTGCCCCTGCCATGTCCACAGTCCCCTCCCAAGTCCCTGCCCCTCCCATGTCCCTATCCCCTCCCAACTGCCTGCCCCTCCCAAGCCCCTGGCCCTCCCACGTTCCTAGTCCCTTCCCATGTCCCCAGTCCCCTCCCAAGTCCATGACCCTCCCATGTCCCCAGTCCCCTCCCCCGTCCCTGCCCCTCCAAAATCCCTGCCCCTCCCATGCCAGCAGTCCACTCCCATGTCCCCAGTCCCCTCCCAGGTCCCTGCCCCTCCCATGTTCCCTGTCCCCTCCCCACTCCCTGCCCCTCCCATGTCCCCAGTCCCCTCCCAACTGCCTCCCCTCCCATTTCCCCAGTCCCCTCCCAAATCCCTGCCCCTCCCATGCCAGCAGTCCCCTCCTATGTCCCCAGTCCCCTCCCAGGTCCCTGCCTCTCCCATGTTCCCTGTCCCCTCCCCACTCCCTGCCCCTCCCATGTCCCCAGTCCCCTCCCAACTGCCTGCCCCTCCCAAGTCCCTGCCCCTCCCAAGTCCCCAGTCCCTTCCCAAGTCCCCAGTCCCCTCCCAAGTCCCTGACCCTCCCATGTTCCCAGTCCCCTCCCCAGTCTCTGCCCCTCCCATGTCCCCAGTCCCCTCCCAAGTCCCCAGTCCCCTCCCAAGTCCCTGCCCCTCCCATGTCCCCAGTCCCCTCCCAACTGCCTGCCCCTCCCAACTCCCTGGCCCTCCCAAGTCCCTAGTCCCTTCCCATGTCCCCAGTCCCCTCCCAAGTCCCTGCCCCTCCCATGTCAACTGCCTGCCCCTCCCAAGTCCGTGCCCCTCCCATGTTCCCAGTCCCCTCCCCAGTCCCTGCCCCTCCCATGTCCCCAGTCCCCTCCCAAGTACCCAGTCTCCTCCCAAGTCCCTGCCCCTCCCATGTTTCCAGTCCCCTCCCCAGTCCCTGCCCCTCCCATGTCCCCAGTCCCCTCCCAACTGCCTATCCCTCCCAAGTACCTGCCCCTCCCAAGTCCTCTCCCATGTCCCCAGTCCCCTCCCAACTGCCTGCCCCTACCAATCCCTGGCCCTCCCAGGTCCCTAGTCCCCTCCCATGTCCCCAGTCCCTTCCTAAGTCCCTGCCCCTCCCAGGTCCCAAGTCCTCTCCCAAGTCCCTGCCCCTCCCATGTTGCCAGGCCCCTCCCCAGTCCCTGCCCCTGCCATGTCCACAGTCCCCTCCCAAGTCCCTGCCCCTCCCATGTCCCTATCCCCTCCCAACTGCCTGCCCCTCCCAAGCCCCTGGCCCTCCCACGTTCCTAGTCCCTTCCCATGTCCCCAGTCCCCTCCCCCGTCCCTGCCCCTCCAAAATCCCTGCCCCTCCCATGCCAGCAGTCCACTCCCATGTCCCCAGTCCCCTCCCAGGTCCCTGCCCCTCCCATGTTCCCTGTCCCCTCCCCACTCCCTGCCCCTCCCATGTCCCCAGTCCCCTCCCAACTGCCTCCCCTCCCATTTCCCCAGTCCCCTCCCCAGTCCCTGCCCCTCCCAAGTCCCCACTCCCTTCCCAAGTCCCCAGGCCCCTCCCAAGTCCCTGCCCCTCCCATGTTCCCAGTCCCCTCCCAACTGCCTACCCCTCCCAAGTACCTGCCCCTCCCAAGTCCACTCCCATGTCCCCAGTGCCCTCCCAACTGCCTGCCCCTCCCAAGTCCCTGGCACTCCCAGGTCCCTAGTCCTCTCCCAAGTACCCAGTCTCCTCCCAAGTCCCTGCCCCTCCCATGTTACCAGTCCCCTCCCCAGTCCCTGCCCCTCCCATGTCCACAGTCCCCTCTCCAGTCCCTGCCCCTCCCATGTCCCCATTCACCTCCCAACTGCCTGCCCCTCCCAAGTCCCTGCCCCTCCCATTTGCCCAGTTCCCTCCCCAGTCCCTCCCCCTCCCATGTCCCCAGTCCCCTCCCAACTGCCTGCCCCTCCCAAGTCCCTGCCGCTCCCAAGTCCCTAGTCCCCTCCCATGTCCCCCGTCCCTTCCCAAGTCCCTGCCCCTCCCAAGTCCCTGCCCCTCCCAGGTTCCAAGTCCCCTCCCAAGTCTTTGCGCCTCCCATGTCCCCAATCCCCTCCCCAGTCCCTGCCCCTCCCAAGTCCCTGCCCCTCCCATGTCCCCAGTCCCCTCCCAAGTCCCTGCCGCTCCCAGGTCCCAAGTCCTCTCCCAAGTCCCTGCCCCTCCCATGTCCCCAGTCCCCTCCCAACTGCCTGCCCCTCCCAAGTCCCTTGCCCTCCCAAGTCCCTAGTCCCCTCCCAAGTCCCCAGTCTCCTCCCAAGTCTCTGCCCCTCCCATGTTCCCAGTCCCCTCCCCAGTCCCTGCCCCTCCCATGTCCCCAGTCCCCTCCCAACTCCCTGCCCCTCCCAAGTCCCTGCCCCTCCCAGGTCCCAAGTCCTCTTCCAAGTCCCTGCCCCTCCCATGTCCACCGTCCCTTCCCAAGTCCCCAGTCCCCTCCCAAGTCCCTGACCCTCCCATGTTCCCAGTCCCCTCCCAAGTCTCTGCCCCTCCCATGTCCCCAGTCCCCTCCCAAGTGCCCAGTCCCCTCCCAAGTCTCTGCCCCTCACATATCCCCAGTCCCCTCCCAACTGCCTGCCCCTCCCAATTCCCTGGCCCTCCCAAGTCCCTAGTCCCTTCCCATGACCCCAGTCCCTTCCCAAGTCCCTGCCCCTCTCATGTTCCCAGTCCCCACCCCAGTCCCTGCCCCTCCCATGTCCACAGTCCCCTCCCAAGTCCCTGCCCCTCCCATGTCCCCAGTCCCCTCCCAACTGCCTGCCCCTCCCAAGTCCCTTGCCCTCCCAAGTCCCTAGTCCCCTCCCAAGTCCCCAGTCTCCTCCCAAGTCCCTGCCCCTCCCATGTTCCCAGTCGCCTCAACAGTCCCTGCCCCTCCCATGTCCCCAGTCCCCTCCCAACTCCCTGCCCCTCCCAAGTCCCCAGTCCCTTCCCATGTCCCCAGTCCCCTCCCAAGTCCCTGCCCCTCCCATGTCAACTGCCTGCCCCTCCCCAGACCCTGCCCCTCCCATGTCCCCAGTCCCCTCCCAGGTCCCTGCCCCTCCCATGTTCCCTGTCCCCTCCCCAGTCCCTGCCCCTCCCATATCCCCATTCGCCTCCCAACTGCCTGCCCCTCCCAAGTCCCTGCCCCTCCCAAGTCCCCAGTCCCTTCCCAAGTCCCCAGTCCCTGACCCTCCCATGTTCCCAGTCCCCTCCCCAGTCCCTGCCCCTCCCATGTCAAAAGTCCCCTCCCAAGTACCCAGTCTCCTCCCAAGTCCCTGCCCCTCCCATGTTCCCAGTCCCCTCCCCAGTCCCTGCCCCTCCCATGTCCCCAGTCCCCTCCCAACTCCCTGCCCCTCCCAAGTCCCTGCCCCTCCCAGGTCCCAAGTCCTCTTTCAAGTCCCTGCCCCTCTCATGTTCCCAGTCCCCACCCCAGTCCCTGCCCCTCCCATGTCCACCGTCCCTTCCCAAGTCCCCAGTCCCCTCCCAAGTCCCTGACTCTCCCATGTTCCCAGTCCCCTCCCCAGTCTCTCCCCCTCCCATGTCCCCAGTCCCCTCCCAAGTGCCCAGTTCTCTCCCAAGTCCCTGCCCCTCCCATATCCCCAGTCCCCTCCCAACTGCCTGCCCCTCCCAATTCCCTGGCCCTCCCAAGTCCCTAGTCCCTTCCCATGACCCCAGTCCATTCCCAAGTCCCTGCCCCTCCCATGTCAACTGCCTGCCCCTCCCCAGACCCTGCCCCTCCCATGTCCCCAGTCCCCTCCCAGGTCCCTGCCCCTCCCATGTTTCCTGTCCCCTCCCCAGTCCCTGCCCCTCCCATATCCCCATTCGCCTCCCAACTGCCTGCCCCTCCCAAGTCCCTGCCCCTCCCATGTCCCCAGTCTCCTCCCAACTGCCGCCCCTCCCATTTCCCCAGTCCCCTCCCCAGTCCCTGCCCCTCCCAAGTCCCCAGTCCCTTCCCAAGTCCCCAGGCCCCTCCCAAGTCCCTGACCCTCCCATGTTCCCAGTCCCCTCCCAAGTCCCTGCCCCTCCCATGTTCCCAGTCCCCTCCCAACTGCCTGCCCCTCCCAAGTCCCTGGCCCTCCCAGGTCCCTAGACCTCTCCCAAGTACCCAGTCTCCTCCCAAGTCCCTGCCCCTCCCATGTTCCCAGTCCCCTCCCCAGTCCCTGCCCCTCCCATGTCCACAGTCCCCTCCCCAGTCCCTGCCCCTCCCATGTCCCCATTCGCCTCCAAACTGCCTACCCCTCCCAAGTCCCTGCCCCTCCCATTAACCCAGTTCCCTCCCCAGTCCCTGCCCCTCCCATGTTCCCAATACCCTCCCCAGTCCCTGCCCCTCCCATGTCCCCAGTCCCCTCCCAAGTACCCAGTCTCCTCCCAAGTCCCTGCCCCTCCCATGTTCCCAGTCCCCTCCCCAGTCCCTGCCCCTCCCATGTCCCCAGTCCCCTCCCAACTGCCTGCCCCTCCCAAGTCCCTGCCGCTCCCAAGTCCCTAGTCCCCTCCCATGTCCCCCGTCCCTTCCCAAGTCCCTGCCCCTCCCAAGTCCCTGCCCCTCCCAGGTTCCAAGTCCCCTCCCAAGTCCCTGCGCCTCCCATGTCCCCAATCCCCTCCCCAGTCCCTGCCCCTCCCAAGTCCCTGCCCCTCCCATGTCCCCAGTCCCCTCCCAAGTCCCTGCCCCTCCCAAGTCCCTGCCCCTCCCAGGTCCCAAGCCCTCTCCCAAGTCCCTGCCCCTCTCATGTTCCCAGTCCCTACCCCAGTCCCTGCCCCTCCCATGTCCACAGTCCCCTCCCAAGTCCCTGCCCCTCCCATGTCCCCAGTCCCCTCCCAACTGCCTGCCCCTCCCAAGTCCCTTGCCCTCCCAAGTCCCTAGTCCCCGCCCAAGTCCCCAGTCTCCTCCCAAGTCCCTGCCCCTCCCATGTTCCCAGTCCCCTCCCCAGTCCCTGCCCCTCCCATGTCCCCAGTCCCCTCCCAACTCCCTGCCCCTCCCAAGTCCCTGCCCCTCCCAGGTCCCAAGTCCTCTCCCAAGTCCCTGCCCCTCTCATGTTCCCAATCCCCACCCCAGTCCCTGCCCCTCCCATGTCCACCGTCCCTTCCCAAGTCCCCAGTCCCCTCCCAAGTCCCTGACTCTCCCATGTTCCCAGTCCCCTCCCCAGTCTCTGCCCCTCCCATGTTCCCAGTCCCCTCCCAAGTGCCCAGTCCCCTCCAAAGTCCCTGCCCCTCCCATATCCCCAGTCCCCTCCCAACTGCCTGCCCCTCCCAATTCCCTGGCCCTCCCAAGTCCCTAGTCCCTTCCCATGTACCCAGTCCCCTCCCAAGTCCCTGCCCCTCCCATGTCAACTGCCTGCCCCTCCCCAGACCCTGCCCCTCCCATGTCCCCAGTCCCCTCCCAAGTCCCTGCCCCTCCCATGTTCCCTGTCCCCTCCCCAGTCCCTGCCCCTCCCATATCCCCATTCGCCTCCCAACTGCCTGCCCCTCCCAAGTCCCTGCCCCTCCCATGTCCCCAGTCTCCTCCCAACTGCCTCCCCTCCCATTTCCCCAGTCCCCTCCCCAGTCCCTGCCCCTCCCAAGTCCCCAGTCCCTTCCCAAGTCCCCAGGCCCCTCCCAAGTCCCTGACCCTCCCATGTTCCCAGTCCCCTCCCAAGTCCCTGCCCCTCCCATGTTCCCAGTCCCCTCCCCAGTCCCTGCCCCTCCCATGTCCACAGTCCCCTCCCAAGTCCCTGCCCCTCCCATGTCGCCTGTCCCCTCCCAACTACCTACCCCTCCCAAGTACCTGCCCCTCCCAAGTCCTCTCCCATGTCCCCAGTCCCCTCCCAACTGCATGCCCCTACCAATCCCTGGCTCTCCCAGGTCCCTAGTCCCCTCCCATGTCCCCAGTCCCTTCCCAAGTCCCTGCCCCTCCCAGGTCCCAAGTCCTCTCCCAAGTCCCTGCCCCTCCCATGTTCCCAGGCCCCTCCCCAGTCCCTGCCCCTCCCATGTCCACAGTCCCCTCCCAAGTCACTGCCCCTCCCATGTCCCCAGTCCCCTCCCAACTGCCTATCCCTCCCAAGTACCTGCCCCTCCCAAGTCCTCTCCCATGTCCCCAGTCCCCTCCCAAGTCCCTGCCCCTCCCATGTCCCTATCCCCTCCCAACTGCCTGCCCCTCCCAAGCCCCTGGCCCTCCCATGTTCCTAGTCCCTTCCCATGTCCCCAGTCCCCTCCCAAGTCCATGCCCCTCCATGTCCCCAGTCCCCTCCCCAGTCCCTGCCCCTCCCAAATCCCTGCCCCTCCCATGCCAGCAGTCCCCTCCCAAGTCCCTGCCCCTCTCATGTCCCTATCCCCTCCCAACTGCCTGCCCCTCCCAAGTCCCTGGCCCTCCCAGGTTCCTAGTCCCTTCCCATGTCCCCAGTCCCCTCCTAAGTCCTGCCCCTGCCATGTCCCCGGTCCCCTCCCAGGTCCCTGCCCCCCCCATGTTCCCTGCCCCTCCCATGCCAGCAGTCCCCTCCCATGTCCCCAGTCACCTCCCAGGTCCCTGCCCCTCCCATGTTCCCTGTCCCCTCCCCACTCCCTGCCCCTCCCATGTCCCCAGTCCCCTCCCAACTGCCTCCCCTCCCATTTCCCCAGTCCCCTCCCCAGTCCCTGCCCCTCCCAAGTCCCCACTCCCTTCCCAAGTCCCCAGGCCCCTCTCAAGTCCCTGACCCTCCCATGTTCCCAGTTCCCTCTCCAGTCCCTGCCCCTCCCATGTCCCCAGTCCCCTCCCAAGTCCCCAGTCCCTTCCCAAGTCCCTGCCCCTCCCATGTTCCCAGTCCCCTCCCAACTGCCTACCCCTCCCAAGTACCTGCCCCTCCCAAGTCCACTCCCATGTCCCCAGTCCCCTCCCAACTGCCTGCCCCTCCCAAGTCCCTGGCCCTCCCAGGTCCCTAGTTCTCTCCCAAGTCCCCAGTACCTTCCCAAGTCCCTGCCCCTCCCAAGTCCCTGCCCCTCCCAGGTCCCAAATCCTCTCCCAAGTCCCTGCCCCTCCCATGTCCCCAGTCCCCTCCCAACTGCCTGCCCCTCCCAATTCCCTGCCCCTCCCAAATCCCTGCCCCTCCCATGCCAGCAGTCCCCTCCCATGTCCCCAGTCCCCTCCCAAGTCCCTGCCCCTCCCATGTCCCCAGTCCCCTCCCAACTGCCTGCCCCTCCCAATTCCCTGCCCCTCACAATTCCCTGGACCTCCCAAGTCCCTAGTCCCTTCCCATGTCCCCAGTCCCCTCCCCAGTCCCTGCCCCTCCCATATCCCCATTCGCCTCCCAACTGCCTGCCCCTCCCAAGTCCCTGCCCCTCCCATGTCCCCAGTCTCCTCCCAACTGCCTCCCCTCCCATTTCCCCAGTCCCCTCCCCAGTCCCTGCCCCTCCCAAGTCCCCAGTCCCTTCCCAAGTCCCCAGGCCCCTCCCAAGTCCCTGACCCTCCCATGTTCCCAGTCCCCTCCCAAGTCCCTGCCCCTCCCATGTTCCCAGTCCCCTCCCCAGTCCCTGCCCCTCCCATGTCCACAGTCCCCTCCCAAGTCCCTGCCCCTCCCATGTCGCCTGTCCCCTCCCAACTGCCTACCCCTCCCAAGTACCTGCCCCTCCCAAGTCCTCTCCCATGTCCCCAGTCCCCTCCCAACTGCATGCCCCTACCAATCCCTGGCTCTCCCAGGTCCCTAGTCCCCTCCCATGTCCCCAGTCCCTTCCCAAGTCCCTGCCCCTCCCAGGTCCCAAGTCCTCTCCCAAGTCCCTGCCCCTCCCATGTTCCCAGGCCCCTCCCCAGTCCCTGCCCCTCCCATGTCCACAGTCCCCTCCCAAGTCCCTGCCCCTCCCATGTCCCTATCCCCTCCCAACTGCCTGCCCCTCCCAAGTCCCTTGCCCTCCCACGTTCCTAGTCCCTTCCCATGTCCCCAGTCCCCTCCCAAGTCCTGCCCCTCCCATGTCCCCAGTCCCCTCCCAGGTCCCTCCCCCCCCCATGTTCCCTGCCCCTCCCATGCCAGCAGTCCCCTCCCATGTCCCCAGTCACCTCCCAGGTCCCTGCCCCTCCCATGTTCCCTGTCCCCTCCCCACTCCCTGCCCCTCCCATGTCCCCAGTCCCCTCCCAACTGCCTCCCCTCCCATTTCCCCAGTCCCCTCCCCAGTCCCTGCCCCTCCCAAGTCCCCACTCCCTTCCCAAGTCCCCAGGCCCATCTCAAGTCCCTGACCCTCCCATGTTCCCAGTTCCCTCTCCAGTCCCTGCCCCTCCCATGTCCCCAGTCCCCTCCCAACTGCCTACCCCTCCCAAGTACATGCCCCTCCCAAGTCCACTCCCATGTCCCCAGTCCCCTCCCAACTGCCTGCCCCTCCCAAGTCCCTGGCCCTCCCAGGTCCCTAGTCCTCTCCCAAGTCCCCAGTACCTTCCCAAGTCCCTGCCCCTCCCAAGTCCCTGACCCTCCCAGGTCCCAAATCCTCTCCCAAGTCCCTGCCCCTCCCATGTCCCCAGTCCCCTCCCAACTGCCTGCCCCTCCCAATTCCCCCCTGCCCCTCCCAAATCCCTGCCCCTCCCATGCCAGCAGTCCCCTCCATGTCCCCAGTCCCTTCCCAAGTCCCTGCCCCCTCCCATGTCCCCAGTCCCCTCCCAACTGCCTGCCCCTCCCAATTCCCTGCCCCCTCACAATTCCCTGGACCTCCCAAGTCCCTAGTCCCTTCCCATGTCCCCAGTCCCCTCCCAAGTCCCTGCCCCTCCCATATCCCATTCGCCTCCCAACTGCCTGCCCTCCCAAGTCCCTGCCCCTCCCAGGTTCCCAGTCCCCTCCCCAGTCCCTGCCCCTCCCATGTCCAAAGTCCCCTCCCAAGTACCCAGTCTCCTCCCAAGTCCCTGCCCCTCCCATGTTTCCAGTCCCCTCCCCAGTCCCTGCCCCTCCCATGTCCACAGTCCCCTCCCAAGTCACTGCCCCTCCCATGTCCCCAGTCCCCTCCCAACTGCCTATCCCTCCCAAGTACCTGCCCCTCCCAAGTCCTCTCCCATGTCCCCAGTCCCCTCCCAACTGCCTGCCCCTACCAATCCCTGGCCCTCCCAGGTCCCTAGTCCCCTCCCATGTCCCCAGTCCCTTCCCTAGTCTCTGCCCCTCCCAGGTCCCAAGTCCTCTCCCAAGTCCCTGCCCCTCCCATGTTCCCCAGGCCCCTCCCCAGTCCCTGCCCCTGCCATGTCCACAGTCCCCTCCCAAGTCCTGCCCCTCCATGTCCCTATCCCCTCCCAACTGCCTGCCCCTCCCAAGCCCCTGGCCCTCCCATGTTCCTAGTCCCCTTCCCATGTCCCCAGTCCCCTCCCAAGTCCATGCCCCTCCCATGTCCCCAGTCCCCCTCCCCAGTCCCTGCCACTCCCAAATCCCCTGCCCCTCCCATGCCAGCAGTCCCCTCCCAAGTCCCTGCCCCTCTCATGTCCCTATCCCCTCCCAACTGCCTGCCCCTCCCAAGTCCCTGGCCCCTCCAGGTTCCTAGTCCCCTTCCCATGTCCCAGTCCCCTCCTAAGTCCTGCCCCTGCCATGTCCCCAGTCCCCTCCCAGGTCCCTGCCCCCCCCCATGTTCCCTGCCCCTCCCATGCCAGCAGTCCCCCTCCCCATGTCCCTAGTCACCTCCCAGGTCCCTGCCCCTCCCATGTTCCCTGTCCCCTCCCCACTCCCTGCCCCTCCCATGTCCCCAGTCCCCTCCAACTGCCTCCCCTCCATTTCCCAGTCCCCTCCCCAGTCCCTGCCCCTCCCAAGTCCCCACTCCCTTCCCAAGTCCCCAGGCCCCTCTCAAGTCCCTGACCCTCCCATGTTCCCAGTTCCCTCTCCAGTCCCTGCCCCTCCCATGTCCCCAGTCCCCTCCCAAGTCCCCAGTCCCTTCCCAAGTCCCCTGACCCTCCCCATGTTCCCAGTCCCCTCCCAACTGCCTACCCCTCCCAAGTACATGCCCCCTCCCAAGTCCACTCCCATGTCCCCCAGTCCCCTCCCAACTGCCTGCCCCTCCCAAGTCCCTGGCCCTCCCAGGTCCCTAGTTCTCTCCCAAGTCCCCAGTACCTTCCCAAGTCCCTGCCCCTCCAAGTCCCTGCCCCCTCCCAGGTCCCAAATCCTCTCCCAAGTCCTGCCCCTCCCATGTCCCAGTCCCCTCCCAACTGCCTGCCCCTCCCAATTCCCTGCCCTCCCAAATCCCTGCCCCTCCCATGCCAGCAGTCCCCTCCCATGTCCCCAGTCCCCTCCCAAGTCCCTGCCCCTCCCATGTCCCAGTCCCCTCCCAACTGCCTGCCCCTCCCAATTCCCTGCCCCTCACAATTCCCTGGACCTCCCAAGTCCCTAGTCCCTTCCCATGTCCCCAGTCCCCTCCCCAGTCCCTGCCCCTCCCATATCCCCATTCGCCTCCCAACTGCCTGCCCCTCCCCAGTCCCTGCCCCCTCCCAAGTCCCCAGTCCCTTCCCAAGTCCCCAGGCCCCTCCCAAGTCCCTGACCCTCCCATGTTCCCAGTCCCCTCCCAAGTCCCTGCCCCTCCCATGTTCCCAGTCCCCTCCCCAGTCCCTGCCCCTCCCATGTCCACAGTCCCCTCCCAAGTCCCTGCCCCTCCCATGTCGCCTGTCCCCTCCCAACTGCCTACCCCTCCCAAGTACCTGCCCCTCCCAAGTCCTCTCCCATGTCCCCAGTCCCCTCCCAACTGCATGCCCCTACCAATCCCTGGCTCTCCCAGGTCCCTAGTCCCACTCCCATGTCCCCAGTCCCTTCCCAAGTCCCTGCCCCCTCCCAGGTCCCAAGTCCTCTCCAAGTCCCTGCCCCTCCCATGTTCCCAGGCCCCCTCCCCCAGTCCCTGCCCCTCCCATGTCCACAGTCCCCTCCCAAGTCCCTGCCCCCTCCCATGTCCCTATCCCCTCCCAACTGCCTGCCGCTCCCAAGTCCCTGGCCCTCCCACGTTCCTAGTCCCTTCCCATGTCCCACTCCCCTCCCAAGTCCTGCCCCTCCCATGTCCCCAGTCCCACTCCCAGGTCCCTGCCCCCCCCATGTTCCCTGCCCCTCCCATGCCAGCAGTCCCCTCCCATGTCCCCAGTCACCTCCCAGGTCCCTGCCCCTCCCATGTTCCCTGTCCCCTCCCCACTCCCTGCCCCTCCCATGTCCCCAGTCCCCTCCCAACTGCCTCCCCTCCCATTTCCCCAGTCCCCTCCCCAGTCCCTGCCCCTCCCAAGTCCACCCTCCCATCCCAAGTCCCCAGGCCCCTCTCAAGTCCCTGACCCTCCCATGTTCCCAGTTCCCTCTCCAGTCCCTGCCCTCCCCATGTCCCCAGTCCCCTCCCAAGTCCCCAGTCCCTTCCCAAGTCCCTGCCCCTCCCATGTTCCCAGTCCCCTCCCAACTGCCTACCCCTCCCAAGTACATGCCCCTCCCAAGTCCACTCCCATGTCCCCCAGTCCCCTCCCAACTGCTGCCCCTCCCCAAGTCCCTGGCCCTCCCAGGTCCCTAGTCCTCTCCCAAGTCCCCAGTACCTTCCCAAGTCCCTGCCCTCCAAAGTCCCTGCCCCTCCCAGGTCCCAAATCCTCTCCCAAGTCCCTGCCCCTCCCATGTCCCCCAGTCCCCCTCCCAACTGCCTGCCCCTCCCAATTCCCTGCCCCTCCAAATCCCTGCCCCTCCCATGCCAGACAGTCCCCTCCCATGTCCCCAGTCCCCTCCCCAAGTCCCTGCCCCTCCCATGTCCCCAGTCCCCTCCCAACTGCCTGCCCCTCCCAATTCCCTGCCCCTCACAATTCCCTGGACCTCCCAAGTCCCTAGTCCCCTTCCCATGTCCCAGTCCCCTCCCAAGTCCCTGCCCCTCCCATATCCCCATTCGCCTCCCAACTGCCTGCCCCCTCCCAAGTCCCTGCCCCTCCCAGGTTCCCAGTCCCCTCCCCAGTCCCTGCCCCTCCCATGTCCCCAGTCCCCTCCCAAGTACCCAGTCTCCTCCCAAGTCCCTGCCCCTCCCATGTTTCCAGTCCCCTCCCCAGTCCCTGCCCCTCCCATGTCCACAGTCCCCTCCCAAGTCACTGCCCCTCCCATGTCCCCAGTCCCCTCCCAACTGCCTATCCCTCCCAAGTACCTGCCCCTCCCAAGTCCTCTCCCATGTCCCCAGTCCCCTCCCAACTGCCTGCCCCTACCAATCCCTGGCCCTCCCAGGTCCCTAGTCCCCTCCCATGTCCCCAGTCCCTTCCCTAGTCTCTGCCCCTCCCAGGTCCCAAGTCCTCTCCCAAGTCCCTGCCCCTCCCATGTCCCTATCCCCTCCCAACTGCCTGCCCCTCCCAAGTCCCTGGCCCTCCCAGGTTCCTAGTCCCTTCCCATGTCCCCAGTCCCCTCCTAAGTCCTGCCCCTGCCATGTCCCCAGTCCCCTCCCAGGTCCCTGCCCCCCCCATGTTCCCTGCCCCTCCCATGCCAGCAGTCCCCTCCCATGTCCCCAGTCACCTCCCAGGTCCCTGCCCCTCCCATGTTCCCTGTCCCCTCCCCACTCCCTGCCCCTCCCATGTCCCCAGTCCCCTCCCAACTGCCTCCCCTCCCATTTCCCCAGTCCCCTCCCCAGTCCCTGCCCCTCCCAAGTCCCCACTCCCTTCCCAAGTCCCCAGGCCCCTCTCAAGTCCCTGACCCTCCCATGTTCCCAGTTCCCTCTCCAGTCCCTGCCCCTCCCATGTCCCCAGTCCCCTCCCAAGTCCCCAGTCCCTTCCCAAGTCCCTGCCCCTCCCATGTTCCCAGTCCCCTCCCAACTGCCTACCCCTCCCAAGTACATGCCCCTCCCAAGTCCACTCCCATGTCCCCAGTCCCCTCCCAACTGCCTGCCCCTCCCAAGTCCCTGGCCCTCCCAGGTCCCTAGTCCTCTCCCAAGTCCCCAGTACCTTCCCAAGTCCCTGCCCCTCCCAAGTCCCTGCCCCTCCCAGGTCCCAAATCCTCTCCCAAGTCCCTGCCCCTCCCATGTCCCCAGTCCCCTCCCAACTGCCTGCCCCTCCCAATTCCCTGCCCCTCCCAAATCCCTGCCCCTCCCATGCCAGCAGTCCCCTCCCATGTCCCCAGTCCCCTCCCAAGTCCCTGCCCCTCCCATGTCCCCAGTCCCCTCCCAACTGCCTGCCCCTCCCAATTCCCTGCCCCTCACAATTCCCTGGACCTCCCAAGTCCCTAGTCCCTTCCCATGTCCCCAGTCCCCTCCCAAGTCCCTGCCCCTCCCATATCCCCATTCGCCTCCCAACTGCCTGCCCCTCCCAAGTCCCTGCCCCTCCCATGTCCACAGTCCCCTCCCAAGTCACTGCCCCTCCCATGTCCCCAGTCCCCTCCCAACTGCCTATCCCTCCCAAGTACCTGCCCCTCCCAGGTCCCTAGTCCCCTCCCATGTCCCCAGTCCCTTCCCAAGTCCCTGCCCCTCCCAGGTCCCAAGTCCTCTCCCAAGTCCCTGCCCCTCCCATGTTCCCAGGCCCCTCCCCAGTCCCTTCCCCTCCCATGTCCACAGTCCCCTCCCAAGTCCCTGCCCCTCCCATGTCCCTATCCCCTCCCAACTGCCTGCCCCTCCCTAGCCCCTGGCCCTCCCACGTTCCTAGTCCCTTCCCATGTCCCCAGTCCCCTCCCAGGTCCCTGCCCCTCCCATTTCCCCAGTCCCCTCCCCAGTCCCTGCCCCTCCCAAGTCCCCACTCCCTTCCCAAGTCCCCAGGCCCCTCCCAAGTCCCTGGCCCTCCCACGTTTCTAGTCCCTTCCCATGTCCCCAGTCCCCTCCCAAGTCCTGCCCCTCCCATGTCCCCAGTCCCCTCCCAGGTCCCTGCCCCCCCCATGTTCCCTGCCCCTCCCATGCCAGCAGTCCCCTCCCATGTCCACAGTCCCCTCCCAAGTCCCTGCCCCTCCCATGTCCCTATCCCCTCCCAACTGCCTGCCCCTCCCAAGCCCCTGGCCCTCCCACGTTCCTAGTGCCTTCCCGTGTCCCCAGTCCCCTCCCAAGTCCATGCCCCTCCCATGTCCCCAGTCCCCTCCCCAGTCCCTGCCCCTCCCAAATCCCTGCCCCTCCCATGCCAGCAGTCCCCTCCCAAGTCCCTGCACCTCTCATGTCCCTATCCCCTCCCAACTGCCTGCCCCTCCCAAGTCCCTGGCCCTCCCACGTTCCTAGTCCCTTCCCATGTCCCCAGTCCCCTCCTAAGTCCTGCCCCTGCCATGTCCCCAGTCCCCTCCCAGGTCCCTGCCCCCCCCATGTTCCCTGCCCCTCCCATGCCAGCAGTCCCCTCCCATGTCCCCAGTCCCCTCCCAGGTCCCTGCCCCTCCCATGTTCCCTGTCCCCTCACCACTCCCTGCCCCTCCCATGTCCCCAGTCCCCTCCCAACTGCCTCCCCTCCCATTTCCCCAGTCCCCTCCCCAGTCCCTGCCCCTCCCAAGTCCCCAGTCCCTTCCCAAGTCCCCAGGCCCCTCCCAAGTCCCTGACCCTCCCATGTTCCCAGTCCCCTCCCAAGTCCCTGCCCCTCCCATGTTCCCAGTCCCCTCCCAACTGCCTACCCCTCCCAAGTACGTGCCCCTCCCAAGTCCACTCCCATGTCCCCAGTACCCTCCCAACTGCCTGCCCCTCCCAAGTCCCTGGCCCTCCCAGGTCCCTAGTCCTCTCCCAAGTACCCAGTCTCCTCCCAAGTCCCTGCCCCTCCCAGGTTCCCAGTCCCCTCCCCAGTCCCTGCCCCTCCCATGTCCACAGTCCCCTCCCCAGTCCCTGCCCCTCCCATGTCCCCATTCGCCTCCAAACTGCCTGCCCCTCCCAAGTCCCTGCTCCTCCCATTAACCCAGTTCCCTCCCCAGTCCCTGCCCCTCCCATGTTCCCAATACCCTCCCCAGTCCCTGCCCCTCCCATGTCCCCAGTCCCCTCCCAAGTACCCAGTCTCCTCCCAAGTCCCTGCCCCTCCCATGTTCCCAGTCCCCTCCCCAGTCCCTGCCCCTCCATGTCCCCAGTCCCCTCCCCAACTGCCTGCCCCTCCCAAGTCCCTGCCGCTCCCAAGTCCCTAGTCCCCTCCCATGTCCCCCGTCCCTTCCCAAGTCCCTGCCCCTCCCAAGTCCCTGCCCCTCCCAGGTTCCAAGTCCCCTCCCAAGTCCCTGCGCCTCCCATGTCCCCCAATCCCCTCCCCAGTCCCTGCCCCTCCCAAGTCCCTGCCCCTCCCATGTCCCCAGTCCCCTCCCAAGTCCCTGCCCCTCCCAAGTCCCTGCCCCTCCCAGGTCCCAAGCCCTCTCCCAAGTCCCTGCCCCTCTCATGTTCCCAGTCCCCACCCCAGTCCCTGCCCCTCCCAAGTCCCCAGTCCCCTCCCAAGTCCCTGAGTCTCCCATGTTCCCAGTCCCCTCCCCAGTCTCTGCCCCTCCCATGTCCCCAGTCCCCTCCCAAGTCCCCAGTCCCCTCCCAAGTCCCTGCCCCTCCCATATCCCCAGTCCCCTCCCAACTGCCTGCCCCTCCCAATTCCCTGGCCCTCCCCAAGTCCCTAGTCCCTTCCCATGTCCCCAGTCCCCTCCCAAGTCCCTGCCCCTCCCATGTCAACTGCCTGCCCCTCCCCAGACCCTGCCCCTCCCATGTCCCCAGTCCCCTCCCAAGTCCCTGCCCCTCCCATGTTCCCTGTCCCCCTCCCCAGTCCCTGCCCCTCCCATATCCCCATTCGCCTCCCAACTGCCTGCCCCTCCCCAGTCCCTGCCCCTCCCAAGTCCCCAGTCCCTTCCCAAGTCCCCAGGCCCCTCCCAAGTCCCTGACCCTCCCATGTTCCCAGTCCCCTCCCAAGTCCCTGCCCCTCCCATGTTCCCAGTCCCCTCCCCAGTCCCTGCCCCTCCCATGTCCACAGTCCCCTCCCAAGTCCCTGCCCCTCCCATGTCGCCTGTCCCCTCCCAACTGCCTACCCCTCCCAAGTACCTGCCCCTCCCAAGTCCTCTCCCATGTCCCCAGTCCCCTCCCAACTGCATGCCCCTACCAATCCCTGGCCCTCCCAGGTCCCTAGTCCCCTCCCATGTCCCCAGTCCCTTCCTAGTCTCTGCCCCTCCCAGGTCCCAAGTCCTCTCCCAAGTCCCTGCCCCTCCCATGTCCCTATCCCCTCCCAACTGCCTGCCCCTCCCAAGTCCCTGGCCCTCCCAGGTTCCTAGTCCCTTCCCATGTCCCCAGTCCCCTCCTAAGTCCTGCCCCTGCCATGTCCCCAGTCCCCTCCCAGGTCCCTGCCCCCCCCATGTTCCCTGCCCCTCCCATGCCAGCAGTCCCCTCCCATGTCCCCAGTCACCTCCCAGGTCCCTGCCCCTCCCATGTTCCCTGTCCCCTCCCCACTCCCTGCCCCTCCCATGTCCCCAGTCCCCTCCCAACTGCCTCCCCTCCCATTTCCCCAGTCCCCTCCCCAGTCCCTGCCCCTCCCAAGTCCCCACTCCCTTCCCAAGTCCCCAGGCCCCTCTCAAGTCCCTGACCCTCCCATGTTCCCAGTTCCCTCTCCAGTCCCTGCCCCTCCCATGTCCCCAGTCCCCTCCCAAGTCCCCAGTCCCTTCCCAAGTCCCTGCCCCTCCCATGTTCCCAGTCCCCTCCCAACTGCCTACCCCTCCCAAGTACATGCCCCTCCCAAGTCCACTCCCATGTCCCCAGTCCCCTCCCAACTGCCTGCCCCTCCCAAGTCCCTGGCCCTCCCAGGTCCCTAGTCCTCTCCCAAGTCCCCAGTACCTTCCCAAGTCCCTGCCCCTCCCAAGTCCCTGCCCCTCCCAGGTCCCAAATCCTCTCCCAAGTCCCTGCCCCTCCCATGTCCCCAGTCCCCTCCCAACTGCCTGCCCCTCCCAATTCCCTGCCCCTCCCAAATCCCTGCCCCTCCCATGCCAGCAGTCCCCTCCCATGTCCCCAGTCCCCTCCCAAGTCCCTGCCCCTCCCATGTCCCCAGTCCCCTCCCAACTGCCTGCCCCTCCCAATTCCCTGCCCCTCACAATTCCCTGGACCTCCCAAGTCCCTAGTCCCTTCCCATGTCCCCAGTCCCCTCCCAAGTCCCTGCCCCTCCCATATCCCCATTCGCCTCCCAACTGCCTGCCCCTCCCAAGTCCTGCCCCTCCCATGTTCCCAGTCCCCTCCCCAGTCCCTGCCCCTCCCATGTCCCCAGTCCCCTCCCAAGTACCCCAGTCTCCTCCCAAGTCCCTGCCCCTCCCATGTTTCCAGTCCCCTCCCCAGTCCCTGCCCCTCCCATGTCCACAGTCCCCTCCCAAGTCACTGCCCCTCCCATGTCCCCAGTCCCCTCCCAACTGCCTATCCCTCCCAAGTACCTGCCCCTCCCAAGTCCTCTCCCATGTCCCCAGTCCCCTCCCAACTGCCTGCCCCTACCAATCCCTGGCCCTCCCAGGTCCCTAGTCCCCTCCCATGTCCCCAGTCCCTTCCCAAGTCCCTGCCCCTCCCAGGTCCCAAGTCCTCTCCCAAGTCCCTGCCCCTCCCATGTTCCCAGGCCCCACCCCAGTCCCTGCCCCTGCCATGTCCACAGTCCCCTCCCAAGTCCCTGCCCCTCCCATGTCCCTATCCCCTCCCAACTGCCTGCCCCTCCCAAGCCCCTGGCCCTCCCACGTTCCTAGTCCCTTCCCATGTCCCCAGTCCCTTCCCAAGTCCCTGCCCCTCCCAGGTCCCAAGTCCTCTCCCAAGTCCCTGCCCCTCCAATGTTCCCAGGCCCCTCCCCAGTCCCTGCCCCTCCCATGTCCCCAGTCCCCTCCCAAGTCCATGCCCCTCCCATGTCCCCAGTCCCCTCCCAGGTCCCTGCCCCCCCCATGTTCCCTGCCCCTCCCATGCCAGCAGTCCCCTCCCATGTCCCCAGTCACCTCCCAGGTCCCTGCCCCTCCCATGTTCCCTGTCCCCTCCCCACTCCCTGCCCCTCCCATGTCCCCAGTCCCCTCCCAACTGCCTCCCCTCCCATTTCCCCAGTCCCCTCCCCAGTCCCTGCCCCTCCCAAGTCCCCACTCCCTTCCCAAGTCCCCAGGCCCCTCTCAAGTCCCTGACCCTCCCATGTTCCCAGTTCCCTCTCCAGTCCCTGCCCCTCCCATGTCCCCAGTCCCCTCCCAAGTCCCCAGTCCCTTCCCAAGTCCCTGCCCCTCCCATGTTCCCAGTCCCCTCCCAACTGCCTACCCCTCCCAAGTACATGCCCCTCCCAAGTCCACTCCCATGTCCCCAGTCCCCTCCCAACTGCCTGCCCCTCCCAAGTCCCTGGCCCTCCCAGGTCCCTAGTCCTCTCCCAAGTCCCCAGTACCTTCCCAAGTCCCTGCCCCTCCCAAGTCCCTGCCCCTCCCAGGTCCCAAATCCTCTCCCAAGTCCCTGCCCCTCCCATGTCCCCAGTCCCCTCCCAACTGCCTGCCCCTCCCAATTCCCTGCCCCTCCCAAATCCCTGCCCCTCCCATGCCAGCAGTCCCCTCCCATGTCCCCAGTCCCCTCCCAAGTCCCTGCCCCTCCGATGTCCCCAGTCCCCTCCCAACTGCCTGCCCCTCCCAATTCCCTGCCCCTCACAATTCCCTGGACCTCCCAAGTCCCTAGTCCCTTCCCATGTTCCCAGTCCCCTCCCAACTGCCTACCCCTCCCAAGTACATGCCCCTCCCAAGTCCACTCCCATATCCCCAGTCCCCTCCCAACTGCCTGCCGCTACCAATCCCTGGCCCTCCCAGGTCCCTAGTCCCCTCTCATGTCCCCAGACTCTTCCCAAGTCCCTGCCCCTCCCAGGTCCCAAGTCCTCTCCCAAGTCCCTGCCCCTCCCATGTTCCCAGGCCCCTCCCCAGTCCCTGGCCCTGCCATGTCCACAGTCCCCTCCCAAGTCCCTGGCCCTCCCACGTACCTAGTCCCTTCCCATGTCCCCAGTCCCCTCCCAAGTCCTGCCCCTCCCAAGTCCCCAGTCCCCTCCCAGGTCCATGCCCCCCCCATGTTCCCTGCCCCTCCCATACCAGCAGTCCCCTTTCATGTCACCAGTCCCCTCCCAGGTCCCTGCCCCTCCTATGTTCCCTGTCCCCTCCCCACTCCCTGCCCCTCCCAAGTCCACTCCCATGTCCCCAGTCCCCTCCCAACTGCCTGCCCCTCCCAAGTCCCTGGCCCTCCCAGGTCCCTAGTCCTCTCCCAAGTCCCCAGTACCTTCCCAAGTCCCTGCCCCTCCCAAGTCCCAAATCCTCTCCCAAGTCCCTGCCCCTCCCATGTCCCCAGTCCCCTCCCAAATGCCTGCCCCTCCCAATTCCCTGCCCCTCCCAAATCCCTGCCCCTCCCATGCCAGCAGTCCCCTCCCATGTCCCCAGTCCCCTCCCAAGTCCCTGCCCCTCCCATGTCCCCAGTCCCCTCCCAACTGCCTGCCCCTCCCAATTCCCTGCACCTCACAATTCCCTGGACCTCCCAAGTCCCTAGTCCCCTTCCATGTTCCCAGGCCCCTCCCCAGTCCCTGGCCCTGCCATGTCCACAGTCCCCTCCCAAGTCCCTGGCCCTCCCACGTACCTAGTCCCTTCCCATGTCCCCAGTCCCCTCCCAAGTCCTGCCCCTCCCATGTCCCCAGTCCCCTCCCAGGTCCCTGCCCCCCCCATGTTCCCTGCCCCTCCCATACCAGCAGTCCCCTTTCATGTCACCAGTCCCCTCCCAGGTCCCTGCCCCTCCTATGTTCCCTGTCCCCTCCCCACTCCCTGCCCCTCCCAAGTCCACTCCCATGTCCCCAGTCCCCTCCCAACTGCCTGCCCCTCCCAAGTCCCTGGCCCTCCCAGGTCCCTAGTCCTCTCCCAAGTCCCCAGTACCTTCCCAAGTCCCTGCCCCTCTCAAGTCCCTGCCCCTCCCAGGTCCCAAATCCTCTCCCAAGTCCCTGCCCCTCCCATGTCCCCAGTCCCCTCCCAACTGCCTGCCCCTCCCAATTCCCTGCCCCTCCCAAATCCCTGCCCCTCCCATGCCAGCAGTCCCCTCCCATGTCCCCAGTCCCCTCCCAAGTCCCTGCCCCTCCCATGTCCCCAGTCCCCTCCCAACTGCCTGCCCCTCCCAATTCCCTGCCCCTCACAATTCCCTGGACCTCCCAAGTCCCTAGTCCCTTCCCATGTCCCCAGTCCCCTCCCAAGTCCCTGCCCCTCCCATATCCCCATTCGCCTCCCAACTGCCTGCCCCTCCCAAGTCCCTGCCCCTCCCATGTCCACAGTCCCCTCCCAAGTCACTGCCCCTCCCATGTCCCCAGTCCCCTCCCAACTGCCTATCCCTCCCAAGTACCTGCCCCTCCCAGGTCCCTAGTCCCCTCCCATGTCCCCAGTCCCTTCCCAAGTCCCTGCCCCTCCCAGGTCCCAAGTCCTCTCCCAAGTCCCTGCCCCTCCCATGTTCCCAGGCCCCTCCCCAGTCCCTTCCCCTCCCATGTCCACAGTCCCCTCCCAAGTCCCTGCCCCTCCCATGTCCCTATCCCCTCCCAACTGCCTGCCCCTCCCTAGCCCCTGGCCCTCCCACGTTCCTAGTCCCTTCCCATGTCCCCAGTCCCCTCCCAGGTCCCTGCCCCTCCCATTTCCCCAGTCCCCTCCCCAGTCCCTGCCCCTCCCAAGTCCCCACTCCCTTCCCAAGTCCCCAGGCCCCTCCCAAGTCCCTGGCCCTCCCACGTTTCTAGTCCCTTCCCATGTCCCCAGTCCCCTCCCAAGTCCTGCCCCTCCCATGTCCCCAGTCCCCTCCCAGGTCCCTGCCCCCCCCATGTTCCCTGCCCCTCCCATGCCAGCAGTCCCCTCCCATGTCCACAGTCCCCTCCCAAGTCCCTGCCCCTCCCATGTCCCTATCCCCTCCCAACTGCCTGCCCCTCCCAAGCCCCTGGCCCTCCCACGTTCCTAGTGCCTTCCCGTGTCCCCAGTCCCCTCCCAAGTCCATGCCCCTCCCATGTCCCCAGTCCCCTCCCCAGTCCCTGCCCCTCCCAAATCCCTGCCCCTCCCATGCCAGCAGTCCCCTCCCAAGTCCCTGCACCTCTCATGTCCCTATCCCCTCCCAACTGCCTGCCCCTCCCAAGTCCCTGGCCCTCCCACGTTCCTAGTCCCTTCCCATGTCCCCAGTCCCCTCCTAAGTCCTGCCCCTGCCATGTCCCCAGTCCCCTCCCAGGTCCCTGCCCCCCCCATGTTCCCTGCCCCTCCCATGCCAGCAGTCCCCTCCCATGTCCCCAGTCCCCTCCCAGGTCCCTGCCCCTCCCATGTTCCCTGTCCCCTCACCACTCCCTGCCCCTCCCATGTCCCCAGTCCCCTCCCAACTGCCTCCCCTCCCATTTCCCCAGTCCCCTCCCCAGTCCCTGCCCCTCCCAAGTCCCCAGTCCCTTCCCAAGTCCCCAGGCCCCTCCCAAGTCCCTGACCCTCCCATGTTCCCAGTCCCCTCCCAAGTCCCTGCCCCTCCCATGTTCCCAGTCCCCTCCCAACTGCCTACCCCTCCCAAGTACGTGCCCCTCCCAAGTCCACTCCCATGTCCCCAGTACCCTCCCAACTGCCTGCCCCTCCCAAGTCCCTGGCCCTCCCAGGTCCCTAGTCCTCTCCCAAGTACCCAGTCTCCTCCCAAGTCCCTGCCCCTCCCAGGTTCCCAGTCCCCTCCCCAGTCCCTGCCCCTCCCATGTCCACAGTCCCCTCCCCAGTCCCTGCCCCTCCCATGTCCCCATTCGCCTCCAAACTGCCTGCCCCTCCCAAGTCCCTGCTCCTCCCATTAACCCAGTTCCCTCCCCAGTCCCTGCCCCTCCCATGTTCCCAATACCCTCCCCAGTCCCTGCCCCTCCCATGTCCCCAGTCCCCTCCCAAGTACCCAGTCTCCTCCCAAGTCCCTGCCCCTCCCATGTTCCCAGTCCCCTCCCCAGTCCCTGCCCCTCCCATGTCCCCAGTCCCCTCCCAACTGCCTGCCCCTCCCAAGTCCCTGCCGCTCCCAAGTCCCTAGTCCCCTCCCATGTCCCCCGTCCCTTCCCAAGTCCCTGCCCCTCCCAAGTCCCTGCCCCTCCCAGGTTCCAAGTCCCCTCCCAAGTCCCTGCGCCTCCCATGTCCCCAATCCCCTCCCCAGTCCCTGCCCCTCCCAAGTCCCTGCCCCTCCCATGTCCCCAGTCCCCTCCCAAGTCCCTGCCCCTCCCAAGTCCCTGCCCCTCCCAGGTCCCAAGCCCTCTCCCAAGTCCCTGCCCCTCTCATGTTCCCAGTCCCCACCCCAGTCCCTGCCCCTCCCAAGTCCCCAGTCCCCTCCCAAGTCCCTGAGTCTCCCATGTTCCCAGTCCCCTCCCCAGTCTCTGCCCCTCCCATGTCCCCAGTCCCCTCCCAAGTCCCCAGTCCCCTCCCAAGTCCCTGCCCCTCCCATATCCCCAGTCCCCTCCCAACTGCCTGCCCCTCCCAATTACCTGGCCCTCCCAAGTCCCTAGTCCCTTCCCATGTCCCCAGTCCCCTCCCAAGTCCCTGCCCCTCCCATGTCAACTGCCTGCCCCTCCCCAGACCCTGCCCCTCCCATGTCCCCAGTCCCCTCCCAAGTCCCTGCCCCTCCCATGTTCCCTGTCCCCTCCCCAGTCCCTGCCCCTCCCATATCCCCATTCGCCTCCCAACTGCCTGCCCCTCCCCAGTCCCTGCCCCTCCCAAGTCCCCAGTCCCTTCCCAAGTCCCCAGGCCCCTCCCAAGTCCCTGACCCTCCCATGTTCCCAGTCCCCTCCCAAGTCCCTGCCCCTCCCATGTTCCCAGTCCCCTCCCCAGTCCCTGCCCCTCCCATGTCCACAGTCCCCTCCCAAGTCCCTGCCCCTCCCATGTCGCCTGTCCCCTCCCAACTGCCTACCCCTCCCAAGTACCTGCCCCTCCCAAGTCCTCTCCCATGTCGCCAGTCCCCTCCCAACTGCATGCCCCTACCAATCCCTGGCTCTCCCAGGTCCCTAGTCCCCTCCCAGGTCCCCAGTCCCTTCCCAAGTCCCTGCCCCTCCCAGGTCCCAAGTCCTCTCCCAAGTCCCTGCCCCTCCCATGTTCCCAGGCCCCTCCCAAGTCCCTGCCCCTCCCATGTCCACAGTCCTCTCCCAAGTCCCTGCCCCTCCCATGTCCCTATCCCCTCCCAACTGCCTGCCCCTCCCAAGTCCCTGGCCCTCCCACGTTCCTAGTCCCTTCCCATGTCCCCAGTCCCCTCCCAAGTCCTGCCCCTCCCATGTCCCCAGTCCCCTCCCAGGTCCCTGCCCCCCCCATGTTCCCTGCCCCTCCCATGCCAGCAGTCCCCTCCCATGTCCCCAGTCACCTCCCAGGTCCCTGCCCCTCCCATGTTCCCTGTCCCCTCCCCACTCCCTGCCCCTCCCATGTCCCCAGTCCCCTCCCAACTGCCTCCCCTCCCATTTCCCCAGTCCCCTCCCCAGTCCCTGCCCCTCCCAAGTCCCCACTCCCTTCCCAAGTCCCCAGGCCCCTATCAAGTCCCTGACCCTCCCATGTCCCCAGTCCCCTCCCAAGTCCCCAGTCCCTTCCCAAGTCCCTGCCCCTCCCATGTTCCCAGTCCCCTCCCAACTGCCTACCCCTCCCAAGTACATGCCCCTCCCAAGTCCACTCCCATGTCCCCAGTCCCCTCCCAACTGCCTGCCCCTCCCAAGTCCCTGGCCCTCCCAGGTCCCTAGTCCTCTCCCAAGTCCCCAGTACCTTCCCAAGTCCCTGCCCCTCCCAAGTCCCTGCCCCTCCCAGGTCCCAAATCCTCTCCCAAGTCCCTGCCCCTCCCATGTCCCCAGTCCCCTCCCAACTGCCTGCCCCTCCCAATTCCCTGCCCCTCCCAAATCCCTGCCCCTCCCATGCCAGCAGTCCCCTCCCATGTCCCCAGTCCCCTCCCAAGTCCCTGCCCCTCCCATGTCTCCAGTCCCCTCCCAACTGCCTGCCCCTCCCAATTCCCTGCCCCTCACAATTCCCTGGACCTCCCAAGTCCCTAGTCCCTTCCCATGTCCCCAGTCCCCTCCCAAGTCCCTGCCCCTCCCATATCCCCATTCGCCTCCCAACTGCCTGCCCCTCCCAAGTCCCTGCCCCTCCCAGGTTCCCAGTCCCCTCCCCAGTCCCTGCCCCTCCCATGTCCCCAGTCCCCTCCCAAGTACCCAGTCTCCTCCCAAGTCCCTGCCCCTCCCATGTTTCCAGTCCCCTCCCCAGTCCCTGCCCCTCCCATGTCCACAGTCCCCTCCCAAGTCACTGCCCCTCCCATGTCCCCAGTCCCCTCCCAACTGCCTATCCCTCCCAAGTACCTGCCCCTCCCAAGTCCTCTCCCATGTCCCCAGTCCCCTCCCAACTGCCTGCCCCTACCAATCCCTGGCCCTCCCAGGTCCCTACTCCCCTCCCATGTCCCCAGTTCCTTCCCTAGTCTCTGCCCCTCCCAGGTCCCAAGTCCTCTCCCAAGTCCCTGCCCCTCCCATGTTCCCAGGCCCCTCCCCAGTCCCTGCCCCTCCCATGTCCACAGTCCCCTCCCAAGTCCCTGCCCCTCCCATGTCCCTATCCCCTCCCAACTGCCTTCCCCTCCCAAGCCCCTGGCCCTCCCATGTTCCTAGTCCCTTCCCATGTCCCCAGTCCCCTCCCAAGTCCCTGCCCCTCCCATGTCCCCAGTCCCCTCCCCAGTCCCTGCCCCTCCCAAATCCCTGCCCCTCCCATGCCAGCAGTCCCCTCCCAAGTCCCTGCCCCTCTCATGTCCCTATCCCCTCCCAACTGCCTGCCCCTCCCAAGTCCCTGGCCCTCCCAGGTTCCTAGTCCCTTCCCATGTCCCCAGTCCCCTCCTAAGTCCTGCCCCTGCCATGTCCCCAGTCCCCTCCCAGGTCCCTGCCCCCCCATGTTCCCTGCCCCTCCCATGCCAGCAGTCCCCTCCCATGTCCCCAGTCACCTCCCAGGTCCCTGCCCCTCCCATGTTCCCTGTCCCCTCCCCACTCCCTGCCCCTCCCATGTCCCCAGTCCCCTCCCAACTGCCTCCCCTCCCATTTCCCCAGTCCCCTCCCCAGTCCCTGCCCCTCCCAAGTCCCCACTCCCTTCCCAAGTCCCCAGGCCCCTCTCAAGTCCCTGACCCTCCCATGTTCCCAGTTCCCTCTCCAGTCCCTGCCCCTCCCATGTCCCCAGTCCCCTCCCAAGTCCCCAGTCCCTTCCCAAGTCCCTGCCCCTCCCATGTTCCCAGTCCCCTCCCAAGTCCTGCCCCTCCCATGTCCCCAGTCCCCTCCCAGGTCCCTGCCCCCCCCATGTTCCCTGCCCCTCCCATGCCAGCAGTCCCCTCCCATGTCCCCAGTCCCCTCCCAGGTCCCTGCCCCTCCCATGTTCCCTGTCCCCTCCCCACTCCCTGCCCCTCCAATGTCCCTGCCCCTCCCATGTTCCCAGTCCCCTCCCCAGTCCCTGCCCCTCCCATGTCCCCAGTCCCCTCCCAAGTACCCAGTCTTCTCCCAAGTCCCTGCCCCTCCCATGTTTCCAGTCCCCTCTCCAGTCCCTGCCCCTCCCATGTTCCCAGTCCCCTCCCAAGTCCCTGCCCCTCCCATGTTCCCAGTCCCCTCCCAACTGCCTACCCCTCCCAAGTACGTGCCCCTCCCAAGTCCACTCCCATGTCCCCAGTACCCTCCCAACTGCCTGCCCCTCCCAAGTCCCTGGCCCTCCCAGGTCCCTAGTCCTCTCCCAAGTACCCAGTCTCCTCCCAAGTCCCTGCCCCTCCCATGTTCCCAGTCCCCTCCCCAGTCCCTGCCCCTCCCATGTCCACAGTCCCCTCCCCAGTCCCTGCCCCTCCCATGTCCCCATTCGCCTCCAAACTGCCTGCCCCTCCCAAGTCCCTGCCCCTCCCATTAACCCAGTTCCCTCCCCAGTCCCTGCCCCTCCCATGTTCCCAATACCCTCCCCAGTCCCTGCCCCTCCCATGTCCCCAGTCCCCTCCCAAGTACCCAGTCTCCTCCCAAGTCCCTGCCCCTCCCATGTTCCCAGTCCCCTCCCCAGTCCCTGCCCCTCCCATGTCCCCAGTCCCCTCCCAACTGCCTGCCCCTCCCAAGTCCCTGCCGCTCCCAAGTCCCTAGTCCCCTCCCATGTCCCCCGTCCCTTCCCAAGTCCCTGCCCCTCCCAAGTCCCTGCCCCTCCCAGGTTCCAAGTCCCCTCCCAAGTCCCTGCGCCTCCCATGTCCCCAATCCCCTCCCCAGTCCCTGCCCCTCCCAAGTCCCTGCCCCTCCCATGTCCCCAGTCCCCTCCCAAGTCCCTGCCCCTCCCAACTGCCTGCCCCTCCCAGGTCCCAAGCCCTCTCCCAAGTCCCTGCCCCTCTCATGTTCCCAGTCCCCACCCCAGTCCCTGCCCCTCCCATGTCCACAGTCCCCTCCCAAGTCCCTGCCCCTCCCATGTCCCCAGTCCCCTCCCAACTGCCTGCCCCTCCCAAGTCCCTTGTCCTCCCAAGTCCCTAGTCCCCTCCCAAGTCCCCAGTCTCCTCCCAAGTCCCTGCCCCTCCCATGTTCCCAGTCCCCTCCCCAGTCCCTGCCCCTCCCATGTCCCCAGTCCCCTCCCAACTCCCTGCCCCTCCCAAGTCCCTGCCCCTCCCAGGTCCCAAGTCCTCTCCCAAGTCCCTGCCCCTCTCATGTTCCCAGTCCCCACCCCAGTCCCCTGCCCCTCCCATGTCCACCGTCCCTTCCCAAGTCCCCAGTCCCCTCCCAAGTCCCTGACTCTCCCATGTTCCCAGTCCCCTCCCCAGTCCCTGCCCCTCCCATATCCCCAGTCCCCTCCCAACTGCCTTCCCCTCCCAATTCCCTGGCCCTCCCAAGTCCCTAGTCCCTTCCCATGTCCCCAGTCCCCTCCCAAGTCCCTGCCCCTCCCATGTCAACTGCCTGCCCCTCCCCAGACCCTGCCCCTCCCATGTCCCCAGTCCCCTCCCAAGTCCCTGCCCCTCCCATGTTCCCTGTCCCCTCCCCAGTCCCTGCCCCTCCCATATCCCCATTCTCCTCCCAACTGCCTGCCCCTCCCAAGTCCCTGCCCCTCCCATGTCCCCAGTCTCCTCCCAACTGCCTCCCCTCCCATTTCCCCAGTCCCCTCCCCAGTCCCTGCCCCTCCCAAGTCCCCAGTCCCTTCCCAAGTCCCCAGGCCCCTCCCAAGTCCCTGACCCTCCCATGTTCCCAGTCCCCTCCCAAGTCCCTGCCCCTCCCATGTTCCCAGTCCCCTCCCCAGTCCCTGCCCCTCCCATGTCCACAGTCCCCTCCCAAGTCCCTGCCCCTCCCATGTCGCCTGTCCCCTCCCAACTGCCTACCCCTCCCAAGTACCTGCCCCTCCCAAGTCCTCTCCCATGTCCCCAGTCCCCTCCCAACTGCCTGCCCCTACCAATCCCTGGCTCTCCCAGGTCCCTAGTCCCCTCCCATGTCCCCAGTCCCTTCCCAAGTCCCTGCCCCTCCCAGGTCCCAAGTCCTCTCCCAAGTCCCTGCCCCTCCCATGTTCCCAGGCCCCTCCCCAGTCCCTGCCCCTCCCATGTCCACAGTCCCCTCCCAAGTCCCTGCCCCTCCCATGTCCCTATCCCCTCCCAACTGCCTGCCCCTCCCAAGTCCCTGGCCCTCCCACGTTCCTAGTCCCTTCCCATGTCCCCAGTCCCCTCCCAAGTCCTGCCCCTCCCATGTCCCCAGTCCCCTCCCAGGTCCCTGCCCCCCCCATGTTCCCTGCCCCTCCCATGCCAGCAGTCCCCTCCCATGTCCCCAGTCACCTCCCAGGTCCCTGCCCCTCCCATGTTCCCTGTCCCCTCCCCACTCCCTGCCCCTCCCATGTCCCCAGTCCCCTCCCAACTGCCTCCCCTCCCATTTCCCCAGTCCCCTCCCCAGTCCCTGCCCCTCCCAAGTCCCCACTCCCTTCCCAAGTCCCCAGGCCCATCTCAAGTCCCTGACCCTCCCATGTTCCCAGTTCCCTCTCCAGTCCCTGCCCCTCCCATGTCCCCAGTCCCCTCCCAAGTCCCCAGTCCCTTCCCAAGTCCCTGCCCCTCCCATGTTCCCAGTCCCCTCCCAACTGCCTACCCCTCCCAAGTACATGCCCCTCCCAAGTCCACTCCCATGTCCCCAGTCCCCTCCCAACTGCCTGCCCCTCCCAAGTCCCTGGCATTCCCAGGTCCCTAGTCCTCTCCCAAGTCCCCAGTACCTTCCCAAGTCCCTGCCCCTCCCAAGTCCCTGCCCCACCCAGGTCCCAAATCCTCTCCCAAGTCCCTGCCCCTCCCATGTCCCCAGTCCCCTCCCAACTGCCTGCCCCTCCCAATTCCCTGCCCCTCCCAAATCCCTGCCCCTCCCATGCCAGCAGTCCCCTCCCAAGTCACTGCCCCTCCCATGTCCCCAGTCCCCTCCCAACTGCCTGCCCCTACCAATCCCTGGCCCTCCCAGGTCCCTAGTCCCCTCCCATGTCCCCAGTCCCTTCCCTAGACTCTGCCCCTCCCAGGTCCCAAGTCCTCTCCCAAGTCCCTGCCCCTCCCATGTTCCCAGGCCCCTCCCCAGTCCCTGCCCCTCCCATGTCCACAGTCCCCTCCCAAGTCCCTGCCCCTCCCATGTCCCTATCCCCTCCCAACTGCCTTCCCCTCCCAAGCCCCTGGCCCTCCCATGTTCCTAGTCCCTTCCCATGTCCCCAGTCCCCTCCCAAGTCCATGCCCCTCCCATGTCCCCAGTCCCCTCCCCAGTCCCTGCCCCTCCCAAATCCCTGCCCCTCCCATGCCAGCAGTCCCCTCCCAAGTCCCTGCCCCTCTCATGTCCCTATCCCCTCCCAACTGCCTGCCCCTCCCAAGTCCCTGGCCCTCCCAGGTTCCTAGTCCCTTCCCATGTCCCCAGTCCCCTCCTAAGTCCTGCCCCTGCCATGTCCCCAGTCCCCTCCCAGGTCCCTGCCCCCCCATGTTCCCTGCCCCTCCCATGCCAGCAGTCCCCTCCCATGTCCCCAGTCACCTCCCAGGTCCCTGCCCCTCCCATGTTCCCTGTCCCCTCCCCACTCCCTGCCCCTCCCATGTCCCCAGTCCCCTCCCAACTGCCTCCCCTCCCATTTCCCCAGTCCCCTCCCCAGTCCCTGCCCCTCCCAAGTCCCCACTCCCTTCCCAAGTCCCCAGGCCCCTCTCAAGTCCCTGACCCTCCCATGTTCCCAGTTCCCTCTCCAGTCCCTGCCCCTCCCATGTCCCCAGTCCCCTCCCAAGTCCCCAGTCCCTTCCCAAGTCCCTGCCCCTCCCATGTTCCCAGTCCCCTCCCAACTGCCTACCCCTCCCAAGTACATGCCCCTCCCAAGTCCACTCCCATGTCCCCAGTCCCCTCCCAACTGCCTGCCAATCCCAAGTCCCTGGCCCTCCCAGGTCCCTAGTCCTCTCCCAAGTCCCCAGTACCTTCCCAAGTCCCTGCCCCTCCCAAGTCCCTGCCCCTCCCAGGTCCCAAATCCTCTCCCAAGTCCCTGCCCCTCCCATGTCCCCAGTCCCCTCCCAACTGCCTGCCCCTCCCAATTCCCTGCCCCTCCCAAATCCCTGCCCCTCCCATGCCAGCAGTCCCCTCCCATGTCCCCAGTCCACTCCCAAGTCCCTGCCCCTCCCATGTCCCCAGTCCCCTCCCAACTGCCTGCCCCTCCCAATTCCCTGCCCCTCACAATTCCCTGGACCTCCCAAGTCCCTAGTCCCTTCCCATGTCCCCAGTCCCCTCCCCAGTCCCTGCCCCTCCCATATCCCCATTCGCCTCCCAACTGCCTGCCCCTCCCAAGTCCCTGCCCCTCCCATGTCCCCAGTCTCCTCCCAACTGCCTCCCCTCCCATTTCCGCAGTCCCCTCCCCAGTCCCTGCCCCTCCCAAGTCCCCAGTCCCTTCCCAAGTCCCCAGGCCCCTCCCAAGTCCCTGACCCTCCCATGTTCCCAGTCCCCTCCCAAGTCCCTGCCCCTCCCATGTTCCCAGTCCCCTCCCCAGTCCCTGCCCCTCCCATGTCCACAGTCCCCTCCCAAGTCCCCTGCCCCTCCCATGTCGCCTGTCCCCTCCCAACTGCCTACCCCTCCCAAGTACCTGCCCCTCCCAAGTCCTCTCCCATGTCCCCAGTCCCCTCCCAAATGCCTGCCCCTACCAATCCCTGGCTCTCCCAGGTCCCTAGTCCCCTCCCATGTCCCCAGTCCTCTCCCAAGTCCCTGCCCCTCCCATGTTCCCAGGCCCCTCCCCAGTCCCTGCCCCTCCCATGTCCACAGTCCCCTCCCAAGTCCCTGCCCCTCCCATGTCCCTATCCCCTCCCAACTGCCTGCCCCTCCCAAGTCCCTGGCCCTCCCACGTTCCTAGTCCCTTCCCATGTCCCCAGTCCCCTCCCAAGTCCTGCCCCTCCCATGTCCCCAGTCACCTCCCAGGTCCCTGCCCCTCCCATGTTCCCTGTCCCCTCCCCACTCCCTGCCCCTCCCATGTCCCCAGTCCCCTCCCAACTGCCTCCCCTCCCATTTCCCCAGTCCCCTCCCCAGTCCCTGCCCCTCCCAAGTCCCCACTCCCTTCCCAACTCCCCAGGCCCCTCTCAAGTCCCTGACCCTCCCATGTTCCCAGTTCCCTCTCCAGTCCCTGCCCCTCCCATGTCCCCAGTCCCCTCCCAAGTCCCCAGTCCCTTCCCAAGTCCCTGCCCCTCCCATGTTCCCAGTCCCCTCCCAACTGCCTACCCCTCCCAAGTACATGCCCCTCCCAAGTCCACTCCCATGTCCCCAGTCCCCTCCCAACTGCCTGCCCCTCCCAAGTCCCTGGCCCTCCCAGGTCCCTAGTCCTCTCCCAAGTCCCCAGTACCTTCCCAAGTCCCTGCCCCTCCCAAGTCCCTGCCCCTCCCAGGTCCCAAATCCTCTCCCAAGTCCCTGCCCCTCCCATGTCCCCAGTCCCCTCCCAACTGCCTGCCCCTCCCAATTCCCTGCCCCCTCCCAAATCCCTGCCCCTCCCATGCCAGCAGTCCCCTCCCATGTCCCCAGTCCCCTCCCAAGTCCCTGCCCCTCCCATGTCCCCAGTCCCCTCCCAACTGCCTGCCCCTCCCAATTCCCTGCCCCTCACAATTCCCTGGACCTCCCAAGTCCCTAGTCCCTTCCCATGTCCCCAGTCCCCTCCCAAGTCCCTGCCCCTCCCATATCCCCATTCGCCTCCCAACTGCCTGCCCCTCCCAAGTCCCTGCCCCTCCCATGTTCCCAGTCCCCTCCCCAGTCCCTGCCCCTCCCATGTCCCCAGTCCCCTCCCAAGTACCCAGTCTCCTCCCAAGTCCCTGCCCCTCCCATGTTTCCAGTCCCCTCCCCAGTCCCTGCCCCTCCCATGTCCACAGTCCCCTCCCAAGTCACTGCCCCTCCCATGTCCCCAGTCCCCTCCCAACTGCCTATCCCTCCCAAGTACCTGCCCCTCCCAAGTCCTTTCCCATGTCCCCAGTCCCCTCCCAACTGCATGCCCCTACCAATCCCTGGCCCTCCCAGGTCCCTAGTCCCCTCCCATGTCCCCAGTCCCTTCCCTAGTCCCTGCCCCTCCCAGGTCCCAGGTCCTCTCCCAAGTCCCTGCCCCTCCCATGTTCCCAGGCCCCTCCCCAGTCCCTGCCCCTGCCATGTCCACAGTCCCCTCCCAAGTCCCTGCCCCTCCCATGTCCCTATCCACTCCCAACTGCCTGCCCCTCCCAAGCCCCTGGCCCTCCCACGTTCCTAGTCCCTTCCCATGTCCCCAGTCCCTTCCCAAGTCCCTGCCCCTCCCAGGTCCCAAGTCCTCTCCCAAGTCCCTGCCCCTCCCATGTTCCCAGGCCCCTCCCCAGTCCCTGCCCCTCCCATGTCCACAGTCCCCTCCCAAGTCCCTGCCCCTCCCATGTCCCTATCCCCTCCCAACTGCCTGCCCCTCCCAAGTCCCTGGCCCTCCCACGTTCCTAGTCCCTTCCCATGTCCCCAGTCCCCTCCCAAGTCCTGCCCCTCCCATGTCCCCAGTCCCCTCCCAGGTCCCTGCCCCCCCCATGTTCCCTGCCCCTCCCATGCCAGCAGTCCCCTCCCATGTCCCCAGTCACCTCCCAGGTCCCTGCCCCTCCCATGTTCCCTGTCCCCTCCCCACTCCCTGCCCCTCCCATGTCCCCAGTCCCCTCCCAACTGCCTCCCCTCCCATTTCCCCAGTCCCCTCCCCAGTCCCTGCCCCTCCCAAGTCCCCACTCCCTTCCCAAGGTCCCAGGCCCCTCTCAAGTCCCTGACCCTCCCATGTTCCCAGTTCCCTCTCCAGTCCCTGCCCCTCCCATGTCCCCAGTCCCCTCCCAAGTCCCCAGTCCCTTCCCAAGTCCCTGACCCTCCCATGTTCCCAGTCCCCTCCCAACTGCCTACCCCTCCCAAGTACATGCCCCTCCCAAGTCCACTCCCATGTCCCCAGTCCCCTCCCAACTGCCTGCCCCTCCCAAGTCCCTGGCCCTCCCAGGTCCCTAGTCCTCTCCCAAGTCCCCAGTACCTTCCAAGTCCCTGCCCCTCCCAAGTCCCTGACCCTCCCAGGTCCCAAATCCTCTCCCAAGTCCCTGCCCCTCCCATGTCCCCAGTCCCCTCCCAACTGCCTGCCCCTCCCAATTCCCTGCCCCTCCCAAATCCCTGCCCCTCCCATGCCAGCAGTCCCCTCCCATGTCCCCAGTCCCCTCCCATGTCCCCAGTCCCCTCCCAAGTCCCTGCCCCTCCCATGTCCCCAGTCCCCTCCCAACTGCCTGCCCCTCCCATGTCCCCAGTCCCCTCCCAACTGCCTGCCCCTCCCAAGCCCCTGGCCCTCCCATGTTCCTAGTCCCTTCCCATGTCCCCAGTCCCCTCCCAAGTCCATGCCCCTCCCATGTCCCCAGTCCCCTCCCCAGTCCCTGCCCCTCCCAAATCCCTGCCCCTCCCATGCCAGCAGTCCCCTCCCAAGTCCCTGCCCCTCTCATGTCCCTATCCCCTCCCAACTGCCTGCCCCTCCCAAGTCCCTGGCCCTCCCAGGTTCCTAGTCCCTTCCCATGTCCCCAGTCCCCTCCTAAGTCCTGCCCCTGCCATGTCCCCAGTCCCCTCCCAGGTCCCTGCCCCCCCCATGTTCCCTGCCCCTCCCATGCCAGCAGTCCCCTCCCATGTCCCCAGTCACCTCCCAGGTCCCTGCCCCTCCCATGTTCCCTGTCCCCTCCCCACTCCCTGCCCCTCCCATGTCCCCAGTCCCCTCCCAACTGCCTCCCCTCCCATTTCCCCAGTCCCCTCCCCAGTCCCTGCCCCTCCCAAGTCCCCACTCCCTTCCCAACTCCCCAGGCCCCTCTCAAGTCCCTGACCCTCCCATGTTCCCAGTTCCCTCTCCAGTCCCTGCCCCTCCCATGTCCCCAGTCCCCTCCCAAGTCCCCAGTCCCTTCCCAAGTCCCTGCCCCTCCCATGTTCCCAGTCCCCTCCCAGCTGCCTACCCCTCCCAAGTACATGCCCCTCCCAAGTCCACTCCCATGTCCCCAGTCCCCTCCCAACTGCCTGCCCCTCCCAAGTCCCTGGCCCTCCCAGGTCCCTAGTCCTCTCCCAAGTCCCCAGTACCTTCCCAAGTCCCTGCCCCTCCCAAGTCCCTGACCCTCCCAGGTCCCAAATCGTCTCCCAAGTCCCTGCCCCTCCCATGTCCCCAGTCCCCTCCCAACTGCCTGCCCCTCCCAATTCCCTGCCCCTCCCAAATCCCTGCCCCTCCCATGCCAGCAGTCCCCTCCCATGTCCCCAGTCGCCTCCCAAGTCCCTGCCCCTCCCATGTCCCCAGTCCCCTCCCAACTGCCTGCCCCTCACAATTCCCTGCCCCTCACAATTCCCTGGACCTCCCAAGTCCCTAGTCCCTTCCCATGTTCCCAGTCCCCTCCCAACTGCCTACCCCTCCCAAGTACATGCCCCTCCCAAGTCCACTCCCATATCCCCATTCGCCTCCCAACTGCCTGCCCCTCCCAAGTCCCTGCCCCTCCCATGTTCCCAGTCCCCTCCCCAGTCCCTGCCCCTCCCATGTCCCCAGTCCCCTCCCAAGTACCCAGTCTCCTCCCAAGTCCCTGCCCCTCCCATGTTTCCAGTCCCCTCCCCAGTCCCTGCCCCTCCCATGTCCACAGTCCCCTCCCAAGTCACTGCCCCTCCCATGTCCCCAGTCCCCTCCCAACTGCCTATCCCTCCCAAGTACCTGCCCCTCCCAAGTCCTCTCCCATGTCCCCAGTCCCCTCCCAACTGCCTGCCCCTACCAATCCCTGGCCCTCCCAGGTCCCTAGTCCCCTCCCATGTCCCCAGTCCCTTCCTAGTCAGTCCCTGCCCCTCCCATGTTCCCAGGCCCCTCCCAAGTCCCTGGCCCTCCCACGTTCCTAGTCCCTTCCCATGTCCCCAGTCCCCTCCCAAGTCCTGACCCTCCCATGTCCCCAGTCCCCTCCCAGGTCCCTGCCCCTCCCATGTTCCCTGTCCCCTCCCCACTCCCTGCCCCTCCCATGTCCCCAGTCCCCTCCCAACTGCCTCCCCTCCCATTTCCCCAGTCCCCTCCCAACTCCCTGCCCCTCCCAAGTCCCCAGTCCCTTCCCAAGTCCCCAGGCCCCTCCCAAGTCCCTGACCCTCCCATGTTCCCAGTTCCCTCTCCAGTCCCTGCCCCTCCCATGTCCCCAGTCCCCTCCCAAGTCCCCAGTCCCCTCCCAAGTCACTGCTCCTCCCATGTTCCCAGTCCCCTCCCGACTGCCTACCCCTCGCAAGTACGTGCCCCTCCCAAGTCCACTCCCATGTCCCCAGTCCCCTCCAAACTGCCTGCCCTTCCCAAGTCCCTGGCCCTCCCACGTCCCTAGTCCTCTCCCATGTCCCCAGTCCCTTCCCAAGTCCCTGCCCCTTCCAAGTCCCTGCCCCTCCCATGTCCCCAGTCCCCTCCCAACTGCCTGCCCCTCCCAATTCCCTGGCCCTCCCAAGTCCCTAGTCCTCTCCCATGTCCCCAGTCCCCTCCCAGGTCCCTGCCCCTCCCATGTTCCCTGTCCCCTCCCCAGTCCCTGCCCCTCCCATGTCCCCATTCGCCTCACAAATGCCTGCCCCTCCCAAGTCCCTGCCCCTCCCATGTTCCCAGTCCCCTCCCCAGTCCCTGCCCCTCCCATGTTCCCAGTCCCCTCCCGAGTCCCTGCCCCTCCCATGTCCACAGTCCCCTCCCAAGTACCCAGTCTCCTCCCAAGTCCGTGCCCCTCCCATGTTCCCAGTCCCCTCCCCAGTCCCGGCCCCTCCCATGTCCACAGTCCCCTCCCAAGTCCCTGCCCCTCCCATGTCCCCTGTCCCCTCCCAACTGCCTGCCGCTACCAATCCCTGGCCCTCCCAGGTCCCTAGTCCCCTCCCATGTCCCCAGTCCCTTCCAAAGTCCCTGCCCCTCCCAGGTCCCAAGTCCTCTCCCAAGTCCCTGCCCCTCCCATGTTCCCAGTCCCCTCCCCAGTCCCTGCCCCTCCCATGTCCACAGTCCCCTCCCAAGTCCCTGCCCCTCCCAGGTTCCAAGTCCCCTCCCAAGTCCCTGCCCCTCCCAGGTACCAAGTCCTCTCCCAAGTCCCTGCCCCTCCCATGTCCCCAGTCCCCTCCCAACTCCCTAACACTCCCAAGTACCTGCCTCTCCCAAGTCCTCTCCCATGTCCCCAGTCCCCTCCCAACTGCCTGCCCCTCCCAAGTCCCTGCCGCTCCCAAGTCCCTAGTCCCCTCCCATGTCCCCCGTCCCTTCCCAAGTCCCTGCCCCACCCAAGTCCCTGCCGCTCCCAGGTTCCAAGTCCCCTCCCAAGTCCCTGCCCCTCCCAGGTCCCAAGTCCTCTCCCAAGTCCCTGCCCCTCCCATGTACACAGTCCCCTCCCAAGTCCCTGCCCATCCCTTGTCCCCAGTCCCCTCCCAACTGCCTGCCTTCCCAAGTCCCTGGCCCTCCCAAGTCCCTAGTCCCTTCCCATGTCCCCAGTCCCCTCCCAAGTCCCTGCCCCTCCCATGTCCCCAGTCCCCTCCTATGTCCCCAGTCCCCTCCCAGGTCCCTGCCCCTGCCATGTTCCCTGTCCCCTCCCCACTCCCTGCCTCTCCCATGTCCCCAGTCCCCTCCTATGTCCCCAGTCCCCTCCCAAGTCCCTGACCTTCCCATGTTCCCACTCCCCTCCCCAGTCTCTGCCCCTCCCATGTCCCCAGTCCCCTCCCAAGTCCCCAGTCCCCTCCCAAGTCCCTGCCCCTCCCATGTCAACTGCCTGCCCCTCCCCAGTCCCTGCCCCTCCCATGTTCCCTGTCCCCTCCCCAGTCCCTGCCCCTCCCATATCCCCATTCGCCTCCCAACTGCCTGCCCCTCCCAAGTCCCTGCCCCTCCCATGTTCCCAGTCCCCTCCCCAGTCCCTGCCCCACCCATGTCCCCAGTCCCCACCCAAGTACCCAGTGTCCTCCCAAGTCCCTGCCCCTCCCATGTTTCCAGTCCCCTCCCCAGTCCCTGCCCCTCCCATGTCCACAGTCCCCTCCCAAGTCACTGCCCCTCCCATGTCCCCAGTCCCCTCCCAACTGCCTATCCCTCCCAAGTACCTGCCCCTCCCAAGTCGCTCTCCCATGTCCCCAGTCCCCTCCCAACTGCCTGCCCCTACCAATCCCTGGCCCTCCCAGGTCCCTAGTCCCCTCCCATGTCCCCAGTCCCTTCCCAAGTCCCTGCCCCTCCCAGGTCCCAAGTCCTCTCCCAAGTCCCTGCCCCTCCCATGTTCCCAGTCCCCTCCCCAGTCTCTGCCCCTCCCATGTCCCTATCCCCTCCCAACTGCCTGCCCCTCCCAAGTCCCTGGCCCTCCCACGTTCCTAGTCCCTTCCCATGTCCCCAGTCCCCTCCCAAGTCCTGACCCTCCCATGTCCCCAGTCCCTTCCCAAGTCCCTGCCCATCCCAAGTCCCTGCCCCTCCCAGGTCCCAAGTCCCCTCCCAAGTCCCTGCGCCTCCCATGTCCTCAGTCCCCTCTCCAGTCCCTGCCCCTCCCAAGTCCCTGCCCCTCCCGTGTCCCCAGTCCCTTCCCAGTCCCTTCAACTCCCAAGTCCCTAGTCCCCTCCCATGTCCCCATTCCCCTCCCAACTGCCTGCCCCTCCCAAGTCCCTGCCCCTCCCAAGTCTCTAGTCCCTTCCCATGTCCCCAGTCCCCTCCCCAGTCCCTGCCCCTCCCATGTCCCCATTCCCCTCCCAACTGCCTGCCCCTCCCAAGTCCCTGGCCCTCCCAAGTCTCTAGTCCCTTCCCATGTCCCCAGTCCCCTCCCAAGTCCCTGCCCCTCCCATGTTCCCAGTCCCCTCCCCAGTCCCTGCACCTCCCATGTCCCCAGTCCCCTCCCAAGTACCCAGTCTCCTCCCAAGTCCCTGCCCCTCCCATGTTCCCAGTCCCCTCCCCAGTCCCTGCCCCTCCCATGTCCACAGTCCCCTCCCAAGTCACTGCCCCTCCCATGTCCCCAGTCCCCTCCCAACTGCCTGCCCCTCCCAAGTCCCTGCCGCTCCCAAGTCCCTGCCCCTCCCAGGTTCCAAGTCCCCTCCCAAGTCCCTGCCCCTCCCAGGTCCCAAGTCCTCTCCAAGTCCCTGCCCCTCTCATGTTCCCAGTCCCCATATCAGTCCCTGCCTCCTCCCATGTCCACACTCCCCTCCCAAGTCCCTGCCCCTCCCATGTCCCCAGTCCCCTCCCAACTGCCTGCCTTCCCAAGTCCCTGGCCCTCCAAGTCCCTAGTCCCTTCCCATGTCCCCAGTCCCCTCCAAGTCACCTGCCCCTCCCATGTCCCCAGTCCCCTCCCCAGTCCCTGCCCCTCCAAAATCCCTGCCCCTCCCATGCCAGCAGTCCCCTCCTATGTCCCCAGTCCCCTCCCAGGTCACTGCCCCTCCCATGTTCCCTGTCCCCTCCCCACTCCTTGCCCCTCCCATGTCCCCACTCCCCTCCCAACTGCCTGCCCCTCCCAAGTCCCTGCACCTCCCAAGTCCCCAGTCCCTTCCCAAGTCCCCAGTCCCCTCCCAAGTCCCTGACCCCTCCCATGTTCCCAGTCCCCTCCCCAGTCTCTGCCCCTCCCATGTCCCCAGTCCCCTCCCAAGTCCCCAGTCCCCTCCCAAGTCCCTGCCCCTACCATGTCCCCAGTACCCTCCCAACTGCCTGCCCCTCCCAAGTCCCTGCCCCTCCCAAGTCCCTAGTCCCCTCCCATGTCCCCAGTCCCTTCCCAAGTCCCTGCCCATACCAAGTCCCTGCCCATCCCAGGTCCCAAGTCCCCTCCCAAGTCCCTGCGCCTCCCATGTCCCCAGTCCCCTCTCCAGTCCCTGCCCCTCCCAAGTCCCTGCCCCTCCCGTGTCCCCAGTCCCTTCCCAGTCCCTTCCCCCCTCCAAGTCCCTAGTCCCCTCCCATGTCCCCAGTCCCTTCCCCGGTCACCGCCCCTCCCAAGTCCCTGCCCCTCCCATTTCACCAGTCCCCTCCCAACTGCCTGCCCCTGCCAAGTCCCTGCCCCTCCCATGTTCCCAGTCCCCTCCCCAGTCCCTGCACCTCCCATGTCCCCAGTCCCCTCCCAAGTACCCAGTCTCCTCCCAAGTCCCTGCCCCTCCCATGTTCCCAGTCCCCTCCCCAGTCCCTGCCCCTCCCATGTCCACAGTCCCCTCCCAAGTCACTGCCCCTCCCATGTCCCCAGTCCCCTCCCAAGTCCCTGCCCCTCCCATGTCAACTGCCTGCCCCTCCCCAGTCCCCTGCCCCTCCCATGTTCCCTGTCCCCTCCCCAGTCCCTGCCCCTCCCATATCCCCATTCGCCTCCCAACTGCCTGCCCCTCCCAAGTCCCTGCCCCTCCCATGTTCCCAGTCCCCTCCCCAGTCCCTGCCCCTCCCATGTCCCCAGTCCCCTCCCAAGTCCCCAGTCCCCTCCCAAGTCCCTGCCCCTCCCAGGTCCCAAGTCCTCTCCCAAGTCCCTGCCCCTCTCATGTTCCCAGTCCCCACCCCAGTCCCTGCCCCTCCCATGTCCACAGTCCCCTCCCAAGTCCCTGCCCCTCCCTTGTCCCCAGTCCCCTCCCAACTGCCTGCCTTCCCAAGTCCCTAGCCCTCCCAAGTCCCTAGTCCCTTCCCATGTCCCCAGTCCCCTCCCAAGTCCCTGCCCCTCCCATGTCCCCAGTCCCCTCCCCAGTCCCTGCCCCTCCCAAATCCCTGCCCCTCCCATGCCAGCAGTCCCCTCCTATGTCCCCAGTCCCCTCCCAGGTCCCTGCCCCTGCCCCTGCCATGTTCCCTGTCCCCTCCCCACTCCATGCCCCTCCCATGTACCCAGTCCCCTCCCAACTACCTGCCCCTCCCAAGTCCCTGCCCCTCCCAAGTCCCCAGTCCCTTCCCAAGTCCCCAGTCCCCTCCCAAGTCCCTGACCCTCCCATGTTCCCAGTCCCCTCCCCAGTCTCTGCCCCTCCCATGTCCCCAGTCCCCTCCCAAGTCCCCAGTCCCCTCCCAAGTCCCTGCCCCTCCCATGTCCCCAGTCCCCTCCCAACTGCCTGCCCCTCCCCAATTCCCTGGCCCTCCCAAGTCCCTAGTCCCTTCCCATGTCCCCAGTCCCCTCCCAAGTCCCTGCCCCTCCCATGCCAACTGCCTGCCCCTCCCCAGTCCCTGCCCCTCCCATGTCCACAGTCCCCTCCCAAGTCCCTGCCCCTCCCATGTCCCTATCCCCTCCCAACTGCCTGCCCCTCCCAAGTACCTGCCCCTCCCAAGTCCTCTCCCATGTCCCCAGTCCCCTCCCAACTGCCTGCCCCTCCCAAGTCCCTGCCGCTCCCAAGTCCCTAGTCCCCTCCCATGTCCCCCGTCCCTTCCCAAGTCCCTGCCCCACCCAAGTCCCTGCCGCTCCCAGGTTCCAAGTCCCCTCCCAAGTCCCTGCCCCTCCCAGGTCCCAAGTCCTCTCCCAAGTCCCTGCCCCTCTCATGTTCCCAGTCCCCACCCCAGTCCCTGCCCCTCCCATGTCCACAGTCCCCTCCCAAGTCCCTGCCCCTCCCTTGTCCCCAGTCCCCTCCCAACTGCCTGCCTTCCCAAGTCCCTGGCCCTCCCAAGTCCCTAGTCCCTTCCCATGTCCCCAGTCCCCTCCCAAGTCCATGCCCCTCCCATGTCCCCAGTCCCCTCCCCAGTCCCTGCCCCTCCCAAATCCCTGCCCCTCCCATGCCAGCAGTCCCCTCCTATGTCCCCAGTCCCCTCCCAGGTCCCTGCCCCTGCCATGTTCCCTGTCCCCTCCCAACTCCCTGCCCCTCCCAGGTCCCCAGTCCCCTCCCAACTGCCTGCCCCTCCCAAGTCCCTGTCCCTCCCAAGTCCCTAGTCCCTTCCCATGTCCCCAGTCCCCTCCCCAGTCCCTGCCCCTCCCATGTCCCCATTCGCCTCCCAACTGCCTGCCCCTGCCAAGTCCCTGCCCCTCCCATGTTCCCAGTCCCCTCCCCAGTCCCTGCACCTCCCATGTCCCCAGTCCCCTCCCAAGTACCCAGTCTCCTCCCAAGTCCCTGCCCCTCCCATGTTCCCAGTCCCCTCCCCAGTCCCTGCCCCTCCCATGTCCACAGTCCCCTCCCAAGTCACTGCCCCTCCCATGTCCCCAGTCCCCTCCCAAGTCCCTGCCCCTCCCATGTCAACTGCCTGCCCCTCCCCAGTCCCTGCCCCTCCCATGTTCCCTGTCCCCTCCCCAGTCCCTGCCCCTCCCATATCCCCATTCGCCTCCCAACTGCCTGCCCCTCCCAAGTCCCTGCCCCTCCCATGTTCCCAGTCCCCTCCCCAGTCCCTGCCCCTCCCATGTCCCCAGTCCCCTCCCAAGTCCCCAGTCCCCTCCCAAGTCCCTGCCCCTCCCAGGTCCCAAGTCCTCTCCCAAGTCCCTGCCCCTCTCATGTTCCCAGTCCCCACCCCAGTCCCTGCCCCTCCCATGTCCACAGTCCCCTCCCAAGTCCCTGCCCCTCCCTTGTCCCCAGTCCCCTCCCAACTGCCTGCCTTCCCAAGTCCCTGGCCCTCCCAAGTCCCTAGTCCCTTCCCATGTCCCCAGTCCCCTCCCAAGTCCCTGCCCCTCCCATGTCCCCAGTCCCCTCCCCAGTCCCTGCCCCTCCCAAATCCCTGCCCCTCCCATGCCAGCAGTCCCCCTCCTATGTCCCCAGTCCCCTCCCAGGTCCCTGCCCCTGCCCCTGCCATGTTCCCTGTCCCCTCCCCACTCCATGCCCCTCCCATGTACCCAGTCCCCTCCCAACTGCCTGCCCCTCCCAAGTCACTGACCCTCCCAAGTCCCCAGTCCCTTCCCAAGTCCCCAGTCCCCTCCCAAGTCCCTGACCCTCCCATGTTCCCAGTCCCCTCCCCAGTCTCTGCCCCTCCCATGTCCCCAGTCCCCTCCCAAGTCCCCAGTCCCCTCCCAAGTCCCTGCCCCTCCCATGTCCCCAGTCCCCTCCCAACTGCCTGCCCCTCCCAATTCCCTGGCCCTCCCAAGTCCCTAGTCCCTTCCCATGTCCCCAGTCCCCTCCCAAGTCCCTGCCCCTCCCATGTCAACTGCCTGCCCCTCCCCAGTCCCTGCCCCTCCCATGTCCACAGACCCTCCCAAGTCCCTGCCCCTCCCATGTCCCTATCCCCTCCCAACTGCCTGCCCCTCCCAAGTCCCTGGCCCTCCCAAGTCCCTGCCCCTCCCAGGTTCCAAGTCCCCTCCCAAGTCCCTGCCCCTCCCAGGTACCAAGTCCTCTCCCAAGTCCCTGCCCCTCCCATGTCCCCAGTCCCCTCCCAACTCCCTAACCCTTCCAAGTACCTGCCCCTCCCAAGTCCTCTCCCATGTCCCCAGTCCCCTCCCAACTGCCTGCCCCTCCCAAGTCCCTGCCGCTCCCAAGTCCCTAGTCCCCTCCCATGTCCCCCGTCCCTTCCCAAGTCCCTGCCCCACCCAAGTCCCTGCCCCTCCCAGGTCCCAAGTCCTCTCCCAAGTCCCTGCCCCTCTCATGTTCCCAGTCCCCACCCCAGTCCCTGCCCCTCCCTTGTCCCCAGTCCCCTCCCAACTGCCTGCCTTCCCAAGTCCCTGGCCCCTCCCAAGTCCCTAGTCCCTTCCCATGTCCCCAGTCCCCTCCCAAGTCCGTGCCCCTCCCATGTCCCCAGTCCCCTCCCCAGTCCCTGCCCCTCCCAAATCCCTGCCCCTCCCATGCCAGCAGTCCCCTCCTATGTCCCCAGTCCCCTCCCAGGTCCCTGCCCCTGCCATGTTCCCTGTCCCCTCCCCACTCCCTGCCCCTCCCAGGTCCCCAGTCCCCTCCCAACTGCCTGCCCCTCCCAAGTCCCTGCCCCTCCCAAGTCCCCAGTCCCTTCCCAAGTCCCCAGTCCCCTCCCAAGTCCCTGACCTTCCCATGTTCCCAGTCCCCTCCCCAGTCTCTGCCCCTCCCATGTCCCCAGTCCCCTCCCAAGTCCCCAGTCCCTTCCCAAGTCCCTGCCCCTCCCATGTCAACTGCCTGCCCCTCCCCAGTCCCTGCCCCTCCCATGTTCCCTGTCCCCTCCCCAGTCCCTGCCCCTCCCATATCCCCATTCGCCTCCCAACTGCCTGCCCCTCCCACGTCCCTGCCCCTCCCATGTTCCCAGTCCCCTCCCCAGTCCCTGCCCCTCCCATGTCCCCAGTCCCCACCCAAGTACCCAGTGTCCTCCCAAGTCCCTGCCCCTCCCATGTTTCCAGTCCCCTCCCCAGTCCCTGCCCCTCCCATGTCCACAGTCCCCTCCCAAGTCACTGCCCCTCCCATGTCCCCAGTCCCCTTCCAACTGCCTATCCCTCCCAAGTACCTGCCCCTCCCAAGTCCTCTCCCATGTCCCCAGTCCCCTCCCAACTGCCTGCCCCTACCAATCCCTGGCCCTCCCAGGTCCCTAGTCCCCTCCCATGTCCCCAGTCCCTTCCCAAGTCCCTGCCCCTCCCAGGTCCCAAGTCCTCTCCCAAGTCCCTGCCCCTCCCATGTCCCCAGTCCCCTCCCAAGTCCTGACCCTCCCATGTTCCCAGTCCCTTCCCAAGTCCCTGCCCATCCCAAGTCCCTGCCCCTCCCAGGTCCCAAGTCCCCTCCCAAGTCCCTGCGCCTCCCATGTCCTCAGTCCCCTCTCCAGTCCCTGCCCCTCCCAAGTCCCTGCCCCTCCCGTGTCCCCAGTCCCTTCCCAGTCCCTTCCACTCCCAAGTCCCTAGTCCCCTCCCATGTCCCCAGTCTCTTCCCCGGTCCCTGCCCCTCCCAAGTCCCTGCCCCTCCCATGTCCCCATTCCCCTCCCAACTGCCTGCCCCTCCCAAGTCCCTGGCCCTCCCAAGTCTCTAGTCCCTTCCCATGTCCCCAGTCCCCTCCCCAGTCCCTGCCCCTCCCATGTCCCCATTCGCCTCCCAACTGCCTGCCCCTCCAAAGTCCCTGCCCCTCCCATGTTCCCAGTCCCCTCCCCAGTCCCTGCACCTCCCATGTCCCCAGTCCCCTCCCAAGTACCCAGTCTCCTCCCAAGTCCCTGACCCTCCCATGTTCCCAGTCCCCTCCCCAGTCCCTGCCCCTCCCATGTCCACAGTCCCCTCCCAAGTCACTGCCCCTCCCATGTCCCCAGTCCCCTCCCAACGGCCTACCCCTCCCTAGTACCTGCCCCTCCCAAGTCCTCTCCCATGTCCCCAGTCCCCTCCCAACTGCCTGCCCCTCCCAAGTCCCTGCCGCTCCCAAGTCCCTAGTCCCCTCCCATGTCCCCCGTCCCTTCCCAAGTCCCAGCCCCTCCCAGGTCCCTGCCCCTCCCAGGTTCCAAGTCCCCTCCCAAGTCCCTGCCCCTCCCAAGTCCCTGCCCCTCTCATGTTCCCAGTCCCCATCCCAGTCCCTGCCCCTCCCATGTCCCCAGTCCCCTCCCCAGTCCCTGCCCCTCCAAAATCCCTGCCCCTCCCATGCCAGCAGTCCCCTCCTATGTCCCCAGTCCCCTCCCAGGTCCCTGCCCCTCCCATGTTCCCTGTCCCCTCCCCACTCCCTGCCCCTCCCATGTCCCCAGTCCCCTCCCAACTGCCTGCCCCTCCCAAGTCCCTGCACCTCCCAAGTCCCCAGTCCCTTCCCAAGTCCCCAGTCCCCTCCCAAGTCCCTGACCCCTCCCATGTTCCCAGTCCCCTCCCCAGTCTCTGCCCCTCCCATGTCCCCAGTCCCCTCCCAAGTCCCCAGTCCCTTCCCAAGTCCCTGCCCATCCCAGGTCCCAAGTCCCCTCCCAAGTCCCTGCGCCTCCCAAGTCCCTGCCCCTCCCGTGTCCCCAGTCCCTTCCCAGTCCCTTCCCCTCCCAAGTCCCTAGTCCCCTCCCATGTCCCCAGTCCCTTCCCCGGTCCCTGCCCCTCCCAAGTCCCTGCCCCTCCCATGTCCCCAGTCCCCTCCCAACTGCCTGCCCCTCCCAAGTCCCTGTCCCTCCCAAGTCCCTAGTCCCTTCCCATGTCCCCAGTCCCCTCCCCAGTCCCTGCCCCTCCCATGTCCCCATTCGCCTCCCAACTGCCTGCCCCTGCCAAGTCCCTGCCCCTCCCATGTTCCCAGTCCCCTCCCCAGTCCCTGCACCTCCCATGTCCCCAGTCCCCTCCCAAGTACCCAGTCTCCTCCCAAGTCCCTGCCCCTCCCATGTTCCCAGTCCCCTCCCCAGTCCCTGCCCCTCCCATGTCCACAGTCCCCTCCCAAGTCACTGCCCCTCCCATGTCCCCAGTCCCCTCCCAAGTCCCTGCCCCTCCCATGTCAACTGCCTGCCCCTCCCCAGTCCCTGCCCCTCCCATGTTCCCTGTCCCCTCCCCAGTCCCTGCCCCTCCCATATCCCCATTCGCCTCCCAACTGCCTGCCCCTCCCAAGTCCCTGCCCCTCCCATGTTCCCAGTCCCCTCCCCAGTCCCTGCCCCTCCCACGTCCCCAGTCCCCTCCCAAGTCCCCAGTCCCCTCCCAAGTCCCTGCCCCTCCCAGGTCCCAAGTCCTCTCCCAAGTCCCTGCCCCTCTCATGTTCCCAGTCCCCACCCCAGTCCCTGCCCCTCCCATGTCCCCAGTCCCCTCCCCAGTCCCTGCCCCTCCCAAATCCCTGCCCCTCCCATGCCAGCAGTCCCCTCCTATGTCCCCAGTCCCCTCCCAGGTCCCAGCCCCTGCCCCTGCCATGTTCCCTGTCCCCTCCCCACTCCATGCCCCTCCCATGTACCCAGTCCCCTCCCAACTGCCTGCCCCTCCCAAGTCCCTGCCCCTCCCAAGTCCCCAGTCCCTTCCCAAGTCCCCAGTCCCCTCCCAAGTCCCTGACCCTCCCATGTTCCCAGTCCCCTCCCCAGTCTCTGCCCCTCCCATGTCCCCAGTCCCCTCCCAAGTCCCCAGTCCCCTCCCAAGTCCCTGCCCCTCCCATGTCCCCAGTCCCCTCCCAACTGCCTGCCCCTCCCAATTCCCTGGCCCTCCCAAGTCCCTAGTCCCTTCCCATGTCCCCAGTCCCCTCCCAAGTCCCTGCCCCTCCCATGTCAACTGCCTGCCCCTCCCCAGTCCCTGCCCCTCCCATATCCCCATTCGCCTCCCAACTGCCTGCCCCTCCCAAGTCCCTGCCCCTGCCATGTTTCCAGTCCCCTCCCCAGTCCCTGCCCCTCCCATGTCCACAGTCCCCTCCCAAGTACCTGCCCCTCCCAAGTCCTCTCCCATGTCTCCAGTCCCCTCCCAACTGCCTGCCCCTACCAATCCCTGGCCCTCCCAGGTCCCTAGTCCCCTCCCATGTCCCCAGTCCCTTCCCAAGTCCCTGCCCCTCCCAGGTCCCAAGTCCTCTCCCAAGTCCCTGCCCCTCCCATGTTCCCAGGCCCCTCCCCAGTTCCTGCCCCTCCCATGTCCACAGTCCGCTCCCAAGTCACTGCCCCTACCATGTCCCTATTCCCTCCCAACTGCCTGCCCCTGCCAAGCCCCTGGCCCTCCCACGTTCCTAGTCCCTTCCCATGTCCCCAGTCCCCTCCCAGGTCCCTTCCCCTCCCATGTTCCCTGTCCCCTCCCCACTCCCTGCCCTCCCATGTCCCCAGTCCCCTCCCATCTCCCTGCCCCTACCATTTCCCCAGTCCCCTCCCCAGTCCCTGCCCCTCCCAAGTCCCCAGTCCCTTCCCAATTCCCCAGGCCCCTCCCAGGTCCCTGACTCTCCCATGTTCCCATTCCCCTTCTCAGTCCCTGCCCCTCCCATGTCCACAGTCCCCTCCGAAGTCACTGCCCCTCCCATGTCCCCAGTCCCCTCCCAACTGCCTGCCCCTCCCAAGTCCCTGCCCCTCCCAAGTCCCTAGTCCCCTCCCATGTCCCCAGTCCCTTCCCAAGTCCCTGCCCATCCTAAGTCCCTGCCCCTCCCAGGTCCCAATTCCCCTCCCAAGTCCCTGCCCCTCCCGTGTCCCCAGTCCCTTCCCAGTCCCTTCCACTCCCAAGTCCCTAGTCCCCTCCCATGTCCCCAGTCCCTTCCCCGGTCCCTGCCCCTCCCAAGTCCCTGCCCCTCCCATGTCCCCATTCCCCTCCCAACTGCCTGCCCCTCCCAAGTCCCTGGCCCTCCCAAGTCTCTAGTCCCTTCCCATGTCCCCAGTCCCCTCCCCAGTCCCTGCCCCTCCCATGTCCCCATTCGCCTCCCAACTGCCTGCCCCTCCCAAGTCCCTGCCCCTCCCATGTTCCCAGTCCCCTCCCCAGTCCCTGCACCTCCCATGTCCCCAGTCCCCTCCCAAGTACCCAGTCTCCTCCCAAGTCCCTGCCCCTCCCATGTTCCCAGTCCCCTCCCCAGTCCCTGCCCCTCCCATGTCCACAGTCCCCTCCCAAGTCACTGCCCCTCCCATGTCCCCAGTCCCCTCCCAACTGCCTGCCCCTCCCAAGTCCCTGCCCCTCCCAAGTCCCTAGTCCCCTCCCATGTCCCCCATCCCTTCCCAAGTCCCTGCCCCTCCCAAGTCCCTGCCCCTCCCAGGTTCCAAGTCCCCTCCCAAGTCCCTGCCCCTCCCAGGTCCCAAGTCCTCTCCCAAGTCCCTGCCCCTCTCATGTTCCCAGTCCCCACCGCAGTCCCTGCCCCTCCCATGTCCACAGTCCCCTCCCAAGTCCCTGCCCCTCCCATGTCCCCAGTCCCCTCCCAACTGCCTGCCTTCCCAAGTCCCTGGCCCTCCCAAGTCCCTAGTCCCTTCCCATGTCCCCAGTCCCCTCCCAAGTCCCTGCCCCTCCCATGTCCCCAGTCCCCTCCCCAGTCCCTGCCCCTCCCAAATCCCTGCCCCTCCCATGCCAGCAGTCCCCTCCTATGTCCCCAGTCCCCTCCCAGGTCCCTGCCCCTCCCATGTTCCCTTTCCCCTCCCCACTCCCCTGCCCCTCCCATGTCCCCAGTCCCCTCCCAACTGCCTGCCCCTCCCAAGTCCCTGCCCCTCCCAAGTCCCTAGTCCCCTCCCATGTCCCCAGTCCCTTCCCAAGTCCCTGCCCATACCAAGTCCCTGCCCATCCCAGGTCCCAAGTCCCCTCCCAAGTCCCTGCGCCTCCCAAGTCCCTGCCCCTCCCGTGTCCCCAGTCCCTTCCCAGTCCCTTCCCCTCCCAAGGCCCTAGTCCCCTCCCATGTCCCCAGTCCCTTCCCCGGTCCCTGCCCCTCCCAAGTCCCTGCCCCTCCCATGTCCCCAGTCTCCTCCCAACTGCCTGCCCCTCCCCAGTCCCTGGCCCTCCCAAGTCCCTAGTCCCTTCCCATGTCCCCAGTCCCCTCCCAAGTCCCTGCCCCTCCCATGTCAACTGCCTGCCCCTCCCCAGTCCCTGCCCCTCCCATATCCCCATTCGCCTCCCAACTGCCTGCCCCTCCCAAGTCCCCTGCCCCTGCCATGTTTCCAGTCCCCTCCCCAGTCCCTGCCCCTCCCATGTCCACAGTCCCCTCCCAAGTACCTGCCCCTCCCAAGTCCTCTCCCATGTCTCCAGTCCCCTCCCAACTGCCTGCCCCTACCAATCCCTGGCCCTCCCAGGTCCCTAGTCCCCTCCCATGTCCCCAGTCCCTTCCCAAGTCCCTGCCCCTCCCAGGTCCCAAGTCCTCTCCCAAGTCCCTGCCCCTCCCATGTTCCCAGGCCCCTCCCCAGTTCCTGCCCCTCCCATGTCCACAGTCCGCTCCCAAGTCACTGCCCCTACCATGTCCCTATTCCCTCCCAACTGCCTGCCCCTGCCAAGCCCCTGGCCCTCCCACGTTCCTAGTCCCTTCCCATGTCCCCAGTCCCCTCCCAGGTCCCTTCCCCTCCCATGTTCCCTGTCCCCTCCCCACTCCCTGCCCTCCCATGTCCCCAGTCCCCTCCCATCTCCCTGCCCCTACCATTTCCCCAGTCCCCTCCCCAGTCCCTGCCCCTCCCAAGTCCCCAGTCCCTTCCCAATTCCCCAGGCCCCTCCCAGGTCCCTGACTCTCCCATGTTCCCATTCCCCTTCTCAGTCCCTGCCCCTCCCATGTCCACAGTCCCCTCCGAAGTCACTGCCCCTCCATGTCCCCAGTCCCCTCCCAACTGCCTGCCCCTCCCAAGTCCCTGCCCCTCCCAAGTCCCTAGTCCCCTCCCATGTCCCCAGTCCCTTCCCAAGTCCCTGCCCATCCTAAGTCCCTGCCCCTCCCAGGTCCCAATTCCCCTCCCAAGTCCCTGCCCCTCCCGTGTCCCCAGTCCCTTCCCAGTCCCTTCCACTCCCAAGTCCCTAGTCCCCTCCCATGTCCCCAGTCCCTTCCCCGGTCCCTGCCCCTCCCAAGTCCCTGCCCCTCCCATGTCCCCATTCCCCTCCCAACTGCCTGCCCCTCCCAAGTCCCTGGCCCTCCCAAGTCTCTAGTCCCTTCCCATGTCCCCAGTCCCCTCCCCAGTCCCTGCCCCTCCCATGTCCCCATTCGCCTCCCAACTGCCTGCCCCTCCCAAGTCCCTGCCCCTCCCATGTTCCCAGTCCCCCTCCCCAGTCCCTGCACCTCCCATGTCCCCAGTCCCCTCCCAAGTACCCAGTCTCCTCCCAAGTCCCTGCCCCTCCCATGTTCCCAGTCCCCTCCCCAGTCCCTGCCCCTCCCATGTCCACAGTCCCCTCCCAAGTCACTGCCCCTCCCATGTCCCCAGTCCCCTCCCAAGTCCCTGCCCCTCCCATGTCAAGGCCTGCCCCTCCCAAGTCACTGCCCCTCCCATGTCCCCAGTCCCCTCCCAAGTCCCTGCCCCTCCCATGTCAACTGCCTGCACCTCCCCAGTCCCTGGCCCTCCCAAGTCCCTAGTCCCTTCCCATGTCCCCAGTCCCCTCCCCAGTCCCTGCCCCTCCCATGTCCCCATTCGCCTCCCAACTGCCTGCCCCTCCCAAGTCCCTGCCCCTCCCATGTTCCCAGTCCCCTCCCCAGTCCCTGCCCCTCCCATGTCCACAGTCCCCTCCCAAGTCACTGCCCCTCCCATGTCCCCAGTCCCCTCCCAACTGCCTACCCCTCCCTAGTACCTGCCCCTCCCAAGTCCTCTCCCATGTCCCCAGTCCCCTCCCAACTGCCTGTCCCTCCCAAGTCCCTGCCCCTCCCAAGTCCCTAGTCCCCTCCCATGTCCCCCGTCCCTTCCCAAGTCCCTGCCCCTCCCAAGTCCCTGCCCCTCCCAGGTTCCAAGTCCCCTCCCAAGTCCCTGCCCGTCCCAGGTTCCAAGTCCCCTCCCAAGTCCCTGCCCCTCCCAAGTCCCTGCCCCTCCCAGGTCCCAAGTCCTCTCCCAAGTCCCTGCCCCTCCCATGTCCACAGTCCCCTCCCAAGTCCCTGCCCCTCCCATGTCCCCAGTCCCCTCCCAACTGCCTGCCTTCCCAAGTCCCTGGCCCTCCCAAGTCCCTAGTCCCTTCCCATGTCCCCAGTCCCCTCCCAAGTCCCTGCCCCTCCCATGTCCCCAGTCCCCTCCCCAGTCCCTGCCCCTCCCAAATCCCTGCCCCTCCCATGCCAGCACTCCCCTCCTATGTCCCCAGTCCTCTCCCAGGTCCCTGCCCCTGCCTGTTCCCTGTCCCCTCCCCACTCCCTGCCCCTGCCATGTCCCCAGTCCCCTCCCAACTGCCTCCCCCTCCCAAGTCCCTGCCCCTCCCAAGTCCCCAGTCCCTTCCCAAGTCCCCAGTCCCCTCCCAAGTCCCTGACCCTCCCATGTTCCCAGTCCCCTCCCCAGTCTCTGCCCCTCCCATGTCCCCAGTCCCCTCCCAAGTCCCCAGTCCCCTCCCAAGTCCCTGCCCCTCCCATGTCCCCAGTCCCCTCCCAACTGCCTGCCCCTCCCAATTCCCTGGCCCTCCCAAGTCCCTAGTCCCTTCCCATGTCCCCATTCCCCTCCCAAGTCCCTGCCCCTCCCATGTCAACTCCCTGCCCCTCCCCAGTCCCTGCCCCTCCCATGTTCCCTGTCCCCTCCCCAGTCCCTGCCCCTCCCATGTCCCCAGTCCCCTCCCAAGTACCCAGTCTCCTCCCAAGTCCCTGTCCCTCCCATGTTTCCAGTCCCCTCCCCAGTCCCTGCCCCTCCCATGTCCACAGTCCCCTCCCAACTGCCTGCCCCTACCAATCCCTGGCCCTCCCAGGTCCCTAGTCCCCCTCCAATGTCCCCAGTCCCTTCCCAAGTCCCTGCCCCTCCCAGGTCCCAAGTCCTCTCCCAAGTCCCTGCCCCTCCCATGTTCCCAGGCCCCACCCCAGTCCCTGCCCCTCCCATGTCCACAGTCCCCTCCCAAGTCCCTGCCCCTCCCATGTCCCCTATCCCCTCCCAACTGCCTGCCCCTCCCAAGCCCCTGGCCCTCCCACGTTCCTAGTCCCTTCCCATGTCCACAGTCCCCCTCCCAAGTCCATGCCCCTCCCACGTCCCCAGTCCCCTCCCCAGTCCCTGCCCCTCCAAAATCCCTGCCCCTCCCATGCCAGCAGTCCCCTCCCATGTCCCCAGTCCCCTCCCAGGTCCCTGCCCCTCCCATGTTCCCTGTCCCCTCCCCACTCCCCTGCCCCCTCCCATGTCCCCAGTCCCCCTCCCATCTCCCTGCCCCTCCAATTTCCCCAGTCCCCTCCCCAGTCCCTGCCCCTCCCAAGTCCCCAGTCCCTTCCCAATTCCCCAGGCCCCTCCCAAGTCCCTGACCCTCCCATGTTCCCAGTCCCCTCCCCAGTGCCTGCCCCTCCCATATCCACCGTCCCCTCCGAAGTCCCTGCCCCTCCCAAGTCCCTGCCCCTCCCAAGTACCTAATCCCCTCCCATGTCCCCAGTCCCTTCCCAAGTCCCTGCCCATCCCAAGTCCCTGCCCCTCCAAGGTCCCAAGTCCCCTCCCAAGTCCCTGCGCCTCCCATGTCCCCAGTCCCCTCTCCAGTCCTGCCCCTCCCAAGTTCACTGCCCCTCCCATGTCCCCAGTCCCCTCCCAAGTGCCTGCCCCTACCAATCCCTGGCCCTCCCAGGTCCCTAGTCCCCTGTCATGTCCCCAGTCCCTTCCCAAGTCCCTGCCCCTCCCAGGTCCCAAGTCCTCTCCCAAGTCCCTGCCCTCCCATGTTCCCAGTCCCCTCCCCAGTCCCTGCCCCTCCCATGTCCACAGTCCCCTCCCAAGTCCCTGCCCCTCCCATGTCCCTATCCCCTCCCAACTGCCTGCGCCTCCCAAGTCCCTGCCGCTCCCAAGTCCCTAGTCCCCTCCCATGTCCCCCGTCCCTTCCCAAGTCCCTGCCCCTCCCAAGTCCCTGCCCCCTCCCAGGTTCCAAGTCCCCTCCCAAGTCCCTGCGCCTCCCATGTCCCCAATCCCCCTCCCCAGTCCCTGCCCCTCCCAAGTCCCTGCCCCTCCCATGTCCCCAGTCCCCCTCCCAAGTCCCTGCCCCTCCCAAGTCTCCGCCCCTCCCGGGTCCCAAGTCCTCTCCCAAGTCCCTGCCACTCTCATGTTCCCAGTCCCCACCCCAGTCCCTGCCCCTCCCATGTCCACAGTCCCCTCCCAAGTCCCTGCCCCTCCCATGTCCCAGTCCCCTCCCAACTGCCTGCCCCTCCAAGTCCCTTGCCCTCCCAAGTCCCTAGTCCCCTCCCAAGTCCCCAGTCTCCTCCCAAGTCCCTGCTCCTCCCATGTCCCCAGTCCCCTCCCCAGTCCCTGCCCCTCCCATGTCCCCAGTCCCCTCCCAACTCCCTGCCCCTCCCAAGTCCCTGCCCCTCCCAGGTCACAAGTCCTCTCCCAAGTCCCTGCCCCTCCCATGTTCCCAGGCCCCTCCCCAGTCCCTGCCCCTCCATGTCCACAGTCCCCTTCCAAGTCCCTGCCCCTCCCATGTCCCCAGTCCCCTCCCCAGTCCCTGCCCCTATGAAATCCCTGCCCCTCCCATGCCAGCAGTCCCCTCCCAAGTCCCTGCCCCCCCCATGTCCCTATCCCTTCCCAACTGCCTGCCCCTCCCAAGTCCCTGGCCCTCCGACGTTCCTAGTCCCTTCCCATGTCCCCAGTCCCCTCCCAAGTCCTGCCCCTCCCATGTCCCCAGTCCCTCCCAGGTCCCTGCCCCCCCCATGTTCCTTGCCCCTCCCATGCCAGCAGTCCCCTCCCATGTCCCCAGTCCCCTCCCAGGTCCCTGCCCCTCCCATGTTCCCTGTCCCGTCCCCACTCCCTGCCCCTCCCATGTCCCCAGTCCCCTCCCAACTGCCTCCCCTCCCATTTCCCCAGTCCCCTCCCCAGTCCCTGCCCCTCCCAAGTCCCCAGTCCCCTTCCAAGTCCCCAGGCCCCTCCCAAGTCCCTGACCCTCCCATGTTCCCAGTTCCCTCTCCAGTCCCTGCCCCTCCCATGTCCCCAGTCCCATCCCAAGTCCCCAGTCCCCTCCCAAGTCCCTGCCCCTCCCATGTTCCCAGTCCCCTCCCAACTGCCTATCCCTCCCAAGTACGTGCCCCTCCCAAGTCCACTCCCATGTCCCCAGTCCCCTCCCAACTGCCTGCCCCTCCCAAGTCCCTGGCCCTCCCACGTCCCTAGTCCTCTCCCAAGTACCCAGTCTCCTCCCAAGTCCCTGCCCCTCCCATTTGCCCAGTTCCCTCCCCAGTCCCTGCCCCTCCCATGTTCCCAATCGCCTCCCCAGTCCCTGCCCCTCCCATGTCCCCAGTCCCCTCCCAAGTACCCAGTCTCCTCCCAAGTCCCTGCCCCTCCATGTCCCCAGTCCCCTCCCAACTGCCTGCCCCTCCCAAGTCCCTGCCGCTCCCAAGTCCCTAGTCCCCTCCCATGTCCCCCGTCCCTTCCCAAGTCCCTGCCCTTCCCAAGTCCCTGCCCCTCCCAGGTTCCAAGTCCCCTCCCAAGTCCCTGCGCCTCCCATGTCCCAATTCCCCTCCCCAGTCCCTGCCCCTCCCAAGTCCCTGCCCCTCCCATGTCCCCAGTCCCCTCCCAAGTCCCTGCCCCTCCCAAGTCTCCGCCCCTCCCGGTCTCAAGTCCTCTCCCAAGTCCCTGCCCCTCTCATGTTCCCAGTCCCGACCCCAGTCCCTGCCCCTCCCATGTCCACAGTCCCCTCCCAAGTCCCTGCCCCTCCCATGTCCCCAGTCCCCTCCCAACTGCCTGCCCCTCCCAAGTCCCTTGCCCTCCCAAGTCCCTAGTCCCCTCCCAAGTCCCCAGTCTCCTCCCAAGTCCCTGCCCCTCCATGTTCCCAGGCCCCTCCCCAGTCCCTGCCCCTCCCATGTCCTCAGTCCCCTCCCAACTCCCTGCCCCTCCCAAGTCCCTGCCCCTCCCAGGTCCCAAGTCCTCTCCCAAGTCCCTGCCCCTCTCAAGTTCCCAGTCCCCACCCCAGTCCCTGCCCCTCCCATGTCCACCGTCCCTTCCAAGTCCCAGTCCCCTCCCAAGTACCTGACCCTCCCATGTCCCCAGTCCCCTCCCAAGTGCCCACTCCCCTCCCAAGTCCCTGCCCCTCCCATATCCCCAGTCCCCTCCCAACTGCCTGCCCCTCCCAATTCCCTGGCCCTCCCAAGTCCCTAGTCCCTTCCCATGTCCCCAGTCCCCTCCCAGGTCCCTGCCCCTCCCATGTTTCCTGTCCCCTCTCCAGTCCCTGCCCCTCCCATATCCCCATTCGCCTCCCAACTGCCTGCCCCTCCCAAGTCCCTGCCCCTCCCATTTGCCCAGTCCCCTCCCCAGTCCCTGCCCCTCCCAAGTCCCCAGTCCCTTCCCAAGTCCCCAGTCCCTGACCCTCCCATGTTCCCAGTCCCCCTCCCCAGTCCCTGCCCCTCCCATGTCCACAGTCCCCTCCCAAGTCCCTGCACCTCCCATGTCCCCTGTCCCCTCCCAACTGCCTGCCCCTACCAATCCCTGGCCCTCCCAGGTCCCTAGTCCCCTCCCATGTCCCCAGTCCCTTCCCAAGTCCCTGCCCCTCCCAGGTCCCAAGTCCTCTCCCAAGTCCCTGCCCCTCCCATGTTCCCAGGCCCCTCCCCAGTCCCTGCCCTGCCATGTCGACAGTCCCCCTCCCAAGTCCCTGCCCCTCCCATGTCCCTCTCCCCTCCCAACTGCCTGCCCCTCCCAAGTCCCTGGCCCTCCCACGTTCGTAGTCTCTTCCCATGTCCCCAGTCCCCTCCCAAGTCCTGCCCCTCCCATGTCCCCAGTCCCCTCCCAGGTCCCTGCCCCCCCCCAATGTTCCCTGCCCCTCCCATGCCAGCAGTCCCCTCCCATGTCCCCAGTCCCCTCCCAGGTCCCTGCCCCTCCCATGTCCCCAGTCCCCTCCCAACTGCCTCCCCTCCCATTTCCCCAGTCCCCTCCCCAGTCCCTTCCCCTCCCAAGTCCCCAGTCCCTTCCCAAGTCCCCAGGCCCCTCCCAAGTCCCTGACCCTCCCATGTTCCCAGTTCCCTCTCCAGTCCCTGCCCCTCCCATGTCCCCAGTCCCCTCCCAAGTCCCGAGTCCCCTCCGAAGTCCCTAACGCTCCCATGTTCCCAGTCCCCTCCCAACTGCCTACCCCTCCCAAGTACGTGCCCCTCCCAAGTCCACTCCCATGTCCCCCGTCCCTTCCCAAGTCCCTGCCCCTTCCAAGTCCCTGCCCCTCCCAGGTCCCAAGTCCTCTCCCAAGTCCCTGCCCCTCCCATGTCCCCAGTCCCCTCCCAACTGCCTGCCCCTCCCAATTCCCTGGCCCTCCCAAGTCCCTAGTCCTCTCCCATGTCCCCAGTCCCCTCCCAGGTCCCTGCCCCTCCCATGTTCCCTGTCCCCTCCCCAGTCACTGCCCCTCCCATGTCCCCATTCGCCTCCAAACTGCCTGCCCCTCCCAAGTCCCTGCCCCTCCCATTTGCCCAGTCCCCTCCCCAGTCCCTGCCCCTCCCATGTTCCCAGTCCCCTCCCCAGTCCCTGCCCCTCCCATGTCCCCAGTCCCCTCCCAAGTACCCAGTCTCCTCCCAAGTCCCTGCCCCTCCCATGTCCCCAGTCCCCTCCCAACTGCCTGCCCCTCCCAAGTCCCTGCCGCTCCCAAGTCCCTAGTCCCCTCCCATGTCCCCCGTCCCTTCCCAAGTCCCTGCCCCTCCCAAGTCCCTGCCCCTCCCAGGTTCCAAGTCCCCTCAGAAGTCCCTGCGCCTCCCATGTCCCCAATCCCCTCCCCAGTCCCTGCCCCTCCCAAGTCCCTGCCCCTCCCATGTCCCCAGTCCCCTCCAAGTCCCGTCCCCTCCCAAGTCTCCGCCCCTCCCGGGTCCCAAGTCCTCTCCCAAGTCCCTGCCCCTCTCATGTTCCCAGTCCCCACCCCAGTCCCTGCCCCTCCCATGTCCACAGTCCCCTCCCAAGTCCCTGCCCCTCCCATGTCCCCAGTACCCTCCCACCTGCCTGCCCCTCCCAAGTCCCTTGCCCTCCCAAGTCCCTAGTCCCCTCCAACTCCCTGCCCCTCCCAAGTCCCTGCCCCTCCCAGGTCCCAAGTCCTCTCCCAAGTCCCTGCCCCTCTCATGTTCCCAGTCCCCACCCCAGTCCCTGCCCCTCCCATGTCCACCGTCCCTTCCCAAGTCCCCAGTCCCCTCCCAAGTACCTGACCCTCCAATGTTCCCAGTCCCCTCCCCAGTCTCTGCCCCTCCCATGTCCCCAGTCCCCTCCCAAGTGCCCAGTCCCCTCCAAGTCCCTGCCCCTCCCATATCCCCAGTCCCCTCCCAACTGCCTGCCCCTCCCAATTCCCTGGCCCTCCCTAGTTCCCAGTCCCTTCCCATGTCCCCAGTCCCCCTCCCAAGTCCCTGCCCCTCCCATGTCAACTGCCTGCCCTCCCCCAGACCCTGCCCCTCCCATGTCCCCAGTCCCCTCCCCAGGTCCCTGCCCCTCCCATGTTTCCTGTCCCCTCCCTGTCTCTGCCCCTCCCATATCCCCATTCGCCTCCCAACTGCCTGCCCCTCCCAAGTCCCTGCCCCTCCATTTGCCCAGTCCCCTCCCCAGTCCCTGCTCCTCCCAAGTACCCAGTCCCCTCCCAAGTCACTGCCCCTCCCATGTCCCCAGTCCCCTCCCAACTGCCTGCCCCTACCAATCCGTGGCCCTCCCAGGTCCCTAGTCCCCTCCCATGTCCCCAGTCCCTTCCCAAGTCCCTGCCCCTCCCAGGTCCCAAGTCCTCTCCCAAGTCCCTGCCCCTCCCATGTTCCCAGGCCCCTCCCCAGTCCCTGCCCCTCCCATGTCCACAGTCCCCTCCCAAGTCCCTGCCCCTCCCATGTCCCTATCTCTCCCAACTGCCTGCCCCTCCCAAGCCCCTGGCCCTCCCACTTTCCTAGTCCCTTCCCATGTCCCCAGTCCCTCCCAAGTCCATGCCCTCCCCATGTCCCCAGTCCCCCTCCCCAGTCCCTGCCCCTCCCAAATCCCTGCCCCTCCCATGCCAGCAGTCCCCTCCCAAGTCCCTGCCCCTCCCATGTCCCCTATCCCCTCCCAACTGCCTGCCCCCTCCCAAGTCCCTGGCCCTCCCACGTTTCTAGTCCCTTCCCATGTCCCCAGTCCCCTCCCAAGTCCTGCCCCTGCCTCCCATGTCCCCAGTCCCCTCCCAGGTCCTGACCCCCCATGTTCCCTGCCTTTCCCATGCCATCAGTCCCCTCCCATGTCCCAGTCCCCTCCCAGGTCCCTGCCCCTCCCATGTTCCCTGTCCCCTCCCCACTCCCTGCCCCTCCATGTCCCCAGTCCCCTCCAACTGCCTCCCCTCCCATTTCCCAGTCCCCTCCCAGTCCTGCCCTCCCAAGTCCCCAGTCCCTTCCCAAGTGCCCAGGCCCCTCCCAAGTCCCTGACCCTCCCATGTTCCCAGTCCCTCTCCAGTCCCTGCCCCTCCCATGTCCCCAGTCCCCTCCCAAGTCCCCAGTCCCCTCCCAAGTCCTGCCCCTCCCATGTTCCCAGTCCCTCCCAATTGCCTTCCCTTCCCAAGTCCCTGGCCCTCCCACGTCCCCTAGTCCTCCTTACCCTTGTCCCCAGTCCCTTCCAAGTCCCTGCCCCTTCCAAGTCCCTGCCCCTCCCAGGTCCCAGTCCTCTCCCAAGTCCCTGCCCCTCCCATGTCCCCAGTCCCCTCCCAACTGCCTGCCCCTCCCAATTCCCTGGCCCTCCCAAGTCCCTAGTCCTCTCCCATGTCCCCAGTCCCCCTCCCAGGTCCCTGCCCCTCCCATGTTCCCTGTCCCCCTCCCAAGTCCCTGCCCCTCCCATGTCCCCATTCGCCTCCAACTGCCTGCCCCTCCCAAGTCCCTGCCCCTCCCATTTGCCCAGTCCCCTCCCCAGTCCCCTGCCCCTCCCATGTTCCCAGTCCCCTCCCCCAGTCCCTGCCCCTCCCATATCCACAGTCCCCTCCCAAGTACCCAGTCTCCTCCCAAGTCCCCTGCCCCCTCCCATGATCCCAGGTCCCCCTCCCCAGTCCCTGCCCCTCCCATGTCCACAGTCCCCTCCCAAGTCACTGTCCCTCCCATGTCCCCAGTCCCCTCCCACTGCCTGCCCCTCCCCAGACCTGCCCCTCCCAAGTCCCTGCCCTCCCAGGTCCCAAATCCTCTCCCAAGTCCCTGCCCCTCTCATGTTCCCAGTCCCCACCCCAGTCCCTGCCCCTCCCATGTCCACAGTCCCCTCCCAAAGTCCCTGCCCCTCCCTTGTCCCCAGTCCCCTCCCAACTGCCTGCCTTCCCAAGTCCTGCCCCTCCCAAGTCCCTAGTCCCTTCCCATGTCCCCAGTCCCCTCCCAAGTCCCTGCCCCTCCCATGTTCCCAGTCCCCTCCCCAGTCCCAGCCCCTCCCATGTCCACAGTCCCCCTCCCAAGTCACTGCCCCTCCCATGTCCCCAGTCCCCTCCCAACTTCCTATCCCTCCAAGTACCTGCCCCTCCCAAGTCCTCTCCCATGTCCCCAGTCCTCTCCAACTGCCTGCCCTACAATCCCTGGCCCCTCCCAGGTCCTAGTCCCCTCCCATGTCCCCAGTCCCTTCCCAAGTCCCTGCCCCTCCCAGGTCCCAAGTCCTCTCCCAAGTCCCTGCCCCTCCCATGTTCCAGGCCCCTCCCCAGTTCCTGCCCCCTCCCATGTCCACAGTCCCCTCCCAAGTCCACTGCCCCTACCATGTCCCTATCCCCTCCCAACTGCCTGCCCCTCCCAAGCCCCTGGCCCTCCCACGTTCCATAGTCCCTTCCCATGTCCCCAGTCCCCTCCCAAGTCTATGCCCCTCCCATGTCCCCAGTCCCCTCCCCAGTCCCTGCCCCTCCCAAATCCCTGCCCCTCCCATGCAGCAGTCCCCTCCCATGTCCCCAGTCCCCTCCCAGGTCCCTGCCCCTCCCATGTTCCCTGTCCCCTACCCACTCCCTGCCCCTCCCATGTCCCCAGTCCCCTCCCATCTCCCTGCCCCTCCCATTTTCCACAAGTCCCCTCCCCAGTCCCTGCCCCTCCCAAGTCCCCAGTCCCTTCCCAATTCCCCAGGCCCCTCCAAGTCCCTGACCCTCCCTTGTCCCCAGTCCCCTCCCAACTGCCTGCCCTTCCCAAGTCCCTGGCCCTCCCAAGTCCCTAGTCCCTTCCCATGTCCCCAGTCCCCTCCCAAGTCCCTGCCCCTCCCATGTTTCCCAGTCCCCTCCCCAGTCCCTGCCCCTCCCATGTCCACAGTCCCCTCCCAAGTCACTGCCCCTCCCATGTCCCCAGTCCCCTCCCAACTTCCTATCCCTCCCAAGTACCTGCCCCTCCCAAGTCCTCTCCCATGTCCCCAGTCCCTCTCCCAACTGCCTGCCCCCTACCAATCCCTGGCCCTCCCAGGTCCCTAGTCCCCTCCCATGTCCCCAGTCCCTTCCCAAGTCCCTGCCCCTCCCAGGTCCCAAGTCCTCTCCCAAGTCCCAGCCCCTCCATGTTCCCAGGCCCCTCCCAGTCCCCTTCCTGCCCCTCCCTGTCCACAGTCCCCTCCCAAGTCACTGCCCCCTACCATGTCCCTATCCCCTCCCAACAGCCTGCCCCTCCAAGCCCCTGGCCCTCCCACGTCCTAGTCCCTTCCCATGTCCCCAGTCCCCTCCCAAGTCCATGCCCCTCCCATGTCCCCAGTCCCCTCCCCAGTCCCTGCCCCTCCCAAATCCCTGCCCCTCCCATGCCAGCAGTCCCCTCCCATGTCCCCAGTCCCCTCCCAGGTCCCTGCCCCTCCCATGTTCCCTGTCCCCCTACCCACTCCCTCCTGCCCCTCCCATGTCCCCCAGTCCCCTCCCATCTCCCTGCCCCTCCCATTTCCACAGTCCCCTCCCCCAGTCCCTGCCCCTCCAAGTCCCCAGTCCCCTTCCCAATTCCCCAGGCCCCTCCCAAGTCCCTGACCCTCCCATGTTCCCAGTCCCCTCCCCAGTCCCTGCCCCTCCCATGTCCACAGTCCCCTCCGAAGTCACTGCCCCTCCCATGTCCCCAGTCCCCTCCCAATTGCCTGCCCCTCCCAAGTCCCTGCCCCTCCCAAGTCCCTAGTCCCCTCCCATGTCCCCAGTCCCTTCCCAAGTCCTGCCCCGTCCCAAGTCCCAGCCCCTCCCAGGTTCCAAGTCCCCTCCCAACTGCCTGCCCCTCCCAAGTCCCTGCCCCTCCCAGGTCCCAAATCCTCTCCCAAGTCCCTGCCCCTCTCATGTTCCCAGTCCCCACCCCAGTCCCTGCCCCTCCCATGTCCACAGTTCCCTCCAAAGTCCCTGCCCCTCCCTTGTCCCCAGTCCCCTCCCAACTGCCTGCCTTCCCAAGTCCCTGGCCCTCCCAAGTCCCTAGTCCCTTCCCATGTCCCCAGTCGCTTCCCCAGTCCCTGCCCCTCCCATGTCCCCAGTCCCCTCCCAAGTACCCAGTCTCCTCCCAAGTCCCTGCCCCTCCCATGTTTCCAGTCCCCTCCCCAGTCCCTGCCCCTCCCATGTCCACAGTCCCCTCCCAAGTCACTGCCCCTCCCATGTCCCCAGTCCCCTCCCAACTGCCTATTCCTCCCAAGTACCTGCCCCCTCCAAGTCTTCTCCCATGTCCCCAGTCTCCTCCCAACTGCCTGCCCCTCCCAAGTCCCTGCCCCTCCCAAGTCCCTAGTCCCCTCCCATGTCCCCAGTCCCTTCCCAAGTCCCTGCCCATCCCAAGTCCCTGCCCTTCCCAGGTCCCAAGTCCCCTCCCAAGTCCCTGCGCCTCCCATGTCCCCAGTCCCCTCTCCAGTCCCTGCCCCTCCCAAGTCCCTAGTCCCCTCCCATGTCCCCAGTCCCTTCCCCCGTCCCTGCCCCTCCCAAGTCCCTGCCCCTCCCATGTCCCCAGTCCCCTCCCAACTGCCTGCCCCTTTCAAGTCTCTGCCCCTCCCATGTTCCCAGTCCCCTCCCCAGTCCCTGCCCCTCCCATGTCCCCAGTCCCCTCCCAAGTACCCAGTCTCCTCCCAAGTCCCTGCCCCTCCCATGTTCCCAGTCCCCTCCCCAGTCCCTGCCCCTACCATGTCCACAGTCCCCTCCCAAGTCACTGCCCCTCCCATGTCCCCAGTCCCCTCCCAACTGCCTACCCCTCCCTAGTACCTGCCCCTCCCAAGTCCTCTCCCATGTCCCCAGTCTCCTCCCAACTGCCTGCCCCTCCCAAGTCCCTGCCGCTCCCAAGTCCCTAGTCCCCTCCCATGTCCCCCGTTCCTTCCCAAGTCCCTGCCCCTCCCAAGTCCCTGCCCCTCCCAGGTTCCAAGTCCCCTCCCAAGTCCCTGCCCCTCCCATGTCCACAGTCCCCTCCCAAGTCCCTGCCCCTCCCATGTCCCCAGTCCTCTCCCAACTGCCTGCCTTCCCAAGTCCCTGGCCCTCCCAAGTCCCTAGTCCCTTCCCATGTCCCCAGTCCCCTCCCAAGTCCCTGCCCCTTCCATGTCCCCAGTCCCCTCCCCAGTCCCTGCCCCTCCCAAATCCCTGCCCCTCCCATGCCAGCAGTCTGCTCCTATGTACCCAGTCCCCTCCCAGGTCCCTGCCCCTCCCATGTTCCCTGTCCCCTCCCCACTCCCTGCCCCTCCCATGTCCCCAGTCCCCTCCCAACTGCCTGCCCCTCCCAAGTCCCTGCCCCTCCCATGTCCCCAGTCCCCTCCCAAGTCCCCAGTCCCCTCCCAAGGCCCTGCCCCTCCCATGTTCCCTGTCCCCTCCCCACTCCCTGCCCCTCCCATTTCCCCAGTCCCCTCCCCAGTCCCCAGTCCCCTCCCAAGTCCCTGCCCCTCCCATGTTCCGAGTCCCCTCCCAACTGCCTGCCCCTCCCAAGTCCCTGGCCGTCCCAGGTCCCTAGTCCTCTCCCATGTCCCCAGTCCCTTCCCATGTCCCTGCCCCTCCCAAGTCCCTGCCCCTCCCAGGTCCCAAGTCCTCTCCCAAGTCCCTGCCCCTCCCATGTCCCCATTCGCCTCCCAACTGCCTGCCCCTCCCAAGTCCCTGCCCCTCCCATTTGCCAGTCCCCTCCCCAGTCCCTGCCCCTCCCATGTCCACAGTCCCCTCCCAAGTCCCCAGTCTCCTCCCAAGTCCCTGCCCCTCCCATGTTCCCAGTCACCTCCCCAGTCCCTGCCCCTCCCATGTCCACAGTCCCCTCCCAAGTCACTGCCCCTCCCATGTCCCCAGTCCCCTCCCAACTGCCTACCCCTCTCAAGTACCTGCCCCTCCCAAGTCCTCTCCCATGTCCCCAGTCCCCTCCCAACTGCCTGCCCCTCCCAAGTCCCTGCCGCTCCCAAGTCCCTAGTCCCCTCCCATGTCCCCCGTCCCTTCCCAAGTCCCTGCCCCTCCCAACTCCCTGTCCCTCCCAGGTTCCAAGTCCCCTCCCAAGTCCCTGCCCCTCCCAAGTCCCTGCCTCTCCCATGTCCACAGTCCCCTCCCAACTGTCTACCCCTCCCAAGTCCCTGCCGCTCCCAAGTCCCTAGTCCCCTCCCATGTCCCCCGTCCCTTCCCAAGTCCCTGCCCCTCCCAAGTCCCAGCCCCTCCCAGGTTCCAAGTCCCTCCCAAGTCCCTGCCCCTCCCAAGTCCCTGCCCCTCCCAGGTCCCAAGTCCTCTCCCAAGTCCCTGCCCCTCTCATGTTCCCAGTCCCCAGCCCAGTCCCTGCCCCTCCCATGTCCACAGTCCCCTCCCAAGTCCCTGCCCCTCCCATGTCCCCAGTCCCCTCCCAACTGCCTGCCTTCCCAAGTCCCTGGCCCTCCCAAGTCCCTAGTCCCTTCCCATGTCCCCAGTCCCCTCCCAACTGCCTGCCCCTCCCAAGTCCCTGCCGCTCCCAAGTCCCTAGTCCCCTCCCATGTCCCCCGTCCCTTCCCAAGTCCCTGCCCCTCCCAACTCCCTGTCCCTCCCAGGTTCCAAGTCCCCTCCCAAGTCCCTGCCCCTCCCAAGTCCCTGCCTCTCCCATGTCCACAGTCCCCTCCCAACTGTCTACCCCTCCCAAGTCCCTGCCGCTCCCAAGTCCCTAGTCCCCTCCCATGTCCCCCGTCCCTTCCCAAGTCCCTGCCCCTCCCAAGTCCCTGCCCCTCCCAGGTTCCAAGTCCCTCCCAAGTCCCTGCCCCTCCCAAGTCCCTGCCCCTCCCAGGTCCCAAGTCCTCTCCCAAGTCCCTGCCCCTCTCATGTTCCCAGTCCCCACCCCAGTCCCTGCCCCTCCCATGTCCACAGTCCCCTCCCAAGTCCCTGCCCCTCCCATGTCCCCAGTCCCCTCCCAACTGCCTGCCTTCCCAAGTCCCTGGCCCTCCCAAGTCCCTAGTCCCTTCCAATGTCCCCAGTCCCCTCCCAACTGCCTGCCCCTCCCAAGTCCCTGCCGCTCCCAAGTCCCTAGTCCCCTCCCATGTCCCCCGTCCCTTCCCAAGTCCCTGCCCCTCCAAACTCCCTGTCCCTCCCAGGTTCCAAGTCCCCTCCCAAGTCCCTGCCCCTCCCAAGTCCCTGCCCCTCCCATGTCCACAGTCCCCTCCCAACTGTCTACCCCTCCCAAGTCCCTGCCGCTCCCAAGTCCCTAGTCCCCTCCCATGTCCCCCGTCCCTTCCCAAGTCCCTGCCCCTCCCAAGTCCCTGCCCCTCCCAGGTTCCAAGTCCCTCCCAAGTCCCTGCCCCTCCCAAGTCCCTGCCCCTCCCAGGTCCCAAGTCCTCTCCCAAGTCCCTGCCCCTCTCATGTTCCCAGTCCCCACCCCAGTCCCTGCCCCTCCCATGTCCACAGTCCCCTCCCAAGTCCCTGCCCCTCCCATGTCCCCAGTCCCCTCCCAACTGCCTGCCTTCCCAAGTCCCTGGCCCTCCCAAGTCCCTAGTCCCTTCCCATGTCCCCAGTCCGCTCCCAAGTCCCTGCCCCTCCCATGTCCCCAGTCCCTTCCCCAGTCCCTGCCCCTCCCATACCAGCAGTCCCCTCCCATGTCCACAGTCCCCTCCCAAGTCCCTGCCCCTCCCATGTTCCCAGTACCCTCCCCAGTCACTGCCCCTCCCATGTCCACAGTCCCCTCCCAAGTCCCTGCCCCTCCCATGTCCCTATCCCCTCCCAACTGCCTGCCCCTCCCAAGTCCCTGGCCCTCCCACGTTCCTAGTCCCTTCCCATGTCCCCAGTCCCCTCCCAAGTCCTGCCCCTCCCATGTCCCCAGTCCCCTCCCAACTGCCTGCCCCTCCCAAATCCCTTGCCCTCCCAAGTCCCTAGTCCCCTCCCAAGTCCCCAGTCTCCTCCCAAGTCCCTGCCCCTCCCATGTTCCCAGTCCCCTCCCCAGTCCCTGCCCCTCCCATGTCCACAGTCCCCTCCCAAGTACCCAGTCTCCTCCCAAGTCCCTGCCCCTCCCATGTTTCCAGTCCCCTCCCATGTCCCTGCCCCTCCCATGTCCACAGTCCCCTCCCAAGTCCCTGCCCCTCCCATGTTCCCAGGCCCCTCCCCAGTCCCTGCCCCTCCCATGTACACAGTCCCCTCCCAAGTCCCTGCCCCTCCCATGTCCCTATCCCCTCCCAACTGCCTGTCCCTCCCAAGCCCCTGGCCCTCCCACGGTCCTAGTCCCTTCCCATGTCGCCAGTCCCCTCCCAAGTCCTGCCCCTGCCATGTCCCCAGTCCCCTCCCAGGTCCCTGCCCCCCCCATGTTCCCTGCCCCTCCCATGCCAGCAGTCCCCTCCCATGTCCCCAGTCCCCTCCCAGGTCCCTGCCCCTCCCATGTTCCCTGTCCCCTCCCCACTCCCTGCCCCTCCCATGTCCCCAGTCCCCTCCCAACTGCCTCCCCTCCCATTTCCCCAGTCCCCTCCCCAGTCCCTGCCCCTCCCATGTTCCCAGTTCTCTCTCAAGTCCCTGCCCCTCCCATGTCCCCAGTCCCCTCCCAAGTCCCCAGTCCCCTCCCAAGTCCCTGCCCCTCCCATGTTCCCAGTCCCCTCCCAACTGCCTACACCTCCCAAATACGTGCCCCTCCCAAGTCCACTCCCATGTCCCCAGTCCCCTCCCAACTGCCTGCCCCTCCCAAGTCCCTGGACCTCCCAGGTCCCTAGTCCTCTCCCAAGTACCCAGTCTCCTCCCAAGTCCCTGCCCCTCCCATGTTACCAGTCCCCTCCCCAGTCCCTGCCCCTCCCATGTCCACAGTCCCCTCCCCAGTCCCTGCCCCTCCCATGTCCCCATTCGCCTCCCAACTGCCTGCCCCTCCCAAGTCCCTGCCCCTCCCATTTGCCCAGTTCCCTCCCCAGTCCCTGCCCCTCCCATGTTCCCAATCCCCTCCCCAGTCCCTGCCCCTCCCATGTCCCCAGTCCCCTCCCAAGTACCCAGTCTCCTCCCAAGTCCCTGCCCCTCCCATGTCCCCAGTCCCCTCCCAACTGCCTGCCCCTCCCAAGTCCCTGCCCCTCCCATGTCCCCAGTCCCCTCCCAACTGCCTGCCCCTCCCAAGTCCCTTGCCCTCCCAAGTCCCTAGTCCCCTCCCAAGTCCCCAGTCTCCTCCCAAGTCCCTGCCCCTCCCATGTTCCCAGTCCCCTCCCCAATCCCTGCCCCTCCCATGTCCCCAGTCCCCTCCCAACTCCCTGCCCCTCCCAAGTCCCTGCCCCTCCCAGGTCCCAAGTCCTCTCCCAAGTCCCTGCCCCTCTCATGTTCCCAGTTCCCTCCCCAGTCCCTGCCCCTCCCATGTTCCCAATACCCTCCCCAGTCCCTGCCCCTCCCATGTCCCCAGTCCCCTCCCAAGTACCCAGTCTCCTCCCAAGTCCCTGCCCCTCCCATGTTCCCAGTCCCCTCCCCAGTCCCTGCCCCTCCCATGTCCCCAGTCCCCTCCCAACTGCCTGCCCCTCCCAAGTCCCTGCCGCTCCCAAGACCCTAGTCCCCTCCCATGTCCCCCGTCCCTTCCCAAGTCCGTGCCCCTCCCAAGTCCCTGCCCCTCCCAGGTTCCAAGTCCCCTCCCAAGTCCCTGCGCCTCCCATGTCCCCAATCCCCTCCCCAGTCCCTGCCCCTCCCAAGTCCCTGCCCCTCCCATGTCCCCAGTCCCCTCCCAACTGCCTACCCCTCCCAAGTACCTGCCCCTCCCAAGTCCTCTCCCATGTCCCCAGTCCCCTCCCAAGTCCCTGCCCCTCCCAAGTCCCTGCCCCTCCCAGGTCCCAAGTCCTCTCCCAAGTCCCTGCCCCTCTCATGTTCCCAGTCCCCACCCCAGTCCCTGCCCCTCCCATGTCCACAGTCCCCTCCCAAGTCCCTGCCCCTCCCAGGTCCCAAGTCCTCTCCCAAGTCCCTGCCCCTCTCATGTTCCCAGTCCCCACCCCAGTCCCTGTCCCTCCCATGTCCACAGTCCCCTCCCAAGTCCCTGCCCCTCCCATGTCCCCAGTCCCCTCCCAACTGCCTGCCTTCCCAAGTCCCTGGCCCTCCCAAGTCCCTAGTCCCTTCCCATGTCCCCAGTCCCCTCCCAACTCCCTGCCTCTCCCAAGTCCCCAGTCCCCTCCCAACTGCCTGCCCCTCCCAAGTCCCTGCCGCTCCCAAGTCCCTAGTCCCCTCCCATGTCCCCCGTCCCTTCCCAAGTCCCTGCCCCTCCAAACTCCCTGTCCCTCCCAGGTTCCAAGTCCCCTCCCAAGTCCCTGCCCCTCCCAAGTCCCTGCCCCTCCCATGTCCACAGTCCCCTCCCAACTGTCTACCCCTCCCAAGTCCCTGCCGCTCCCAAGTCCCTAGTCCCCTCCCATGTCCCCCGTCCCTTCCCAAGTCCCTGCCCCTCCCAAGTCCCTGCCCCTCCCAGGTTCCAAGTCCCTCCCAAGTCCCTGCCCCTCCCAAGTCCCTGCCCCTCCCAGGTCCCAAGTCCTCTCCCAAGTCCCTGCCCCTCTCATGTTCCCAGTCCCCACCCCAGTCCCTGCCCCTCCCATGTCCACAGTCCCCTCCCAAGTCCCTGCCCCTCCCATGTCCCCAGTCCCTTCCCCAGTCCCTGCCCCTCCCATACCAGCAGTCCCCTCCCATGTCCACAGTCCCCTCCCAAGTCCCTGCCCCTCCCATGTTCCCAGTACCCTCCCCAGTCACTGCCCCTCCCATGTCCACAGTCCCCTCCCAAGTCCCTGCCCCTCCCATGTCCCTATCCCCTCCCAACTGCCTGCCCCTCCCAAGTCCCTGGCCCTCCCACGTTCCTAGTCCCTTCCCATGTCCCCAGTCCCCTCCCAAGTCCTGCCCCTCCCATGTCCCCAGTCCCCTCCCAACTGCCTGCCCCTCCCAAATCCCTTGCCCTCCCAAGTCCCTAGTCCCCTCCCAAGTCCCCAGTCTCCTCCCAAGTCCCTGCCCCTCCCATGTTCCCAGTCCCCTCCCCAGTCCCTGCCCCTCCCATGTCCACAGTCCCCTCCCAAGTACCCAGTCTCCTCCCAAGTCCCTGCCCCTCCCATGTTTCCAGTCCCCTCCCATGTCCCTGCCCCTCCCATGTCCACAGTCCCCTCCCAAGTCCCTGCCCCTCCCATGTTCCCAGGCCCCTCCCCAGTCCCTGCCCCTCCCATGTACACAGTCCCCTCCCAAGTCCCTGCCCCTCCCATGTCCCTATCCCCTCCCAACTGCCTGTCCCTCCCAAGCCCCTGGCCCTCCCACGGTCCTAGTCCCTTCCCATGTCGCCAGTCCCCTCCCAAGTCCTGCCCCTGCCATGTCCCCAGTCCCCTCCCAGGTCCCTGCCCCCCCCCATGTTCCCTGCCCCTCCCATGCCAGCAGTCCCCTCCCATGTCCCCAGTCCCCTCCCAGGTCCCTGCCCCTCCCATGTTCCCTGTCCCCTCCCCACTCCCTGCCCCTCCCATGTCCCCAGTCCCCTCCCAACTGCCTCCCCTCCCATTTCCCCAGTCCCCTCCCCAGTCCCTGCCCCTCCCATGTTCCCAGTTCTCTCTCAAGTCCCTGCCCCTCCCATGTCCCCAGTCCCCTCCCAAGTCCCCAGTCCCCTCCCAAGTCCCTGCCCCTCCCATGTTCCCAGTCCCCTCCCAACTGCCTACACCTCCCAAATACGTGCCCCTCCCAAGTCCACTCCCATGTCCCCAGTCCCCTCCCAACTGCCTGCCCCTCCCAAGTCCCTGGACCTCCCAGGTCCCTAGTCCTCTCCCAAGTACCCAGTCTCCTCCCAAGTCCCTGCCCCTCCCATGTTACCAGTCCCCTCCCCAGTCCCTGCCCCTCCCATGTCCACAGTCCCCTCCCCAGTCCCTGCCCCTCCCATGTCCCCATTCGCCTCCCAACTGCCTGCCCCTCCCAAGTCCCTGCCCCTCCCATTTGCCCAGTTCCCTCCCCAGTCCCTGCCCCTCCCATGTTCCCAATCCCCTCCCAAGTCCCTGCCCCTCCCATGTCCCCAGTCCCCTCCCAACTGCCTGCCCCTCCCAAGTCCCTGCCCCTCCCATGTCCCCAGTCCCCTCCCAACTGCCTGCCCCTCCCAAGTCCCTTGCCCTCCCAAGTCCCTAGTCCCCTCCCAAGTCCCCAGTCTCCTCCCAAGTCCCTGCCCCTCCCATGTTCCCAGTCCCCTCCCCAATCCCTGCCCCTCCCATGTCCCCAGTCCCCTCCCAACTCCCTGCCCCTCCCAAGTCCCTGCCCCTCCAAGGTCCCAAGTCCTCTCCCAAGTCCCTGCCCCTCTCATGTTCCCAGTTCCCTCCCCAGTCCCTGCCCCTCCCATGTTCCCAATACCCTCCCCAGTCCCTGCCCCTCCCATGTCCCCAGTCCCCTCCCAAGTACCCAGTCTCCTCCCAAGTCCCTGCCCCTCCCATGTTCCCAGTCCCCTCCCCAGTCCCTGCCCCTCCCATGTCCCCAGTCCCCTCCCAACTGCCTGCCCCTCCCAAGTCCCTGCCGCTCCCAAGACCCTAGTCCCCTCCCATGTCCCCCGTCCCTTCCCAAGTCCGTGCCCCTCCCAAGTCCCTGCCCCTCCCAGGTTCCAAGTCCCCTCCCAAGTCCCTGCGCCTCCCATGTCCCCAATCCCCTCCCCAGTCCCTGCCCCTCCCAAGTCCCTGCCCCTCCCATGTCCCCAGTCCCCTCCCAACTGCCTACCCCTCCCAAGTACCTGCCCCTCCCAAGTCCTCTCCCATGTCCCCAGTCCCCTCCCAAGTCCCTGCCCCTCCCAAGTCCCTGCCCCTCCCAGGTCCCAAGTCCTCTCCCAAGTCCCTGCCCCTCTCATGTTCCCAGTCCCCACCCCAGTCCCTGCCCCTCCCATGTCCACAGTCCCCTCCCAAGTCCCTGCCCCTCCCAGGTCCCAAGTCCTCTCCCAAGTCCCTGCCCCTCTCATGTTCCCAGTCCCCACCCCAGTCCCTGTCCCTCCCATGTCCACAGTCCCCTCCCAAGTCCCTGCCCCTCCCATGTCCCCAGTCCCCTCCCAACTGCCTGCCTTCCCAAGTCCCTGGCCCTCCCAAGTCCCTAGTCCCTTCCCATGTCCCCAGTCCCCTCCCAAGTCCCTGCCTCTCCCAAGTCCCCAGTCCCCTCCCCAGTCCCTGCCCCTCCCAAATCCCTGCCCCTCCCATGCCAGCAGTCTGCTCCTATGTACTCAGTCCCCTTCCAGGTCCCTGCCCCTCCCATGTTCCCTGTCCCCTCCCCACTCCCTGCCCCTCCCATGTCCCCACTCTCCTCCCAACTGCCTGCCCCGCCCAACTCCCTGGCCCTCCCAAGTCCCTAGTCCCTTCCCATGTCCCCAGTCCCCTCCCAAGTCCCTGCCCCTCCCATGTCAACTGCCTGCCCCTCCCCAGTCCCTGCCCCTCCCATGTTCCCTGTCCCCTCCCAAGTCCCTGCCCCTCCCATATCCCCATTCGCCTCCCAACTGCCTGCCCCTCCCAAGTCCCTGCCCCTCCCATGTTCCCAGTCCCCTCCCCAGTCCCTGCCCCTCCCATGTCCACAGTCCCCTCCCAAGTACCCAGTCTCCTCCCAAGTCCCTGCCACTCCCATGTTTCCAGTCCCCTCCCCAGTCCCTGCCCCTCCCATGTCCACAGTCCCCTCCCAAGTCACTGCCCCTCCCATGTCCCCAGTCCCCTCCCAACTGCCTATCCGTCCCAAGTACCTGCCCCTCCCAAGTCCTCTCCCATGTCCCCAGTCCCCTCCCAACTGCCTGCCCCTACCAATCCCTGGCCCTCCCAGGTCCCTAGTCCCCTCCCATGTCCCCAGTCCCTTCCCAAGTCCCTGCCCCTCCCAGGTCCCAAGTCCTCTCCCAAGTCCCTGCCCCTCCCATGTTCCCAGGCCCCTCCCCAGTCCCTGCCCCTCCCATGTCCACAGTCCCCTCCCAAGTCCCTGCCCCTCCCATGTCCCTATCCCCTCCCAACTGCCTGCCCCTCCCAAGCCCCTGGCCCTCCCACGTTCCTAGTCCCTTCCCATGACCCCAGTCCCCTCCCAAGTCCATGCCCCTCCCATGTCCCCAGTCCCCTCCCCAGTCCCTGCCCCTCCCAAATCCCTGCCCCTCCCATGCCAGCAGTCCACTCCCATGTCCCCAGTCCCCTCCCAGGTCCCTGCCCCTCCCATGTCCCCAGTCCCCTCCCAACTGCCTCCCCTCCCATTTCCCCAGTCCCCTCCCCAGTCCCTGCCCCTCCCAAGTCCCTGACCCTCCCATGTTCCCAGTTCCCTCTCCAGTCCCTGCCCCTCCCATGTCCCCAGTCCCCTCCCCAGTCCCCAGTACCCTCCCAAGTCCCTGCCCCTCCCATGTTCCCAGTCCCCTCCCAACTGCCTACCCCTCCCAAGTACCTGCCCCTCCCAAGTCCACTCCCATGTCCCCAGTCCCCTCCCAACTGCCTGCCCCTCCCAAGTCCCTGGCCCTCCCAGGTCCCTAGTCCTCTCCCATGTCCCCAGTCCCTTCCCATGTCCCTGCCCCTCCCAAGTCCCTGCCCCTCGCAGGTCCCAAGTCCTCTCCCAAGTCCCTACCCCTTCCATGTCCCCAGTCCCCTACCAATTGCCTGCCCCTCCCAATTCCCTGGCCCTCCCAAGTCCCTAGTCCTCTCCCATGTCCCCAGTCCCCTCCCCAGTCCCTGCCCCTCCCAAATCCCTGCCCCTCCCATGCCAGCAGTCCCCTCCCAGGTCCCCAGTCCCCTCCCAGGTCCCTGCCCCTCCCATGTTCCCCGTCCCCTCCCCAGTCCCTGCCCCTCCCATGTCCCCATTCGCCTCCCATCTGCCTGCCCCTCCCAAGTCCCTGCCCCTCCCATTTGCCCAGTCCCCTCCCCAGTCCCTGCCCCTCCCATGTTCCCAGTCCCCTCCCCAGTCCCTGCCCCTCCCATGTCCACAGTCCCCGCCTAAGTACCCAGTCTCCTCCCAAGTCCCTGACCCTCCCATGTTCCCAGTCCCCTCCCCAGTCCCTGCCCCTCCCATGTCCACAGTCCCCTCCCAAGTCACTGCCCCTCCCATGTCCCCAGTCCCCTCCCAACTGCCTACCCCTCCCAAGTACCTGCCCCTCCCAAGTCCTCTCCCATGTCCCCAGTCCCCTCCCAACTGCCTGCCCCTCCCAAGTCCCTGCCGCTCCCAAGTCCCTAGTCCCCTCCCATGTCCCCCGTCCCTTCCCAAGTCCCTGCCCCTCCCAAGTCCCTGCCCCTCCCAGGTCCGAAGTCCTCTCCCAAGTCCCTGCCCCTCCCAAGTCCCTGCCCCTCCCATGTCCCCAGTCCCCTCCCAACTGCCTGCCTTGCCAAGTCCCTGGCCCTCCCAAGTCCCTAGTCCCTTCCCATGTCCCCAGTCCCCTCCCAAGTCCCTGCCCCTCCCATGTCCCCAGTCCCCTCCCCAGTCCCTGCCCCTCCCATACCAGCAGTCCCCTCCTATGTCCCCAGTCCCCTCCCAAGTCCCTGCCCCTGCCATGTTCCCTGTCCCCTCCCCACTCCCTGCCCCTCCCATGTCCCCAGTCCCCTCCCAACTGCCTGCCCCTCCCAAGTCCCTGCCCCTCCCAAGTCCCCAGTCCCTTCCCAAGTCCCCAGTCCCCTCCCAAGTCCCTGACCCTCCCATGTTCCCAGTCCCCTCCCCAGTCTCTGCCCCTCCCATGTCCCCAGTCCCCTCCCAAGTCCCCAGTCCCCTCCCAACTGCCTGCCCCTCACAATTCCCTGGCCCTCCCAAGTCCCTAGTCCCTTCCCATGTCCCCAGTCCCCTCCCAAGTCCCTGCCCCTCCCATATCCCCATTCACCTCCCAACTGCCTGCCCCTCCCAAGTCCCTGCCCCTCCCATGTTCCCAGTCCCCTCCCCAGTCCCTGCCCCTCCCATGTCCCCAGTCCCCTCCCAACTACCCAGTCTCCTCCCAGGTCCCTGCCCCCCCCATATTCCCTGTCCCTCCCATGCCAGCAGTCCCCTCCCATGTCCCCAGTCACCTCCCAGGTCCCTGCCCCTCCCATGTTCCCTGTCCCCTCCCCACTCCCTGCCTCTCCTATGTCCCCAGTCCCCTCCAGGTCCCTGCCCCTCCCATGTTCCCTGTCCCCTCCCCAGTCCCTGCCCCTCCCATATCCCCATTCGCCTCCCAACTGCCTGCCCCTCCAAAGTCCCTGCCCCTCCCATTTGCCCAGTCCCCTCCCCAGTCCCTGCCCCTCCCAAGTCCCCAGTCACTTCCCAAGTCCCCAGTCCCTGACCCTCCCATCTTCCCAGTCCCCTCCCCAGTCCCTGCCCCTCCCATGTCCAAAGTCCCCTCCCAAGTACCCAGTCTCCTCCCAAGTCCCTGCCCCTCCCATGTTCCCAGTCCCCTCCCCAGTCCCTGCCCCTCCCATGTCCACAGTCCCCTCCCAAGTACCTGCCCCTCCCAAGTCCTCTCCCATGTCCCGAGTCCCCTCCCATCTGCCTGCCCCTACCAATCCCTGGCCCTCCCAGGTCCCTAGTCCCCTCCCATGTCCCCAGTCCCTTCCCAAGTCCCTGCCCCTCCCAGGTCCCAAGTCCTCTCCCAAGTCCCTGCCCCTCCCAGGTTCCCAGTCCCCTCCCCAGTCCCTGCCCCTGCCATGTCCACAGTCCCCTCCCAAGTCCCTGCCCCTCCCATGTCCCTATCCCCTCCCAACTGCCTACCCCTCCCAAGTCCCTGGCCCTCCCATGTCCCCAGTCCCCTCCCAACTGCCTGCCTTCCCAAGTCCCTGGCCCTCCAAAGTCCCTAGTCCCTTCCCATGTCCCCAGTCCCCTCCCAAGTCCTGCCCCTCCCATGTCCCCAGTCCCCTCCCAGGTCCCTGCCCCCCCCATGTTCCCTGCCCCTCCCATGCCAGCAGTCCCCTCCCATGTCCCCAGTCACCTCCCAGGTCCCTGCCCCTCCCATGTTCCCTGTCCCCTCCCCACTCCCTGCCCCTCCCATGTCCCCAGTCCCCTCCCAACTGCCTCCCCTCCCATTTCCCCAGTCCCCTCCCCAGTCCCTGCCCCTCCCAAGTCCCCACTCCCTTCCCAAGTCCCCAGGCCCCTCTCAAGTCCCTGACCCTCCCATGTTCCCAGTTCCCTCTCCAGTCCCTGCCCCTCCCATGTCCCCAGTCCCCTCCCAAGTCCCCAGTCCCCTCCCAAGTCCCTGACCCTCCCATGTTCCCAGTCCCCTCCCCAGTCCCTGCCCCTCGCATGTCCACAGTCCCCTCCCAAGTCACTGCCCCTCCCATGTCCCCAGTCCCCTCCCAACTGCCTACCCCTCCCAAGTACCTGCCCCTCCCAAATCCCTGCCCCTCCCATGCCAGCAGTCCCCTCCCATGTCCCCAGTCCCCTCCCAGGTCCCTGCCCCTCCCATGTTCCCTGTCCCCTCCCCAGTCCCTGCCCCTCCCATGTCCCCATTCGCCTCCCAACTGCCTGCCCCTCCCAAGTCCCTGCCCCTCCCATTTGCCCAGTCCCCTCCCCAGTCCCTGCCCCTCCCATGTTCCCAGTCCCCTCCCCAGTCCCTGCCCCTCCCATGTCCACAGTCCCCTCCCAAGTACCCAGTCTCCTCCCAAGTCCCTGACCCTCTCATGTTCCCAGTCCCCTCCCCAGTCCCTGCCCCTCCCATGTCCACAGTCCCCTCCCAAGTCCCTGCCCCTCCCATGTCCCCAGTCCCCTCCCAACTGCCTACCCCTCCCAAGTACCTGCCCCTCCCAAGTCCTCTCCCATGTCCCCAGTCCCCTCCCAACTGCCTGCCCCTCCCAAGTCCCTGCCGCTCCCAAGTCCCTAGTCCCCTCCCATGTCCCCCGTCCCTTCCCAAGTCCCTGCCCCTCCCAAGTCCCTGCCCCTCCCAGGTTCCAAGTCCCTTCCCAAGTCCCTGCCCCTCCCAGGTCCCAAGTCCTCTCCCAAGTCCCTGCCCCTCCCAGGTTCCAAGTCCCCTCCCAAGTCCCTGCCCCTCCCAAGTCCCTTCCCCTCCCAGGTTCCAAGTCCCCTCCCAAGTCCCTGCCCCTCCCAAGTCCCTGCCCCTCCCAGGTCCCAAGTCCTCTCCCAAGTCCCTGCCCCTCCCAAGTCCCTGCCCCTCCCATGTCCCCAGTCCCCTCCCAACTGCCTGCCTTCCCAAGTCCCTGGCCCTCCAAAGTCCCTAGTCCCTTCCCATGTCCCCAGTCCCCTCCCAAGTCCCTGCCCCTCCCATGTCCCCAGTCCCCTCCCCAGTCCCTGCCCCTCCCATACCAGCAGTCCCCTCCTATGTCCCCAGTCCCCTCCCAGGTCCCTGCCCCTGCCATGTTCCCTGTCCCCTCCCCACTCCCTGCCCCTCCCATGTCCCCAGTCCCCTCCCAACTGCCTGCCCCTCCCAAGTCCCTGCCCCTCCCAAGTCCCCAGTCCCTTCCCAAGTCCCCAGTCCCCTCCCAAGTCCCTGACCCTCCCATGTACCCAGTCCCCTCCCCAGTCTCTGCCCCTCCCATGTCCCCAGTCCCCTCCCAAGTCCCCAGTCCCCTCCCAACTGCCTGCCCCTCCCAACTCCCTGGCCCTCCCAAGTCCCTAGTCCCTTCCCATGTCCCCAGTCCCCTCCCAAGTCCCTGCCCCACCCATATCCCCATTCGCCTCCCAACTGCCTGCCCCTCCCAAGTCCCTGCCCCTCCCATGTTCCCAGTCCCCTCCCCAGTCCCTGCCCCTCCCATGTCCCCAGTCCCCTCCCAAGTACCCAGTCTCCTCCCAAGTCCCTGCCCCTCCCATGTTTCCAGTCCCCTCCCCAGTCCCTGCCCCTCCCATGTCCACAGTCCCCTCCCAAGTCACTGCCCCTCCCATGTCCCCAGTCCCCTCCCAACTGCCTATCCCTCCCAAGTACCTGCCCCTCCCAAGTCCTCTCCCATGTCCCCAGTCCCCTCCCAACTGCCTGCCCCTACCAATCCCTGGCCCTCCCAGGTCCCTAGTCCCCTCCCATGTCCCCAGTCCCTTCCCAAGTCCCTGCCCCTCCCAGGTCCCAAGTCCTCTCCCAAGTCTCTGCCCCTCCCATGTCCCCAGTCCCCTCCCAAGTCCCCAGTCCCCTCCCAACTGCCTGCCCCTCACAATTCCCTGGCCCTCCCAAGTCCCTAGTCCCTTCCCATGTCCCCAGTCCCCTCCCAAGTCCCTGCCCCTCCCATATCCCCATTCGCCTCCCAACTGCCTGCCCCTCCCAAGTCCCTGCCCCTCCCATGTTCCCAGTCCCCTCCCCAGTCCCTGCCCCTCCCATGTCCCCAGTCCCCTCCCAACTACCCAGTCTCCTCCCAGGTCCCTGCCCCCCCCATATTCCCTGTCCCTCCCATGCCAGCAGTCCCCTCCCATGTCCCCAGTCACCTCCCAGGTCCCTGCCCCTCCCATGTTCCCTGTCCCCTCCCCACTCCCTGCCTCTCCTATGTCCCCAGTCCCCTCCAGGTCCCTGCCCCTCCCATGTTCCCTGTCCCCTCCCCAGTCCCTGCCCCTCCCATATCCCCATTCGCCTCCCAACTGCCTGCCCCTCCAAAGTCCCTGCCCCTCCCATTTGCCCAGTCCCCTCCCCAGTCCCTGCCCCTCCCAAGTCCCCAGTCACTTCCCAAGTCCCCAGTCCCTGACCCTCCCATCTTCCCAGTCCCCTCCCCAGTCCCTGCCCCTCCCATGTCCAAAGTCCCCTCCCAAGTACCCAGTCTCCTCCCAAGTCCCTGCCCCTCCCATGTTCCCAGTCCCCTCCCCAGTCCCTGCCCCTCCCATGTCCACAGTCCCCTCCCAAGTACCTGCCCCTCCCAAGTCCTCTCCCATGTCCCGAGTCCCCTCCCATCTGCCTGCCCCTACCAATCCCTGGCCCTCCCAGGTCCCTAGTCCCCTCCCATGTCCCCAGTCCCTTCCCAAGTCCCTGCCCCTCCCAGGTCCCAAGTCCTCTCCCAAGTCCCTGCCCCTCCCAGGTTCCCAGTCCCCTCCCCAGTCCCTGCCCCTGCCATGTCCACAGTCCCCTCCCAAGTCCCTGCCCCTCCCATGTCCCTATCCCCTCCCAACTGCCTACCCCTCCCAAGTCCCTGGCCCTCCCATGTCCCCAGTCCCCTCCCAACTGCCTGCCTTCCCAAGTCCCTGGCCCTCCAAAGTCCCTAGTCCCTTCCCATGTCCCCAGTCCCCTCCCAAGTCCTGCCCCTCCCATGTCCCCAGTCCCCTCCCAGGTCCCTGCCCCCCCCATGTTCCCTGCCCCTCCCATGCCAGCAGTCCCCTCCCATGTCCCCAGTCACCTCCCAGGTCCCTGCCCCTCCCATGTTCCCTGTCCCCTCCCCACTCCCTGCCCCTCCCATGTCCCCAGTCCCCTCCCAACTGCCTCCCCTCCCATTTCCCCAGTCCCCTCCCCAGTCCCTGCCCCTCCCAAGTCCCCACTCCCTTCCCAAGTCCCCAGGCCCCTCTCAAGTCCCTGACCCTCCCATGTTCCCAGTTCCCTCTCCAGTCCCTGCCCCTCCCATGTCCCCAGTCCCCTCCCAAGTCCCCAGTCCCCTCCCAAGTCCCTGACCCTCCCATGTTCCCAGTCCCCTCCCCAGTCCCTGCCCCTCGCATGTCCACAGTCCCCTCCCAAGTCACTGCCCCTCCCATGTCCCCAGTCCCCTCCCAACTGCCTACCCCTCCCAAGTACCTGCCCCTCCCAAATCCCTGCCCCTCCCATGCCAGCAGTCCCCTCCCATGTCCCCAGTCCCCTCCCAGGTCCCTGCCCCTCCCATGTTCCCTGTCCCCTCCCCAGTCCCTGCCCCTCCCATGTCCCCATTCGCCTCCCAACTGCCTGCCCCTCCCAAGTCCCTGCCCCTCCCATTTGCCCAGTCCCCTCCCCAGTCCCTGCCCCTCCCATGTTCCCAGTCCCCTCCCCAGTCCCTGCCCCTCCCATGTCCACAGTCCCCTCCCAAGTACCCAGTCTCCTCCCAAGTCCCTGACCCTCTCATGTTCCCAGTCCCCTCCCCAGTCCCTGCCCCTCCCATGTCCACAGTCCCCTCCCAAGTCCCTGCCCCTCCCATGTCCCCAGTCCCCTCCCAACTGCCTACCCCTCCCAAGTACCTGCCCCTCCCAAGTCCTCTCCCATGTCCCCAGTCCCCTCCCAACTGCCTGCCCCTCCCAAGTCCCTGCCGCTCCCAAGTCCCTAGTCCCCTCCCATGTCCCCCGTCCCTTCCCAAGTCCCTGCCCCTCCCAAGTCCCTGCCCCTCCCAGGTTCCAAGTCCCTTCCCAAGTCCCTGCCCCTCCCAGGTCCCAAGTCCTCTCCCAAGTCCCTGCCCCTCCCAGGTTCCAAGTCCCCTCCCAAGTCCCTGCCCCTCCCAAGTCCCTTCCCCTCCCAGGTTCCAAGTCCCCTCCCAAGTCCCTGCCCCTCCCAAGTCCCTGCCCCTCCCAGGTCCCAAGTCCTCTCCCAAGTCCCTGCCCCTCCCAAGTCCCTGCCCCTCCCATGTCCCCAGTCCCCTCCCAACTGCCTGCCTTCCCAAGTCCCTGGCCCTCCAAAGTCCCTAGTCCCTTCCCATGTCCCCAGTCCCCTCCCAAGTCCCTGCCCCTCCCATGTCCCCAGTCCCCTCCCCAGTCCCTGCCCCTCCCATACCAGCAGTCCCCTCCTATGTCCCCAGTCCCCTCCCAGGTCCCTGCCCCTGCCATGTTCCCTGTCCCCTCCCCACTCCCTGCCCCTCCCATGTCCCCAGTCCCCTCCCAACTGCCTGCCCCTCCCAAGTCCCTGCCCCTCCCAAGTCCCCAGTCCCTTCCCAAGTCCCCAGTCCCCTCCCAAGTCCCTGACCCTCCCATGTACCCAGTCCCCTCCCCAGTCTCTGCCCCTCCCATGTCCCCAGTCCCCTCCCAAGTCCCCAGTCCCCTCCCAACTGCCTGCCCCTCACAATTCCCTGGCCCTCCCAAGTCCCTAGTCCCTTCCCATGTCCCCAGTCCCCTCCCAAGTCCCTGCCCCACCCATATCCCCATTCGCCTCCCAACTGCCTGCCCCTCCCAAGTCCCTGCCCCTCCCATGTTCCCAGTCCCCTCCCCAGTCCCTGCCCCCTCCCATGTCCCCAGTCCCCTCCCAAGTACCCAGTCTCCTCCCAAGTCCCTGCCCCTCCCATGTTTCCAGTCCCCCTCCCCAGTCCCTGCCCCCTCCCATGTCCACAGTCCCCTCCCAAGTCACTGCCCCTCCCATGTCCCCAGTCCCCTCCCAACTGCCTATCCCTCCCAAGTACCTGCCCCTCCCAAGTCCTCTCCCATGTCCCCAGTCCCCTCCCAACTGCCTGCCCCTACCAATCCCCTGGCCCTCCCAGGTCCCTAGTCCCCTCCCATGTCCCCAGTCCCTTCCCAAGTCCCTGCCCCTCCCAGGTCCCAAGTCCTCTCCCAAGTCCCTGCCCCTCCCATGTTCCCAGTCCCCTCCCCAGTCCCTGCCCCTCCCATGTCCACAGTCCCCTCCCAAGTCCCTGCCCCCCCCCATGTTCCCTGCCCCTCCCATGCCAGCAGTACCCTCCCATGTCCCCAGTCCCCTCCCAGGTCCCTGCCCCCTCCCATGTTCCCTGTCCCCTCCCCACTCACCCTGCCCCTCCCATGTCCCCAGTCCCCTCCCAAAGGCCTCCCCTCCCATGTCCCCAGTCCCCTCCCAGGTCCCTGCCCCTCCCATGTTCCCTGTCCTCTCCCCACTCCCTGCCCTTCCCATGTCCCCAGTCCCCTCCCCAGTCCCTGCCCCTCCCAAGTCCCCAGTCCCTTCCCAAGTCCCCAGGCCGCTCCCAAGTCCCTGACCCTCCCATGTTCCCAGTTCCCTCTCCAGTCCCTGCCCCTCCCATGTCCCCAGTCCCCTCCCAAGTCCCCAGTCCCCTCATCCATGTTCCCAGTCCCCTCCCAACTGCCTACCCCTCCCAAGTACGTGCCCCTCCCAAGTCCACTCCCATGTCCCCAGTCCCCTCCCAACTGCCTGCCCCTCCCAAGTCCCTGGCACTCCCAGGTCCCTAGTCCTCTGCCAAGTACCCAGTCTCCTCCCAAGTCCCTGCCCCTCCCATGTTACCAGTGCCCTCCCCCAGTCCCTGCCCCTCCCATGTCAACAGTCCCCTCCCCAGTCCCTGCCCCTCCCATTCGCCTCCCAACTGCCTGCCCCTCCCAAGTCCCTGCCCCTCCCATTTGCCCAGTTCCCTCCCCAGTCCCTGCCCCTCCCATGTCCCCAGTCCCCTCCCAAGTACCCAGTCTCCTCCCAAGTCCCTGCACCTCCCATGTCCCCAGTCCCCTCCCAACTGCCTGCCCCTCCCAAGTCCCTGCCGCTCCCAAGTCCCTAGTCCCCTCCCATGTCCCCCGTCCCTTCCCAAGTCCCTGCCCCTCCCAAGTCCCTGCCCCTCCCAGGTTCCAAGTCCCCTCCCAAGTCCCTGCGCCTCCCATGTCCCCAATCCCCTCCCCAGTCCCTGCCCCTCCCAAGTCCCTGCCCCTCCCATGTCCCCAGTCACCTCCCAAGTCCCTGCCCCTCCCAAGTCCCTGCCCCTCCCAGGTCCCAAGTCCTCTCCCAAGTCCCTGCCCCTCTCATGTTCCCAGTCCCCACCCCAGTCCCTGCCCCTCCCATGTCCTCAGTCCCCTCCCAAGTCCCTGCCACTCACATGTCCCCAGTCCCCTCCCAACTGCCTGCCCCTCCCAAGTCCCTTGCCCTCCCAAGTCCCTAGTCCCCTCCCAAGTCCCCAGTCTCCTCCCAAGTCCTTGCCCCTCCCATGTCCCCAGTCCCCTCCCAACTCCCTGCCCCTCCCAAGTCCCTGCCCCTCCCAGGTCCCAAGTCCTCTCCCAAGTCCCTGCCCCTCTCATGTTCCCAGTCCCCCACCCCAGTCCCTGCCCCTCCCATGTCCACAGTCCCCTCCCAAGTCCCTAGTCCCTTCCCAAGTCCCCAGTCCCCTCCCAAGTCCCTGACCCTCCCATGTTCCCAGTCCCCTCCCCAGTCTCTGCCCCTCCCATGTCCCCAGTCCCCTCCCAAGTGCCCAGTCCCCTCCCAAGTCCCTGCCCCTCCCATGTCCCCAGTCCCCTCCCAGGTCCCTGCCCCTCCCATGTTTCCTGTCCCCTCCCCAGTCCCTGCCCCTCCCATTTGCCCAGTCCCCTCCCCAGTCCCTGCCCCTCCCAAGTCCCCAGTCCCTTCCCAAGTCCCCAGTCCCTGACCCTCCATTGTTCCCAGTCCCCTCCCCAGTCCCTGCCCCTCCCATGTTCCCAGTCCCCTCCCAAGTCCCTGCCCCTCCCAAGTCCTCTCCCACGTCCGTAGTCCCCTCCCAACTGCCTGCCCCTACCAATCCCTGGCCCTCCCAGGTCCCTAGTCCCCTCCCATGTCCCCAGTCCCTTCCCAAGTCCCTGCCCCTCCCAGGTCCCAAGTCCTCTCCCAAGTCCCTGCCCCTCCCATGTTCCCAGGCCCCTCCCCAGTCCCTGCCCCTGCCATGTCCACAGTCCCCTCCCCAACTGCCTGCCCCTCCCAAGTCCCTGGCACTCCCACGTTCCTAGTCCCTTCCCATGTCCCCAGTCCCCTCCCAAGTCCTGCCCCTCCCATGTCCCCAGTCCCCCTCCCCAGTCCCTGCCCCCCCCATGTTCCCTGCCCCTCCCATGCCAGCAGTCCCCTTTCATGTCCCCAGTCCCCTCCCAGGTCCCTGCCCCTCCCATGTTCCCTGTCCCCTCCCCACTCCCTGCCCCTCCCATGTCCCCCAGTCCCCTCCCAACTGCCTCCCCTCCCATTTCCCCAGTCCCCTCCCCAGTCCCTGCACCTCCCAAGTCCCCAGTCCCTTCCCAAGTCCCCAGGCCCGTCCAAGTCCCTGACCCTCCCATGTTCCCAGTTCCCTCTCCAGTCCCTGCCCCCTCCCATGTCCCCAGTCCCCTCCCAAGTCCCCAGTCCCCTCCCAAGTCCCTGCCCCTCCCATGTTCCCAGTCCCCTCACAACTGCCTACCCCTCCCAAGTACGTGCCCCTCCCAAGTCCACTCCCATGTCCCCAGTCCCCTCCCAACAGCCTGCCCTTCCCAGTCCCTGGCCCTCCCAGGTCCCTAGTCCTCTCCCATGTCCCCAGTCCCTTCCCAAGTCCCTGCCCCTTCCAAGTCCCTGCCCCTCCCAGGTCCCAAGTCCTCTCCCAAGTCCCTGCCCCTCCCATGTGCCCAGTCCCCTCCCAACTGCCTGCCCCTCCCAATTCCCTGGCCCTCCCAAGTCCCTAGTCCTCTCCCATGTCCCAAGTCCCCTCCCCAGTCCCTGCAACTCCCATGTCCCCATTCGCCTCCCAACTGCCTGCCCCTCCCAAGTCCCTGCCCCTCCCATTTGCCCAGTCCCCTCCCCAGTCCCTGCCCCTCCCATGTTCCCAGTCCCCTCCCCAGTCCCTGCCCCTCCCATGTCCACAGTCCCCTCCAAGTACCCAGTCTCCTCCCAAGTCCCTGCCCCTCCCATGTCCCCAGTCCCCTCCCAACTGCCTACCCCTCCCAAGTACCTGCCCCTCCCAAGTCCTCTCCCATGTCCCCAGTCCCCTCCCAACTGCCTGCCCCTCCCAAGTCCCTGCCGCTCCCAAGTCCCTAGTCCCCTCCCATGTCCCCCGTCCCTTCCCAAGTCCCTGCCCCTCCCAAGTCCCTGCCCCTCCCAGGTTCCAAGTCCCCACCCCAGTCCCTGCCCCTCCCATGTCCACAGTCCCCTCCCAAGTCCCTGCCCCTCCCATGTCCCCAGTCCCCTCCCCAGTCCCTGCCCCTCCCAAATCCTGCCCCTCCCATGCCAGCAGTCCCCTCCTATGTCCCCAGTCCCCTCCCAGGTCCCTGCCCCTCCCATGTTCCCTGTCCCCTCCCCACTCCCTGCCTCTCCCAAGTCCCCAGTCCCCTCCCAACTGCCTGCCCCCTCCCAAGTCCCTGCCCCTCCCATGTTCCCAGTCCCCTCCCCAGTCTCTGCCCCTCCCATGTCCCCAGTCCCCCTCCCAAGTCCCCAGTCCCCTCCCAAGTCCCTGACCCTCCCATGTTCCCAGTCCCCTCCCCAGTCTCTGCCCCTCCCATGTCCCCAGTCCCCTCCCAAGTCCCTGCCCCTCCCATGTCCCCAGTCCCCTCCCAACTGCCTGCCCCTCCGAATTCCCTGGCCCTCCCAAGTCCCTAGTCCCTTCCCATGTCCCCAGTCCCCTCCCAAATCCCTGCCCCTCCAACTGCCTGCCCCTCCCCAGTCCCTCCCCCTATAATGTTCCCTGTCCCCTCCCCAGTCCCTGCCCCTCCCATATCCCCATTCGCCTCCCAACTGCCTGCCCCTCCCAAGTCCCTGCCCCTCCCATGTTCCCAGTCCCCTCCCCAGTCCCTGCCCCTCCCATGTCCCCAGTCCCCTCCCAAGTACCCAGTCTCCTCCCAAGTCCCTGCCCCTCCCATGTTTCCAGTCCCCTTCCCAGTCCCTGCCCCTCCCATGTCCACAGTCCCCTCCCAAGTCACTGCCCCTCCCATGTCCCCAGTCCCCTCCCAACTGCCTATCCCTCCCAAGTACCTGCCCCTCCCAAGTCCTCTCCCATGTCCCCAGTCCCCTCCCAACTGCCTGCCCCTACCAATCCCTGGCCCTCCCAGGTCCCTAGTCCCCTCCCATGTCCCCAGTCCCTTCCCAAGTCCCTGCCCCTCCCAGGACCAAAGTCCTCTCCCAAGTCCCTGCCCCTCCCATGTTCCCAGTCCCCTCCCTAGTCCCTGCCCCTCCCATGTCCCCAGTCCCCTCCCAAGTAACCAGTCTCCTCCCAAGTCCCTGCCCCTCCCATGTTTCCAGTCCCCTCCCCAGTCCCTGCCCCTGCCATGTCCACAGTCCCCTCCCAAGTCCCTGCCCCTCCCATGTCCCTATTCCCTCCCAACTGCCTGCCCCTCCAAAGCCCCTGGCCCTCCCACGTTCCTAGTCCCTTCCCATGTCCCCAGTCCCCTCCCAAGTCCATGCCCCTCCCATGTCCCCAGTCCCCTTCCCAGTCCCTGCCCCTCCCAAATCCCTGCCCCTCCCATGCCAGCAGTCCACTCCCATGTCCCCAGTCCCCTCCCAGGTCCCTGCCCCTCCCATGTTCCCTGTCCCCTCCCCACTCCCTGCCCCTCCCATGTCCCCAGTCCCCTCCCAACTGCCTCCCCTCCCATTTCTCCAGTCCCCTCCCCAGTCCCTGCCCCTCCCAAGTCCCCACTCCCTTCCCAAGTCCCCAGGCCCCTCCCAAGTCCCTGACCCACCCATGTTCCCAGTTCCCTCTCCAGTCCCTGCCCTTCCCATGTCCCCAGTCCCCTCCCAAGTCCCCAGTCCCCTCCCAAGTCCCTGCCCCTCCCATGTTCCCAGTACCCTCCCAACTGCCTGCCCCAACCAAGTCCCTGGCCCTCCCAGGTCCCTAGTCCTCTCCCATGTCCCCAGTCCCTTCCCAAGTCCCTGCCCCTCCCAAGTCCCTGCCCCTCCCAGGTCCCAAGTCCTCCACCAAGTCCCTGCCCCTCCCATGTCCCCAGTCCCCTCCCAACTGCCTGCCCCTCCCAATTCCCTGGCCCTCCCAAGTCCCTAGTCCTCTCCCATGTCCCCAGTCCCCTCCCCAGTCCCTGCCCCTCCCAAATCCCTGCCCCTCCCATGCCAGCAGTCCCCTCCCATGTCCCCAGTCCCCTCCCCAGTCCCTGCCCCTCCCATGTCCACAGTCCCCTCCCCAGTCCCTGCCCCTCCCATGTCCACAGTCCCCTCCCAAGTACCCAGTCTCCTCCCAAGTCCCTGCCCCTCCCATGTTCCCAGTCCCCTCCTCAGTCCCTGCCCCTCCCATGTCCACAGTCCCCTCCCAACTGCCTATCCCTCCCTAGTACCTGCCCCTCCCAAGTCCTCTCCCATGTCCCCAGTCCCCTCCCAACTGCCTGCCCCTCCCAAGTCCCTGCCGCTCCCAAGTCCCTAGTCCCCTCCCATGTCCCCCGTTCCTTTCCAAGTCCCTGCCCCTCCCAAGTCCCTGCCCCTCCCAGGTTCCAAGTCTCCTCCCAAGTCCCTGCCCCTCCCAGGTCCCAAGTCCTCTCCCAAGTCCCTGCCCCTCTCATGTTCCCAGTCCCCACCCCAGTCCCTGTCCCTCCCATGTCCACAGTCCCCTCCCAAGTCCCTGCCCCTCCCATGTCCCCAGTCCCCTCCCAACTGCCTGCCTTCCCAAGTCCCTGGCCCTCCCAAGTCCATAGTCCCTTCCCATGTTCCCAGTCCCCTCCCAAGTCCCTGCCCCTCCCATGTCCCCAGTCCCCTCCCCAGTCCCTGCCCCTCCCAAATCCCTGCCCCTCCCATGCCAGCAGTCCCCTCCTATGTCCCCAGTCCCCTCCCAGGTCCCTGCCCCTCCCATGTTCCCTGTCCCCTCCCCACTCCCTGCCCCTCCCATGTCCCCAGTCCCCTCCCAACTGCCTGCCCCTCCCAAGTCCCTGCCCCTCCCATGTCCCCAGTCCCCTCCCAAGTCCCCAGTCCCCTCCCAAGTCCCTGCCCCTCCCATGTCCCCAGTCCCCTCCCAACTGCCTGCCCCTCCCAACTCCCTGGCCCTCCCAAGTCCCTAGTCCCTTCCCATGTCCCCAGTCCCCTCCCAAGTCCCTGCCCCTCCCATGTCAACTGCCTGCCCCTCCCCAGTCCCTGCCCCTCCCATGTTCCCAGTCCCCTCCCCAGTGTCTGCCCCTCCCATGTCCACAGTCCCCTCCGAACTCACTGACCCTCCCATGTCCCCAGTCCCCTCCCAACTGCCTGCCCCTCCCAAGTCCCTGCCCCTCCCAAGTCCCTGCCCCTCCCATGTCCCCAGTCCCCTCCCCAGTCCCTGCCCCTCCCAAATCCCTGCCCCTCCCATGCCAGCAGTCCCCTCCTATGTCCCCAGACCCCTCCCAGGTCCCTGCCCCTCCCATGTTCTCTGTTCCCTTCCCACTCCCTACCCCTCCCATGTCCCCAGTCCCCTCCCAACTGCCTGCACCTCCCAAGTCCCCAGTCTCTTCCCAAGTCCAAAGTCCCCTCCCAAGTCCCTGACCCTCCCATGTTCCCAGTCCCCTCCCCAGTCTCTTCCCCTCCCATGTCCCCAGTCCCCTCCCAAGTCCCCAGTCCCATCCCAAGTCCCTGCCCCTCCCATGTCCCCAGTCCCCACCCAACTGCCTGCCCCTCCCAACTCCCTGGCCCTCCCAAGTCTTTAGTCCCTTCCCATGTCCCCAGTCCCCTCCCAAGTCCCTGCCCCTCCCATGTCAACTGCCTGCCCCTCCCCAGTCCCTGCCCCTCCCATGTTCCCTGTCCCCTCCCCAGTCCCTGCCCCTCCCATATCCCCATTCGCCTCCCAACTGCCTGCCCCTCCCAAGTCCCTGCCCCTCCCATGTCCCCAGTCCCCTCCCAAGTCCCTGCCCCTCCCATGTCCCCAGTCCCCTCCCCAGTCCCTGCCCCTACAAATCCCTGGCCCTCCCAGGTCCATAGTCCCCTCCCATGTCCCCAGTCCCCTCCCAGGTCCCTGCCCCTCCCAAGTTCCCTGTCCCCTCCCCACTCCCTGCCCCTCCCATGTCCCCAGTCCCCTCCCAACTGCCTCCCCTCCCATTTCCCCAGTCCCCTCCCCAGTCCCTGCCCCTCCCAAGTCCCCAGTCCCCTCCCAAGTCCCTGCCCCTCCCATGTTCCCAGTCCCCTCCCAACTGCCTACCCCTCCCAAGTACGTGCCCCTCCCAAGTCCACTCCCATGTCCCCAGTCCCCTCCCAACTGCCTGCCCCTCCCAAGTCCCTGGCCCTCCCAGGTCCCTAGTCCTCTCCCAAGTACCCAGTCTCCTCCCAAGTCCCTGCCCCTCCCATGTTCCCAGTCCCCTCCCCAGTCCCTGCCACTCCCATGTCCACAGTCCCCTCCCAAGTACCCAGTCTCCTCCCCAGTCCCTGCCCCTCCCAAATCCCTGCCCCTCCCATGTCCCCAGTCCCCTCCCCAGTCCCTGCCCCTCCCAAATCCCTGCCCCTCCCATGCCAGCAGTCCCCTCCTATGTCCCCAGACCCCTCCCAGGTCCCTGCCCCTCCCATGTTCCCTGTCCCCTCCCCAGTCCCTGCCCCTCCCATATCCCCATTCGCCTCCCAACTGCCTGCCCCTCCCAAGTCCCTGCCCCTCCCATGTTTCCAGTCCCCTCCCCAGTCCTTGCCCCTCCCATGTCCCCAGTCCCCTCCCAAGTACCCAGTCTCCTCCCAAGTCCCTGCCCCTCCCATGTTTCCAGTCCCCTCACCAGTCCCTGCCCCTCCCATGTCCACAGTCCCCTCCAAAGTAACTGCCCCTCCCATGTCCCCAGTCCCCTCCCAAGTACCTGCCCCTCCCAAGTCCTCTCCCATGTCCCCAGTCCCCTCCCAACTGACTGCCCCTACCAATCCCTGGCCCTCCCAGGTCCCTAGTCCCCTCCCATGTCCCCAGTCCCTTCCCAAGTCCCTGCCCCTCCCAGGTCCCAAGTCCTCTCCCAAGTCCCTGCCCCTCCCATGTTCCCAGGCCCCTCCCCAGTCCCTGCCCCTCCCATGTCCACAGTCCCCTCCCAAGTCCCTGCCCCTCCCATGTCCCTATCCCCTCCCAACTGCCTGCCCCTCCCAAGCCCTTGGCCCTCCCACGTTCCTAGTCCCTTCCCATGTCCCCAGTCCCCTCCCAAGTCCATGCCCCTCCCATGTCCCCAGTCCCCTCCCCAGTCCCTGCCCCTCCAAAATCCCTGCCCCTCCCATGCCAGCAGTCCCCTCCCATGTCCCCAGTCCCCTCCCAGGTCCCTGCCCCTCCCATGTCCCCAGTCCCCTCCCATCTCCCTGCCCCTCCCCCATTTCCCCAGTCCCCTCCCCAGTCCCTGCCCCTCCCAAGTCCCCAGTCGATTCCCAATTCCCCAGGCCCCTCCCAAGTCCCTGACCCTCCCAAGTCCCTGCCCCTCCCAGGTCCCAAGTCCCCTCCCAAGTCCCTGCCCCTCCCATGTCCCCAGTCCCCTCCCATCTCCCTGCCCCTCCCATGTCCACAGTCCCCTCCGAAGTCACTGCCCCTCCCATGTCCCCAGTCCCTTCCCAAGTCCCTGCCCATCCGAAGTCCCTGCCCCTCCCAGGTCCCAAGTCCCCTCCCAAGTCCCTGCGCCTCCCATGTTCCCAGTCCCCTCTCCAGTCCCTGCCCCTCCCAAGTCCCTGCCTCTCCCGTGTCCACAGTCCCTTCCCAGTCCCTTCCCCTCCCAAGTCCCTAGTCCCCTCCCATGTCCCCAGTCCCCTCCCCAGTCCCTGCCCCTCCCAAGTCCCTGCCCCTCCCATGTCCCCAGTCCCCTCCCAACTGTCTGCCCCTCCCAAGTCCCTGGCCCTCCCAAGTCCCTAGTCCCTTCCCATGTCCCCAGTCCCCTCCCAAGTCCCTGCCCCTCCCATGTCCCCAGTCCCCTCCCCAGTCCCTGCCCCTCCCAAATCCCTACCCCCTCCCATGCCAGCAGTCCCCTCCTATGTCCCCAGTCCCCTCCCAGGTCCCTGCCCCTCCCATGTTCCCTGTCCCCTCCCCAGTCCCTGCCCCTCCCATGTCCCCATTCGTCTCCCAACTGCCTGCCCCTCCCAAGTCCCTGCCCCTCCCATTTGCCCAGTCCCCTCCCCAGTCCCTGCCCCTCCCATGTTCCCAGTCCCCTCCCCAGTCCCTGCCCCTCCCATGTCCACAGTCCCCTCCCAAGTACCCAGTCTCCTCCCAAGTCCCTGCCCCTCCCATGTTCCCAGTCCCCTCCCCAGTCCCTGCCCCTCCCATGTCCCCATTCGTCTCCCAACTGCCTGCCCCTCCCAAGTCCCTGCCCCTCCCATTTGCCCAGTCCCCTCCCCAGTCCCTGCCCCTCCCATGTTCCCAGTCCCCTCCCCAGTCCCTGCCCCTCCCATGTCCACAGTCCCCTCCCAAGTCACTGCCCCTCTCGTGTCCCCAGTCCCCTCCCAACTGCCTACCCCTCCCAAGTACCTGCCCCTTCCAAGTCCTCTCCCATGTCCCCAGTCCCCTCCCAACTGCCTGCCCCTCCCAAGTCCCTGCCGCTCCCTAGTCCCCTCCCATGTCCCCGTCCCTTCCCAAGTCCCTGCCCCTCCCAAGTCCCTGCCCCTCCCAGGTTCCAAGTCCCCTCCCAAGTCCCTGCCCCTCCCAAGTCCCTGCCCCTCCCAGGTCCCAAGTCCTCTCCCAAGTCCCTGCCCCTCTCATGTTCCCAGTCCCCACCCCAGTCCCTGCCCCTCCCATGTCCACAGTCCCCTCCCAAGTCCCTGCCCCTCCCACGTCCCCAGTCCCCTCCCAACTGCCTGCCTTCCCAAGTCCCTGGCCCTCCCAAGTCCCTAGTCCCTTCCCATGTCCCCAGTCCCCTCCCAAGTCCCTGCCCCTCCCATGTCCCCAGGCCCCTCCCCAGTCCCTGCCCCTCCCAAATCCCTGCCCCTCCCATGCCAGCATCTCCTCCTATGTCCCCAGACCCCTCCCAGGTCCCTGCCCCTCCCATGTTCCCTGTTCCCTTCCCACTCCCTACCCCTCCCATGTCCCCAGTCCCCTCCCAACTGCCTGCACCTCCCAAGTCCCCAGTCTCTTCCCAAGTCCAAAGTCCCCTCCCAAGTCCCTGACCCTCCCATGTTCCCAGTCCCCTCCCCAGTCTCTTCCCCTCCCATGTCCCCAGTCCCCTCCCAAGTCCCCAGTCCCATCCCAAGTCCCTGCCCCTCCCATGTCCCCAGTCCCCTCACAACTGCCTGCCCCTCCCAACTCCCTGGCCCTCCCAAGTCTTTAGTCCCTTCCCATGTCCCCAGTCCCCTCCCAAGTCCCTGCCCCTCCCATGTCAACTGCCTGCCCCTCCCCAGTCCCTGCCCCTCCCATGTCCCCAGTCCCCTCCCAGGTCCCTGCCCCTCCCATGTCCCCAGTCCCCTCCCATCTCCCTGCCCCTCCCATTTCCCCAGTCCCCTCCCCAGTCCCTGCCCCTCCCATGTCCCCAGTCGATTCCCAATTCCCCAGGCCCCTCCCAAGTCCCTGCCCCTCCCATGTCAACTGCCTGCCCCTCCCCAGTCCCTGCCCCTCCCATGTTCCCTGTCCCCTCCCCAAACCCTGCCCCTCCCATATCCCCATTCGCCTCCCAACTGCCTGCCCCTCCCAAGTCCCTGCCCCTCCCATGTCCCCAGTCCCCTCCCAAGTCCCTGCCCCTCCCATGTCCCCAGTCCCCTCCCCAGTCCCTGCCCCTACAAATCCCTGGCCCTCCCAGGTCCATAGTCCCCCCCCATGTCCCCAGTCCCCTCCCAGGTCCCTGCCCCTCCCAAGTTCCCTGTCCCCTCCCCACTCCCTGCCCCTCCCATGTCCCCAGTCCCCTCCCAACTGCCTCCCCTCCCATTTCCCCAGTCCCCTCCCCAGTCCCTGCCCCTCCCAAGTCCCCAGTCCCCTCCCAAGTCCCTGCCCCTCCCATGTTCCCAGTCCCCTCCCAACTGCCTACCCCTCCCAAGTACGTGCCCCTCCCAAGTCCACTCCCATGTCCCCAGTCCCCTCCCAACTGCCTGCCCCTCCCAAGTCCCTGGCCCTCCCAGGTCCCTAGTCCTCTCCCAAGTACCCAGTCTCCTCCCAAGTCCCTGCCCCTCCCATGTTCCCAGTCCCCTCCCCAGTCCCTGCCACTCCCATGTCCACAGTCCCCTCCCAAGTACCCAGTCTCCTCCCCAGTCCCTGCCCCTCCCAAATCCCTGCCCCTCCCATGTCCCCAGTCCCCTCCCCAGTCCCTGCCCCTCCCAAATCCCTTCCCCTCCCATGCCAGCAGTCCCCTCCTATGTCCCCAGACCCCTCCCAGGTCCCTGCCCCTCCCATGTTCCCTGTCCCCTCCCCAGTCCCTGCCCCTCCCATATCCCCATTCGCCTCCCAACTGCCTGCCCCTCCCAAGTCCCTGCCCCTCCCATGTTCCCAGTCCCCTCCCCAGTCCCTGCCCCTCCCATGTCCCCAGTCCCCTCCCAAGTACCCAGTCTCCTCCCAAGTCCCTGTCCCTCCCATGTTTCCAGTCCCCTCCCCAGTCCCTGCCCCTCCCATGTCCACAGTCCCCTCCCAAGTCACTGCCCCTCCCATGTCCCCAGTCCCCTCCCAACTGCCTATCCCTCCTAAGTACCTGTCCCCCCCAAGTCCTCTCCCATGTCCCCAGTCCCCTCCCAACTGCCTGCCCCTACCAATCCCTGGCCCTCCCAGGTCCCTAGTCCCCTCCCATGTCCCCAGTCCCTTCCCAAGTCCCTGCCCCTCCCAGGTCCCAAGTCCTCTCCCAAGTCCCTGCCCCTCCCATGTTCCCAGACCCCTCCCCAGTCCCTGCCCCTGCCATGTCCACAGTCCCCTCCCAAGTCCCTGCCCCTCCCATGTCCCTATCCCCTCCCAACTGCCTGCCCCTCCCAAGTCCCTGGCCCTCCCACGTTCCTAGTCCCTTCCCATGTCCCCAGTCCCCTCCCAAGTCCTGCCCCTCCCATGTCCCCAGTCCCCTCCCAGGTCCCTGCCCCCCCCATGTTCCCTGCCCCTCCCATGTTCCCTGTCCCCTCCCCACTCCCTGCCCCTCCCATGTCCCCAGTCCCCTCTTAACTGCCTCCCCTCCCATTTCCCCAGTCCCCTCCCCAGTCCCTGCCCCTCCCAAGTCCCCAGTCCCTTCCCAAGTCCCCAGGCCCCTCCCAAGTCCCTGACCCTCCCATGTTCCCAGTTCCCTCTCCAGTCCCTGCCCCTCCCATGTCCCCAGTCCCCTCCCAAGTCCCCAATCCCCTCCCAAGTCCCTGCCCCTCCCATGTCCCTATCCCCTCCCAACTGCCTGCCCCTCCCAAGTCCCTGGCCCTCCCACGTTCCTAGTCCCTTCCCATGTCCCCAGTCCCCTCCCAAGTCCTGCCCCTCCCATGTCCCCAGTCCCCTCCCAGGTCCCTGCCCCCCCCATGTTCCCTGCCCCTCCCATGTTCCCTGTCCCCTCCCCACTCCCTGCCCCTCCCATGTCCCCAGTCCCCTCTTAACTGCCTCCCCTCCCATTTCCCCAGTCCCCTCCCCAGTCCCTGCCCCTCCCAAGTCCCCAGTCCCTTCCCAAGTCCCCAGGCCCCTCCCAAGTCCCTGACCCTCCCATGTTCCCAGTTCCCTCTCCAGTCCCTGCCCCTCCCATGTCCCCAGTCCCCTCCCAAGTCCCCAATCCCCTCCCAGGTCCCTGCCCCTCCCATGTTCCCTGTCCCCTCCCCAGTCCCTGCCCCTCCCATGTCCCCATTCGTCTCCCAACTGCCTGCCCCTCCCAAGTCCCTGCCCCTCCCATTTGCCCAGTCCCCTCCCCAGTCCCTGCCCCTCCCATGTTCCCAGTCCCCTCCCCAGTCCCTGCCCCTCCCATGTCCACAGTCCCCTCCCAAGTACCCAGTCTCCTCCCAAGTCCCTGCCCCTCCCATGTTCCCAGTCCCCTCCCCAGTCCCTGCCCCTCCCATGTCCCCATTCGTCTCCCAACTGCCTGCCCCTCCCAAGTCCCTGCCCCTCCCATTTGCCCAGTCCCCTCCCCAGTCCCTGCCCCTCCCATGTTCCCAGTCCCCTCCCCAGTCCCTGCCCCTCCCATGTCCACAGTCCCCTCCCAAGTACCCAGTCTCCTCCCAAGTCCCTGCCCCTCCCATGTTCCCAGTCCCCTCCCCAGTCCCTGCCCCTCCCATGTCCACAGTCCCCTCCCAAGTCACTGCCCCTCTCGTGTCCCCAGTCCCCTCCCAACTGCCTACCCCTCCCAAGTACCTGCCCCTCCCAAGTCCTCTCCCATGTCCCCAGTCCCCTCCCAACTGCCTGCCCCTCCCAAGTCCCTGCCGCTCCCTAGTCCCCTCCCATGTCCCCGTCCCTTCCCAAGTCCCTGCCCCTCCCAAGTCCCTGCCCCTCCCAGGTTCCAAGTCCCCTCCCAAGTCCCTGCCCCTCCCAAGTCCCTGCCCCTCCCAGGTCCCAAGTCCTCTCCCAAGTCCCTGCCCCTCTCATGTTCCCAGTCCCCACCCCAGTCCCTGCCCCTCCCATGTCCACAGTCCCCTCCCAAGTCCCTGCCCCTCCCACGTCCCCAGTCCCCTCCCAACTGCCTGCCTTCCCAAGTCCCTGGCCCTCCCAAGTCCCTAGTCCCTTCCCATGTCCCCAGTCCCCTCCCAAGTCCCTGCCCCTCCCATGTCCCCAGGCCCCTCCCCAGTCCCTGCCCCTCCCAAATCCCTGCCCCTCCCATGCCAGCAGTCCCCTCCTATGTCCCCAGACCCCTCCCAGGTCCCTGCCCCTCCCATGTTCCCTGTTCCCTTCCCACTCCCTACCCCTCCCATGTCCCCAGTCCCCTCCCAACTGCCTGCACCTCCCAAGTCCCCAGTCTCTTCCCAAGTCCAAAGTCCCCTCCCAAGTCCCTGACCCTCCCATGTTCCCAGTCCCCTCCCCAGTCTCTTCCCCTCCCATGTCCCCAGTCCCCTCCAAGTCCCCAGTCCCATCCCAAGTCCCTGCCCCTCCCATGTCCCCAGTCCCCTCACAACTGCCTGCCCCTCCCAACTCCCTGGCCCTCCCAAGTCTTTAGTCCCTTCCCATGTCCCCAGTCCCCTCCCAAGTCCCTGCCCCTCCCATGTCAACTGCCTGCCCCTCCCCAGTCCCTGCCCCTCCCATGTCCCCAGTCCCCTCCCAGGTCCCTGCCCCTCCCATGTCCCCAGTCCCCTCCCATCTCCCTGCCCCTCCCATTTCCCCAGTCCCCTCCCCAGTCCCTGCCCCTCCCAAGTCCCCAGTCGATTCCCAATTCCCCAGGCCCCTCCCCAGTCCCTGCCCCTCCCATGTTCCCTGTCCCCTCCCCAGTCCCTGCCCCTCCCATGTCCCCAGTCCCCTCCCAAGTCCCTGCCCCTCCCATGTCCCCAGTCCCCTCCCCAGTCCCTGCCCCTACAAATCCCTGGCCCTCCCAGGTCCATAGTCCCCTCCCATGTCCCCAGTCCCCTCCCAGGTCCCTGCCCCTCCCAAGTTCCCTGTCCCCTCCCCACTCCCTGCCCCTCCCATGTCCCCAGTCCCCTCCCAACTGCCTCCCCTCCCATTTCCCCAGTCCCCTCCCCAGTCCCTGCCCCTCCCAAGTCCCCAGTCCCCTCCCAAGTCCCTGCCCCTCCCATGTTCCCAGTCCCCTCCCAACTGCCTACCCCTCCCAAGTACGTGCCCCTCCCAAGTCCACTCCCATGTCCCCAGTCCCCTCCCAACTGCCTGCCCCTCCCAAGTCCCTGGCCCTCCCAGGTCCCTAGTCCTCTCCCAAGTACCCAGTCTCCTCCCAAGTCCCTGCCCCTCCCATGTTCCCAGTCCCCTCCCCAGTCCCTGCCACTCCCATGTCCACAGTCCCCTCCCAAGTACCCAGTCTCCTCCCCAGTCCCTGCCCCTCCCAAATCCCTGCCCCTCCCATGTCCCCAGTCCCCTCCCCAGTCCCTGCCCCTCCCAAATCCCTTCCCCTCCCATGCCAGCAGTCCCCTCCTATGTCCCCAGACCCCTCCCAGGTCCCTGCCCCTCCCATGTTCCCTGTCCCCTCCCCAGTCCCTGCCCCTCCCATATCCCCATTCGCCTCCCAACTGCCTGCCCCTCCCAAGTCCCTGCCCCTCCCATGTTCCCAGTCCCCTCCCCAGTCCCTGCCCCTCCCATGTCCCCAGTCCCCTCCCAAGTACCCAGTCTCCTCCCAAGTCCCTGTCCCTCCCATGTTTCCAGTCCCCTCCCCAGTCCCTGCCCCTCCCATGTCCACAGTCCCCTCCCAAGTCACTGCCCCTCCCATGTCCCCAGTCCCCTCCCAACTGCCTATCCCTCCCAAGTACCTGTCCCCCCCAAGTCCTCTCCCATGTCCCCAGTCCCCTCCCAACTGCCTGCCCCTACCAATCCCTGGCCCTCCCAGGTCCCTAGTCCCCTCCCATGTCCCCAGTCCCTTCCCAAGTCCCTGCCCCTCCCAGGTCCCAAGTCCTCTCCCAAGTCCCTGCCCCTCCCATGTTCCCAGACCCCTCCCCAGTCCCTGCCCCTGCCATGTCCACAGTCCCCTCCCAAGTCCCTGCCCCTCCCATGTCCCTATCCCCTCCCAACTGCCTGCCCCTCCCAAGTCCCTGGCCCTCCCACGTTCCTAGTCCCTTCCCATGTCCCCAGTCCCCTCCCAAGTCCTGCCCCTCCCATGTCCCCAGTCCCCTCCCAGGTCCCTGCCCCCCCCATGTTCCCTGCCCCTCCCATGTTCCCTGTCCCCTCCCCACTCCCTGCCCCTCCCATGTCCCCAGTCCCCTCTTAACTGCCTCCCCTCCCATTTCCCCAGTCCCCTCCCCAGTCCCTGCCCCTCCCAAGTCCCCAGTCCCTTCCCAAGTCCCCAGGCCCCTCCCAAGTCCCTGACCCTCCCATGTTCCCAGTTCCCTCTCCAGTCCCTGCCCCTCCCATGTCCCCAGTCCCCTCCCAAGTCCCCAATCCACTCCCAAGTCCCTGCCCCTCCCATATTCCCAGTCCCCTCCCAACTGCCTACCCCTCCCAAGTACGTGCCCCTCCCAAGTCCACTCCCATGTCCCCAGTCCCCTCCCAACTGCCTGCCCCTCCCAAGTCCCTGGCACTCCCAGGTCCCTAGTCCTCTCCCAAGTACCCAGTCTCCTCCCAAGTCCCTGCCTCTCCCATGTTCCCAGTCCCCTCCCCAGTCCCTGCCCCTCCCATGTCCACAGTCCCCTCCACAGTCCCTGCCCCTCCCATGTCCCCATTCGCCTCCCAACTTCCTGCCCCTCCCACGTCCCTGCCCCTCCCATTAACCCAGTTCCCTCCCCAGTCCCTGCCCCTCCCATGTTCCCAATCCTCTCCCCAGTCCCTGCCCCTCCCATGTCCCCAGTCCCCTCCCAAGTACCCAGTCTCCTCCCAAGTCCCTGCCCCTCTCATGTTCCCAGTCCCCTCCCCAGTCCCTGCCCCTCCCATGTCCCCAGTCCCCTCCCAACTGCCTGCCCCTCCCAAGTCCCTGCCGCTCCCAAGTCCCTAGTCCCCTCCCATGTCCCCCGTCCCTTCCCAAGTCCCTGCCCCTCCCAAGTCCCTGCCCCTACCAGGTTCCAAGTCCCCTCCCAAGTCCCTGCGCCTACCATGTCCCCAATCCCCTCCCCAGTCCCTGCCCCTCCCAAGTCCCTGCCCCTCCCATGTCCCCAGTCCCCTAGCAAGTCCCTGCCCCTCCCATGTCCCCAGTCCCCTCCCAACTGCCTGCCCCTCCCAAGTCCCTGCCGCTCCCAAGTCCCTAGTCCCCTCCCATGACCCCCGTCCCTTCCCAAGTCCCTGCCCTTCCCAAATCCCTGCCCCTCCCATGCCAGCAGTCCCCTCCCAAGTCCCTGCCCCTCCCATGTCCCCAGTCCCCTCCCAACTGCCTGCCCCTCCCAAGTCCCTGGCCCTCCCACGTTCCTAGTCCCTTCCCATGTCCCCAGTCACCTCCCAAGTCCTGCCCCTCCCATGTCCCCAGTCCCCTCGCAGGTCCCTGCCCCCCCATGTTCCCTGCCCCTCCCATGCCAGCAGTCCCCTCCCATGTCCCCAGTCCCCTCCCAGGTCCCTGCCCCTCCCATGTTCCCTGTCCCCTCCCCACTCCCTGCCCCTCCCATGTCCCCAGTCCCCTCCCAACTGCCTCCCCTCCCATTTCCCCAGTCCCCTCCCCAGTCCTTGCCCCTCCCAAGTCCCCAGTCCCTTCCCAAGTCCCCAGGCCCCTCCCAAGTCCCTGACCCTCCCATGTTCCCAGTTCCCTCTCCAGTCCCTGCCCCTCCCATGTCCCCAGTCCCCTCCCAAGTCCCCAATCCCCTCCCAAGTCCCTGCCCCTCCCATATTCCCAGTCCCCTCCCAACTGCCTACCCCTCCCAAGTACGTGCCCCTCCCAAGTCCACTCCCATGTCCCCAGTCCCCTCCCAACTGCCTGCCCCTCCCAAGTCCCTGACACTCCCAGGTCCCTAGTCCTCTCCCAAGTACCCAGTCTCCTCCCAAGTCCCTGCCTCTCCCATGTTCCCAGTCCCCTCCACAGTCCCTGCCCCTCCCATGTCCCCATTCGCCTCCCAACTTCCTGCCCCTCCCAAGTCCCTGCCCCTCCCATTAACCCACTTCCCTCCCCAGTCCCTGCCCCTCCCATGTCCCCAGTCCCCTCCCAAGTACCCAGTCTCCTCCCAAGTCCCTGTCCCTCCCATGTTCCCAGTTCCCTCTCCAGTCCCTGCCCCTCCCATGTCCCCAGTCCCCTCCCAAGTCCTCAATCCCCTCCCAAGTCCCTGCCCCTCCCATGTCCCCAGTCCCCTCCCAACTGCCTATCCCTCCCAAGTACCTGTCCCTCCCAAGTCCTCTCCCATGTCCCCAGTCCCCCTCCCAACTGCCTGCCCCTACCAATCCCTGGCCCTCCCAGGTCCCTAGTCCCCTCCCATGTCCCCAGTCCTCTCCCAATTCCCTGCCCCTCCCATGTTCCCAGGCCCCTCCCCAGTCCCTGCCCCTGCCATGTCCACAGTCCCCTCCCAAGTCCCTGCTCCTCCCATGTCCCTATCCCCTCCCAACTGCCTGCCCCTCCCAAGCCCCTGGCCCTCCCACGTTCCTAGTCCCTTCCCATGTCCCCAGTCCCCTCCCAAGTCCATGCCCCTCCCATGACCCCAGTCCCCTCCCCAGTCCCTGCCCTTCCCAAATCCCTGCCCCTCCCATGTCCCCAGTCCCCTCCCAAGTCCCTGCCCCTCCCATGTCCCTATCCCCTCCCAACTGCCTGCCCCTCCCAAGTCCCTGGCCCTCCCACGTTCCTAGTCCCTTCCCATGTCCCCAGTCCCCTCCCAAGTCCTGCCCGTCCCATGTCCCCAGTCCCCTCCCAGGTCCCTGCCCCCCCCATGTTCCCTGCCCCTCCCATGTCCCCAGTCCCCTCCCAGGTCCCTGCCCCTCCCATGTTCCCTGTCCCCTCCCCACTCCCTGCCCCTCCCATGTCCCCAGTCCCCTCTTAACTGCCTCCCATCCCATTTCCCCAGTCCCCTCCCCAGTCCCTGCCCCTCCCAAGTCCCCAGTCCCTTCCCAAGTCCCCAGGCCCCTCCCAAGTCCCTGACCCTCCCATGTTCCCAGTTCCCTCTCCAGTCCCTGCCCCTCCCATGTCCCCAGTCCCCTCCCAAGTCCCCAATCCCCTCCCAAGTCCCTGCTCCTCCCATATTCCCAGTCCCCTCCCAAGTGCCTACCCCTCCCAAGTACGTGCCCCTCCCAAGTCCACTCCAATGTCCCCAGTCCCCTCCCAACTGCCTGCCCCTCTCAAGTCCCTGCCCCTCCCAGGTTCCAAGTCCCCTCCCAAGTACCCAGTCTCCTCCCAAGTCCCTGCCTCTCCCATGTTCCCAGTCCCCTCCCCAGTCCCTGCCCCCCCCATGTCCACAGTCCCCTCCACACTCCCTGCCCCTCCCATGTCCCCAGTCCCCTCCCAAGTACCCAGTCTCCTCCCAAGTCCCTGCCCCTCCCATGTTCCCAGTCCCCTCCCCAGTCCCTGCCCCTCCCATGTCCCCAGTCCCCTCCCAACTGCCTGCCCCTCCCAAGTCCCTGCCGCTCCCAAGTCCCTAGTCCCCTCCCATGTCCCCCGTCCCTTCCCAAGTCCCTGCCCCTCCCAAGTCCCTGCCCCTCCCAGGTTCCAAGTCCCCTCCCAAGTCCCTGCGCCTACCATGTCCCCAATCCCCTCCCCAGTCCCTGCCCCTCCCAAGTCCCTGCCCCTCCCATGTCCCCAGTCCCCTAGCAAGTCCCTGCCCCTCCCATGTCCCCAGTCCCCTCCCAACTGCCTGCCCCTCACAAGTCCCTGCCGCTCCCAAGTCCCTAGTCCCCTCCCATGTCCCCCGTCCCTTCCCAAGTCCCTGCCCTTCCCAAATCCCTGCCCCTCCCATGCCAGCAGTCCCCTCCCAAGTCCCTGCCCCTCCCATGTCCCTATCCCCTCCCAACTGCCTGCCCCTCCCAAGTCCCTGGCCCTCCCACGTTCCTAGTCCCTTCCCATGTCCCCAGTCCCCTCCCAAGTCCTGCCCCTCCCATGTCCCCAGACCCCTCGCAGGTCCCTGCCCCCCCCATGTTCCCTGCCCCTCCCATGCCAGCAGTACCCTCCCATGTCCCCAGTCCCCTCCCAGGTCCGTGCCCCTCCCATGTTCCCTTTCCCCTCCCCACTCCCTGCCCCTCCCATGTCCCCAGTCCCCTCCCAACTGCCTCCCCTCCCATTTCCCCAGTCCCCTCCCCAGTCCCTGCCCCTCCCAAGTCCCCAGTCCCTTCCCAAGTCCCCAGGCCCCTCCCAAGTCCCTGACCCTCCCATGTTCCCAGTTCCCTCTCCAGTCCCTGCCCTACCCATGTCCCCAGTCCCCTCCCAAGTCCCCAATCCCCTCCCAAGTCCCTGCCCCTCCCATATTCCCAGTCCCCTCCCAACTGCCTACCCCTCCCAAGTACGTGCCCCTCCCAAGTCCACTCCCATGTCCCCAGTCCCCTCCCAACTGCCTGCCCCTCCCAAGTCCCTGGCACTCCCAGGTCCCTAGTCCTCTCCCAAGTACCCAGTCTCCTCCCAATTCCCTGCCTCTCCCATGTTCCCAGTCCCCTCCCCAGTCCCTGCCCCTCCCATGTCCACAGTCCCCTCCACAGTCCCTGCCCCTCCCATGTCCCCATTCGCCTCCCAACTGCCTGCCCCTCCCAAGTCCCTGCCCCTCCCATTAACCCAGTTCCCTCCCCAGTCCCTGCCCCTCCCATGTTCCCAATCCCCTCCCCAGTCCCTGCCCCTCCCATGTCCCCAGTCCCCTCCCAAGTACCCAGTCCCCTCCCAAGTCCCTGCCCCTCCCATGTTCCCAGTCCCCTCCCCAGTCCCTGCCCCTCCCATGTCCCCAGTCCCCTCCCAACTGCCTGCCCCTCCCAAGTCCCTGCCCCTCCCAGGTTCCAAGTCCACTCCCAAGTCCCTGCGCCTACCATGTCCCCAATCCCCTCCCCAGTCCCTGCCCCTCCCAAGTCCCTGCCCCTCCCATGTCCCCAGTCCCGTAGCAAGTCCCTGCCCCTCCCATGTCCCCAGTCCCCTCCCAACTGCCTGCCCCTCCCAAGTCCCTGCCGCTCCCAAGTCCCTAGTCCCCTCCCATGTCCCCCGTCCCTTCCCAAGTCCCTGCCCCTCCCAAGTCCCTGCCCCTCCCATATCCAAAGTCCCCTCCCAAGTACCCAGTCTGCTCCCAAGTCCCTGCCCCTCCCATGTTCCCAGTCCCCTCCCCAGTCCCTGCCCCTCCCATGTCCACAGTCCCCTCCCAAGTCCCTGCCCCTCCCATGTCCCCTGTCCCCTCCCAACTGCCTACCCCTCCCAAGTACCTGCCCCTCCCAAGTCCTCTCCCATGTCCCCAGTCCCCTCCCAACTGTCTGCCCCTACCAATCCCTGGCCCTCCCAGGTCCCTATTACCCCCCCATGTCCCCAGTCCCTTCCCAAGTCCCTGCCCCTCCCAGGTCCCAAGTCCCCTCCCAAGTCCCTGCGCCTCCCATGTTCTCAGTCCCCTCCCCAGTCACTGCCCCTCCCATGTCCCCAGTCCCCTCCCAAGTACCCAGTCTCCTCCCAAGTCCCTGCCCCTCTCATGTTCCCAGTCCCCACCCCAGTCCCTGCCCCTCCCATGTCCACCGTCCCTTCCCAACTCCCCAGTCCCCTCCCAAGTCCCTGACCCTACCATTTTCCCAGTCCCCTCCCCAGTCTCTGCCCCTCCCATGTCCCCAGTCCCCTCCCAAGTCCCCAGTCCCCTCCCAAGTCCATGCCCCTCCCATATCCCCAGTCCCCTCCCAACTGCCTGCCCCTCCCAATTCCCTGCCCCTCCCAAGTCCCTATTCCCTTCCCATGTCCCCAGTCCCCTCCCAAGTCCCTGCCCCTCCCATGTCAACTGCCTGCCCCTCCCCAGTCCCTGCCCCTCCCAAGTCCCCAGTCCCTTCCCAAGTCCCCAGTCCCTGACCCTCCCATGTTCCCAGTCCCCTCCCCAGTCCCTGCCCCTCCCATGTCCAAAGTCCCCTCCCAAGTACCCAGTCTCCTCCCAAGTCCCTGCCCCTCCCATGTTCCCAGTCCCCTCCCCAGTCCCTGCCCCTCCCATGTCCACAGTCCCCTCCCAAGTCCCTGCCCCTCCCATGTCCCCTGTCCCCTCCCAACTGCCTACCCCTCCCAAGTACCTGCCCCTCCCAAGTCCTCTCCCATGTCCCCAGTCCCCTCCCAACTGACTGCCCCTACCAATCCCTGGCCCTCCCAGGTCCCTAGTCCCCTCCCATGTCCCCAGTCCCTTCCCAAGTCCCTGCCCCTCCCAGGTCCCAAGTCCTCTCCCAAGTCCCTGCCCCTCCCATGTTCCCAGGCCCCTCCCCAGTCCCTGCCCCTGCCATGTCCACAGTCCCCTCCCAAGTCCCTGCCCCTCCCATGTCCCTATCCCCTCCCAACTGCCTGCCCCTCCCAAGTCCCTGGCCCTCCCACGTTCCTAGTCCCTTCCCATGTCCCCAGTCCCCTCCCAAGTCCTGCCCCTCCCATGTCCCCAGTCCCCTCCCAGGTCCCTGCCCCCCCTATGTTCCCTGCCCCTCCCATGCCAGCAGTCCCCTCCCATGTCCCCAGTCACCTCCCAGGTCCCTGCCCCTCCCATGTTCCCTGTCCCCTCCCCACTCCCTGCCCCTCCCATGTCCCCAGTCCCCTCCCAACTGCCTCCCCTCCCATTTCCCCAGTCCCCTCCCCAGTCCCTGCCCCTCCCAAGTCCCCACTCCCTTCCCAAGTCCCCAGGCCGCTCTCAAGTCCCTGACCCTCCCATGTTCCCAGTTCCCTCTCCAGTCCCTGCCCCTCCCATGTCCCCTGTCCCCTCCCAACTGCCTACCCCTCCCAAGTACCTGCCCCTCCCAAGTCCTCTCCCATGTCCCCAGTCCCCTCCCAACTGACTGCCCCTACCAATCCCTGGCCCTCCCAGGTCCCTAGTCCCCTCCCATGTCCCCAGTCCCTTCCCAAGTCCCTGCCCCTCCCAGGTCCCAAGTCCTCTCCCAAGTCCCTGCCCCTCCCATGTTCCCAGGCCCCTCCCCAGTCCCTGCCCCTGCCATGTCCACAGTCCCCTCCCAAGTCCCTGCCCCTCCCATGTCCCTATCCCCTCCCAACTGCCTGCCCCTCCCAAGTCCCTGGCCCTCCCACGTTCCTAGTCCCTTCCCATGTCCCCAGTCCCCTCCCAAGTCCCTGCCCCTCCCATGTCCCCTGTCCCCTCCCAACTGCCTACCCCTCCCAAGTACCTGCCCCTCCCAAGTCCTCTCCCATGTCCCCAGTCCCCTCCCAACTGCCTGCCCCTACCAATCCCTGGCCCTCCCAGGTCCCTAGTCCCCTCCCATGTCCCCAGTCCCTTCCCAAGTCCCTGCCCCTCCCAGGTCCCAAGTCCTCTCCCAAGTCCCTGCCCCTCCCATGTTCCCAGGCCCCTCCCCAGTCCCTGCCCCTGCCATGTCCACAGTCCCCTCCCAAGTCCCTGCCCCTCCCATGTCCCTATCCCCTCCCAACTGCCTGCCCCTCCCAAGTCCCTGGCCCTCCCACGTTCCTAGTCCCTTCCCATGTCCCCAGTCCCCTCCCAAGTCCTGCCCCTCCCATGTCCCCAGTCCCCTCCCAGGTCCCTGCCCCCCCTATGTTCCCTGCCCCTCCCATGCCAGCAGTCCCCTCCCATGTCCCCAGTCACCTCCCAGGTCCCTGCCCCTCCCATGTTCCCTGGCCCCTCCCCACTCCCTGCCCCTCCCATGTCCCCAGTCCCCTCCCAACTGCCTCCCCTCCCATTTCCCCAGTCCCCTCCCCAGTCCCTGCCCCTCCCAAGTCCCCACTCCCTTCCCAAGTCCCCAGGCCCCTCTCAAGTCCCTGACCCTCCCATGTTCCCAGTTCCCTCTCCAGTCCCTGCCCCTTCCATGTCCCCAGTCCCCTCCCAAGTCCCCAGTCTCCTCCCAAGTCCCTGCCCCTCCCATGTCCCCTGTCCCCTCCCAACTGCCTACCCCTCCCAAGTACCTGCCCCTCCCAAGTCCTCTCCCATGTCCCCAGTCCCCTCCCAACTGTCTGCCCCTACCAATCCCTGGCCCTCCCAGGTCCCTAGTACCCCCCCCATGTCCCCAGTCCCTTCCCAAGTCCCTGCCCCTCCCAGGTCCCAAGTCCTCTCCCAAGTCCCTGCCCCTCCCATGTTCCCAGTCCCCTCCCCAGTCCCTGCCCCTCCCATGTCCCCAGTCCCCTCCCAAGTACCCAGTCTCCTCCCAAGTCCCTGCCCCTCTCATGTTCCCAGTCCCCACCCCAGTCCCTGCCCCTCCCATGTCCCCTGTCCCCTCCCAACTGCCTACCCCTCCCAAGTACCTGCCCCTCCCAAGTCCTCTCCCATGTCCCCAGTCCCCTCCCAACTGACTGCCCCTACCAATCCCTGGCCCTCCCAGGTCCCTAGTCCCCTCCCATGTCCCCAGTCCCTTCCCAAGTCCCTGCCCCTCCCAGGTCCCAAGTCCTCTCCCAAGTCCCTGCCCCTCCCATGTTCCCAGGCCCCTCCCCAGTCCCTGCCCCTCCCATGTCCACAGTCCCCTCCCAAGTCCCTGCCCCTCCCATGTCCCTATCCCCTCCCAACTGCCTGCCCCTCCCAAGTCCCTGGCCCTCCCACGTTCCTAGTCCCTTCCCATGTCCCCAGTCCCCTCCCAGGTCCCTGCCCCCCCCACGTTCCCTGCCCCTCCCATGCCAGCAGTCCCCTCCCATGTCCCCAGTCCCCTCCCAGGTCCCTGCCCCTCCCATGTTCCCTGTCCCCTCCCCACTCCCTGCCCCTCCCATGTCCCCAGTCCCCTCCCAACTGCCTCCCCTCCCATTTCCCCAGTCCCCTCCCCAGTCCCTGCCCCTCCCATGTTCCCAGTCCCCTCCCCAGTCTCTGCCCCTCCCATGTCCACAGTCCCCTCCCAAGTACCCAGTCTCCTCCCAAGTCCCTGCCCCTCCCATGTTCCCAGTCCCCTCCCCAGTCCCTGCCCCGCCCATGTCCACAGTCCCCTCCCAAGTCACTGCCCCTCCCATGTCCCCAGTCCCCTCCCAAGTACCCAGTCTCCTCCCAAGTCCCTGCCCCTCCCATGTTTCCAGTCCCCTCCCCAGTCCCTAGTCCCTTCCCATGTCCCCAGTCCCCTCCCAAGTCCCTGCCCCTCCCATGTCAACTGCCTGCCCCTCCCCAGTCCCTGCCCCTCCCATGTTCCCTGTCCCCTCCCCAGTCCCTGCCCCTCCCATATCCCCAGTCCCCTCCCAAGTACCCAGTCTCCTCCCAAGTCCCTGCCCCTCCCATGTTTCCAGTCCCCTCCCCAGTCCCTGCCCCTCCCATGTCCACAGTCCCCTCCCAAGTCACTGCCCCTCCCATGTCCCCAGTCCCCTCCCAACTGCCTGCCCCTACCAATCCCTGGCCCTCCCAGGTCCCTAGTCCCCTCCCATGTCCCCAGTCCCCTCCCAAGTCCATGCCCCTCCCATGTCCCCAGTCCCCTCCCAGGTCCCTGCCCCTCCCAAGTTCCCTGTCCCCTCCCCACTCCCTGCCCCTCCCATGTCCCCAGTCCCCTCCCAACTGCCTCCCCTCCCATGTCCCCAGTCCCCTCCTAGGTCCCTGTCCCTCCCAAGTTCCCTGTCCCCTCCCCACTCCCTGACCCTCCCATGTTCCCAGTCCCCTCCCCAGTCCCTGCCCCTCCCATGTCCAAAGTCCCCTCCCAAGTACCCAGTCTCCTCCCAAGTCCCTGCCCCTCCCATGTTCCCAGTCCCCTCCCCAGTCCCTGCCCCTCCCATGTCCACAGTCCCCTCCCAAGTCCCTGCCCCTCCCATGTCCCCTGTCCCCTCCCAACTGCCTACACCTCCCAAGTACCTGCCCCTCCCAAGTCCTCTCCCACGTCCCCAGTCCCCTCCCAACTGCCTTCCCCTACCAATCCCTGGCCCTCCCAGGTCCCTAGTCCCCTCCCATGTCCCCAGTCCCTTCCCAAGTCCCTGCCCCTCCCAGGTCCCAAGTCCTCTCCCAAGTCCCTGCCCCTCCCATGTTCCCAGGCCCCTCCCCAGTTCCTGCCCCTGCCATGTCCACAGTCCCCTCCCAAGTCCCTGCCCCTCCCATGTCCCTATCCCCTCCCAACTGCCTGCCCCTCCCAAGTCCCTGGCCCTCCCACGTTCCTAGTCCCTTCCCATGTCCCCAGTCCCCTCCCAAGTCCTGCCCCTCCCATGTCCCCAGTCCCCTCCCAGGTCCCTGCCCCCCCCATGTTCCCTGCCCCTCCCATGCCAGCAGTCCCCTCCCATGTCCCCAGTCACCTCCCAGGTCCCTGCCCCTCCCATGTTCCCTGTCCCCTCCCCACTCCCTGCCCCTCCCATGTCCCCAGTCCCCTCCCAACTGCCTCCCCTCCCATTTCCCCAGTCCCCTCCCCAGTCCCTGCCCCTCCCAAGTCCCCACTCCCTTCCCAAGTCCCCAGGCCCCTCTCTAGTCCCTGACCCTCCCATGTTCCCAGTTCCCTCTCCAGTACCTGCCCCTTCCATGTCCCCAGTCCCCTCCCAAGTCCCCAGTCTCCTCCCAAGTCCCTGCCCCTCCCATGTCCCCTGTCCCCTCCCAACTGCCTACCCCTCCCAAGTACCTGCCCCTCCCAAGTCCTCTCCCATGTCCCCAGTCCCCTCCCAACTGCCTGCCCCTACCAATCCCTGGCCCTCCCAGGTCCCTAGTCCCCTCCCATGTCCCCAGTCCCTTCCCAAGTCCCTGCCCCTCCCAGGTCCCAAGTCCTCTCCCAAGTCCCTGCCCCTCCCATGTTCCCAGGCCCCTCCCCAGTCCCTGCCCCTCCCATGTCCACAGTCCCCTCCCAAGTCCCTGCCCCTCCCATGTCCCTATCCCCTCCCAACTGCCTGCCCCTACCAAGTCCCTGGCCCTCCCACGTTCCTAGTCCCTTCCCATGTCCCCAGTCCCCTCCCAGGTCCCTGCCCCTCCCATGTTCCCTGTCCCCTCCCCACTCCCTGCCCCTCCCATGTCCCCAGTCCCCTCCCAACTGCCTCCCCTCCCATTTCCCCAGTCCCCTCCACCAGTCCCTGCCCCTCCCATGTTCCCAGTCCCCTCCCCAGTCCCTGCCCCTCCCATGTCCACAGTCCCCTCCCAAGTACCCAGTCTCCTCCCAAGTCCCTGCCCCTCCCATGTTCCCAGTCCCCTCCCCAGTCCCTGCCCTGCCCATGTCCACAGTCCCCTCCCAAGTCACTGCCCCTCCCATGTCCCCAGTCCCCTCCCAAGTACCCAGTCTCCTCCCAAGTCCCTGCCCCTCCCATGTCAACTGCCTGCCCCTCCCCAGTCCCTGCCCCTCCCATGTTCCCTGTCCCCTCCCCAGTCCCTGCCCCTCCCATATCCCCATTCGCCTCCCAACTGCCTGCCCCGCCCAAGTCCCTGCCCCTCCCATGTTCCCAGTCCCCTCCCCAGTCCCTGCCCCTCCCATGTCCCCAGTCCCCTCCCAAGTACCCAGTCTCCTCCCAAGTCCCTGCCCCTCCCATGTTTCCAGTCCCCTCCCCAGTCCCTGCCCCTCCCATGTCCACAGTCCCCTCCCAAGTCACTGCCCCTCCCATGTCCCCAGTCCCCTCCCAACTGCCTGCCCCTACCAATCCCTGGCCCTCCCAGGTCCCTAGTCCCCTCCCATGTCCCCAGTCCCCTCCCAAGTCCATGCCCCTCCCATGTCCCCAGTCCCCTCCCAGGTCCCTGCCCCTCCCAAGTTCCCTGTCCCCTCCCCAATCCCTGCCCCTCCCATGTCCCCAGTCCCCTCCCAACTGCCTCCCCTCCCATGTCCCCAGTCCCCTCCCAGGTCCCTGCCCCTCCCAAGTTCCCTGTCCCCTCCCCACTCCCTGACCCTCCCATGTTCCCAGTCCCCTCCCCAGTCCCTGCCCCTCCCATGTCCAAAGTCCCCTCCCAAGTACCCAGTCTCCTCCCAAGTCCCTGCCCCTCCCATGTTCCCAGTCCCCTCCCCAGTCCCTGCCCCTCCCATGTCCACAGTCCCCTCCCAAGTCCCTGCCCCTCCCATGTCCCCTGTCCCCTCCCAACCGCCTACACCTCCCAAGTACCTGCCCCTCCCAAGTCCTCTCCCATGTCCCCAGTCCCCTCCCAACTGCCTGCCCCTACCAATCCCTGGCCCTCCCAGGTCCCTAGTCCCCTCCCATGTCCCCAGTCCCCTCCCAACTGCCTCCCCTCCCATTTCCCCAGTCCCCTCCCCAGTCCCTGCACCTCCCAAGTCCCCAGTCCCTTCCCAAGTCCCCAGGCCCCTCCCAAGTCCCTGCCCCTCCCATGTTCCCAGTCCCTTCCCAACTGCCTACCCCTCCCAAGTACGTGCCCCTCCCAAGTCCACTCCCAAGTCCCCAGTCCCCTCCCCAGTCCCTGCCCCTCCCAAGTCCCCAGTCCCTTCCCAAGTCCCCAGTCCCTGACCCTCCCATGTTCCCAGTCCCCTCCCCAGTCCCTGCCCCTCCCATGTCCAAAGTCCCCTCCCAAGTACCCAGTCTCTTCCCAAGTCCCTGCCCCTCCCATGTTCCCAGTCCCCTCCCCAGTCCCTGCCCCTCCCATGTCCACAGTCCCCTCCCAAGTCACTGCCCCTCCCATGTCCCCAGTCCCCTCCCAACTACCTATCCCTGCCAAGTACCTGCCCCTCCCAAGTCCTCTCCCATATCCCCATTCGCCTCCCAACTGCCTGCCCCGCCCAAGTCCCTGCCCCTCCCATGTTCCCAGTCCCCTCCCCAGTCCCTGCCCCTCCCATGTCCCCAGTCCCCTCCCAAGTACCCAGTCTCCTCCAAAGTCCCTGCCCCTCCCATGTTTCCAGTCCCCTCCCCAGTCCCTGCCCCTCCCATGTCCACAGTCCCCTCCCAAGTCACTGCCCCTCCCATGTCCCCAGTCCCCTCCCAACTGCCTGCCCCTACCAATCCCTGGCCCTCCCAGGTCCCTAGTCCCCTCCCATGTCCCCAGTCCCCTCCCCAGTCCCTGCCCCTCCCAAGTCCCCAGTCCCCTCCCAAGTCCCCAGTCCCCTCCCAAGTCCCTGCCCCTCCCATGTTCCCAGTCCCCTCCCAACTGCCTACCCCTCCCAAGTACGTGCCCCTCCCAAGTCCACTCCCATGTCCCCAGTACCCTCCCAACTGCCTGCCCCTCCCAAGTCCCTGCCCCTCTCATGTTCCCAGTCCCCACCCCAGTCCCTGCCCCTCCCATGTCCACCGTCCCTTCCCAAGTCCCCAGTCCCCTCCCAAGTCCCTGACCTTCCCATTTTCCCAGTCCCCTCCCCAGTCTCTGCCCCTCCCATGTCCCCAGTCCCCTCCCAAGTCCCCAGTCCCCTCCCAAGTCCCTGCCCCTCCCATATCCCCAGTCCCCTCCCAACTGCCTGCCCCTCCCAATTCCCTGCCTCTCCCAAGTCCCTATTCCCTTCCCATGTCCCCAGTCCCCTCCCCAGACCCTGCCCCTCCCATGTCCCCAGTCCCCCCCCAGGTCCCTGCCCCTCCCATTTGCCCAGTCCCCTCCCCAGTCCCTGCCCCTCCCAAGTCCCCAGTCCCTTCCCAAGTCCCCAGTCCCTGCCCCTCCCATGTTCCCAGTCCCCTCCCCAGTCCCTGCCCCTCCCATGTCCAAAGTCCCCTCCCAAGTACCCAGTCTCCTCCCCAGTCCCTGCCCCTCCCAAGTCCCCAGTCCCCTCCCAAGTCCCCAGTCCCCTCCCCAGTCCCTGCCCCTCCCATGTTCCCAGTCCCCTCCCCAGTCCCTGCCCCGCCCATGTCCACAGTCCCCTCCCAAGTCACTGCCCCTCCCATGTCCACAGTCCCCTCCCAAGTACCCAGTCTCCTCCCAAGTCCCTGCCCCTCCCATGTTTCCAGTCCCCTCCCCAGTCCCTAGTCCCTTCCCATGTCCCCAGTCCCCTCCCAAGTCCCTGCCCCTCCCATGTTTCCAGTCCCCTCCCCAGTCCCTAGTCCCTTCCCATGTCCCCAGTCCCCTCCCCAGTCCCTGCCCCTCCCATGTTCCCTGTCCCCTCCCCAGTCCCTGCCCCTCCCATATCCCCATTCGCCTCCCAACTGCCTGCCCCGCCCAAGTCCCTGCGCCTCCCATGTCCCCAATCCCCTCCCCAGTCCCTGCCCCTCCCAAGTCCCTACCCCTCCCATGTCCCCAGTCCCCTCCCAAGTCCCTGCCCCTCCCAAGTCCCTGCCCCTCCCATGTCCACTATCCCCTCCCAAGTCCCTGCCCCTCACATGTCCCCAGTCCCCTCCCAACTGCCTGCCCCTCCCAAGTCCCTTGCCCTCCCAAGTCCCTAGTCCCCTCCCAAGTACCCAGTCTCCTCCCAAGTCCCTGCCCCTCCCATGTTTCCAGTCCCCTCCCCAGTCCCTAGTCCCTTCCCATGTCCCCAGTCCCCTCCCAAGTCCCTGCCCCTCCCATGTTTCCAGTCCCCTCCCCAGTCCCTAGTCCCTTCCCATGTCCCCAGTCCCCTCCCCAGTCCCTGCCCCTCCCATGTTCCCTGTCCCCTCCCCAGTCCCTGCCCCTCCCATATCCCCATTCGCCTCCCAACTGCCTGCCCCGCCCAAGTCCCTGCGCCTCCCATGTCCCCAATCCCCTCCCCAGTCCCTGCCCCTCCCAAGTCCCTACCCCTCCCATGTCCCCAGTCCCCTCCCAAGTCCCTGCCCCTCCCAAGTCCCTGCCCCTCCCATGTCCACTATCCCCTCCCAAGTCCCTGCCCCTCCCATGTCCCCAGTCCCCTCCCAACTGCCTGCCCCTCCCAAGTCCCTTGCCCTCCCAAGTCCCTAGTCCCCTCCCAAGTCCCCTGTCTCCTCCCAAGTCCCTGCCCCTCCCATGTTCCCAGTCCCCTCCCCAGGCCCTGCCCCTCCCATGTCCCCAGTCCCCTCCCAAGTCCCTGACCCTCCCAAGTCCCTGCCCCTCCCAGGTCCCAAGTCCTCTCCCAAGTCCCTGCCCCTCTCATGTTCCCAGTCCCCACCCCAGTCCCTGCCCCTCCCATGTCCACCGTCCCTTCCCAAGTCCCCAGTCCCCTCCCAAGTCCCTGACTCTCCCATGTCCACAGTCCCCTCCCAAGTACCCAGTCTCCTCCCAAGTCCCTGCCCCTCCCATGTTCCCAGTCCCCTCCCCAGTCCCTGCCCCTCCCATGTCCACAGTCCCCTCCCAAGTCACTGCCCCTCCCATGTCCCCAGTCCCCTCCCAACTGCCTGCCCCTCCCAAGTCCCTGCCGCTCCCAAGTCCCTAGTCCCCTCCCATGTCCCCCGTCCCTTCCCAAGTCCCTGCCCCTCCCAAGTCCCTGCCCCTCCCAGGTTCCAAGTCCCCTCCCAAGTCCCTGCCCCTCCCAAGTCCCTGCCCCTCCCAGGTCCCAAGTCCTCTCCCAAGTCCCTGCCCCTCTCATGTTCCCAGTCCCCACCCCAGTCCCTGCCCCTCCCATGTCCACAGACCCCTCCCAAGTCCCTGCCCCTCCCATGTCCCCAGTCCCCTCCCAACTGCCTGCCTTCCCAAGTCCCTGGCCCTCCCAAGTCCCTGCCCCTCCCATGTCCCCAGTCCCCTCCCCAGTCCCTGCCCCTCCCATGTCCCCAGTCCCCTCCCCAGTCCCTGCCCCTCCCATACCAGCAGTCCCCTCCTATGTCCCCAGTCCCCTCCCAGGTCCCTGCCCCTGCCATGTTCCCTGTCCCCTCCCCACTCCCTGCCACACCCATGTCCCCAGTCCCCTCCCAACTGCCTGCCCCTCCCAAGTCCCTGCCCCTCCCAAGTCCCCAGTCCCTTCCCAAATCCCCAGTCCCCTCCCAAGTCCCTGACCCTCCCATGTTCCCAGTCCCCTCCCCAGTCTCTGCCCCTCCCATGTCCCCAGTCCCCTCCCAAGTCCCCAGTCCCCTCCCAACTGCCTGCCCCTCACAATTCCCTGGCCCTCCCAAGTCCCTAGTCCGTTCCCATGTCCCCAGTCCCCTCCCAAGTCCCTGCCCCTCCCATATCCCCATTCGCCTCCCAACTGCCTGCCCCTCCCAAGTCCCTGCCCCTCCCATGTTCCCAGTCCCCTCCCCAGTCCCTGCCCCTCCCATGTCCCCAGTCCCCTCCCAAGTACCCAGTCTCCTCCCAAGTCCCTGCCCCTCCCATGTTTCCAGTCCCCTCCCCAGTCCCTGCCCCTCCCATGTCCACAGTCCCCTCCCCAGTCCCTGCCCCTCCCATGTCCACAGTCCCCTCCCAAGTACCTGCCCCTCCCAAGTCCTCTCCCATGTCCCCAGTCCCCTCCCAACTGCCTGCCCCTACCAATCCCTGGCCCTCCCAGGTCCCTAGTCCCCTCCCATGTCCCCAGTCCCTTCCCAAGTCCCTGCCCCTACCAGGTCCCAAGTCCTCTCCCAAGTCCCTGCCCCTCCCATGTTCCCAGGCCCCTCCCCAGTCCCTGCCCCTCCCATGTCCACAGTCCCCTCCCAAGTCCCTGCCCCTCCCATGTCCCTATCCCCTCCCAACTGCCTGCTCCTCCCAAGCCCCTGGCCCTCCCACGTTCCTAGTCCCTTCCCATGTCCCCAGTCCCCTCCCAAGTCCATGCCCCTCCCATGTCCCCAGTCCCCTCCCCAGTCCCTGCCCCTCCCAAATCCCTGCCCCTCCCATGCCAGCAGTCCCCTCCCAAGTCCCTGCCCCTCTCATGTCCCTATCCCCTCCCAACTGCCTGCCCCTCCCAAGCCCCTGGCCCTCCCACGTTCCTAGTCCCTTCCCATGTCCCCAGTCCCCTCCCAAGTCCTGCCCCTGCCATGTCCCCAGTCCCCTCCCAGGTCCCTGCCCCCCCCATGTTCCCTGCCCCTCCCATGCCAGCAGTCCCCTCCCATGTCCCCAGTCCCCTCCCAGGTCCCTGCCCCTCCCATGTTTCCTGTCCCCTCCCCACTCCCTGTCCCTCCCATGTCCCCAGTCCCCTCCCAACTGCCTCCCCTCCCATTTCCCCAGTCCCCTCCCCAGTCCCTGCCCCTCCCAAGTCCCCAGTCCCTTCCCAAGTCCCCAGGCCCCTCCCAAGTCCCTGACCCTCCCATGTTCCCAGTTCCCTCTCCAGTCCCTGCCCCTCCCATGTCCCCAGTCCCCTCCCAAGTCCCCAGTCCCCTCCCAAGTCCCTGCCCCTCCCATGTTCCCAGTCCCCTCCCAACTGCCTACCCCTCCCAAGTACGTTCCCCTCCCAAGTCCACTCCCATATCCCCAGTCCCCTCCCAACTGCCTGCCCCTCCCAAGTCCCTGGCCCTCACATGTTACCAGTCCCCTCCCCAGTCCCTGCCCCACCCATGTCCACAGTCCCTGCCCCTCCCATGTCCCCATTCGCCTCCCAACTGCCTGCCCCTCCCAAGTCCCTGCCTCTCCCATTTGCCCAGTTCCCTCCCCAGTCCCTGCCCCTCCCATGTCCCCAGTCCCCTCCCAAGTACCCAGTCTCCTCCCAAATCCCTGCCCTTCCCATGTCCCCAGTCCCCTCCCAACTGCCTGCCCCTCCCAAGTCCCTGCCGCTCCCAAGTCCCTAGTCCCCTCCCATGTCCCCCGTCCCTTCCCAAGTCTCTGCCCCTACCAAGTCCCTGCCCCTCCCAGGTCCCAAGTCCTCTCCCAAGTCCCTGCCCCTCCCATGTCCCCAGTCCCCTCCCAACTGCCTGCCCCTCCCAAGTCCCTTGCCCTGCCAAGTCCCTAGTCCCCTCCCAAGTCCCCAGTCTCCTCCCAAGTCCCTGCCCCTCCCATGTTCCCAGTCCCCTCCCCAGTCCCTGACCCTCCCATGTCCCCAGTCCCCTCCCAACTCCCTGCCCCTCCCAAGTCCCTGCCCCTCCCAGGTCCCAAGTCCTCTCCCAAGTCCCTGCCCCTCTCATGTTCCCAGTCCCCACCCCAGTCCCTGCCCCTCCCATGTCCACCGTCCCTTCCCAAGTCCCCAGTCCCCTCCCAAGTCCCTGACCCTCCCATGTTCCCAGTCCCCTCCCCAGTCTCTGCCCCTCCCATGTCCCCAGTCCCCTCCCAAGTGCCCAGTCCCCTCCCAAGTCCCTGCCCCTCCCATATCCCCAGTACGCTCCCAACTGCCTGCCCCTCCCAATTCCCTGGCCCTCCCAAGTCCCTAGTCCCTTCCCATGTCCCCAGTCCCTTCCCAAGTCCCTGCCCCTCCCATGTCAACTGCCTGCCCCTCCCCAGACCCTGCCCCTCCCATGTCCCCAGTCCCCTCCCAGGTCCCTGCCCCTCCCATGTTTCCTGTCCCCTCCCCAGTCCCTGCCCCTCCCAAATCCCCATTCGCCTCCCAACTGCCTGCCCCTCCCAAGTCCCTGCCCCTCCCATGTCCCCAGTCTCCTCCCAACTGCCTCCCCTCCCATTTCCCCAGTCCCCTCCCCAGTCCCTGCCCCTCCCAAGTCCCCAGTCCCTTCCCAAGTCCCCAGGACCCTCCCAAGTCCCTGACCCTCCGATGTTCCCAGTTCCCTCTCCAGTCCCTGCCCCTCCCATGTCCCCAGTCCCCTCCCAAGTCCCCAGTCCCCTCCCAAGACCTTGCCCCTCCCATGTCCCCAGTCCCCTCCCAACTGCCTGCCCTCCCCAAGTCCCTGGCCCTCCCAGGTCCCTAGTCCTCTCCCAAGTCCCCAGTCTCCTCCCAAGTCCCTGCCCCTCCCATGTTCCCAGTCCCCTCCCCAGTCCCTGCCCCTCCCATGTCCCCATTCGCCTCCCAACTGCCTGCCCCTCCCAAGTCCCTGCCCCTCCCATTAACCCAGTTCCCTCCCCAGTCCCTGCCCCTCCCATGTTCCCAATACCCTCCCCAGTCCCTGCCCCTCCCATGTCCCCAGTCCCCTCCCAAGTACCCAGTCTCCTCCCAAGTCCCTGCCCCTCCCATGTTCCCAGTCCCCTCCCCAGTCCCTGCCCCTCCCATGTCCTCAGTCCCCTCCCAACTGCCTGCCCCTCCCAAGTCCCTGCCGCTCCCAAGTCCCTAGTCCCCACCCATGTCCCCCGTCCCTTCCCAAGTACCTGCCCCTTCCAAGTCCCTGCCCCTCCCAGGTTCCAAGTCCCCTCCCAAGTCCCTGCGCCTCCCATGTCCCCAATCCCCTCCCCAGTCACTGCCCCTCCCCACTCCCTGCCCCTCCCATGTCCCCAGTCCCACCTCCCAACTGCCTCCCCTCCCATTTCCCCAGTCCCCTCCCCAGTCCCTGCCCCTCCCAAGTCCCCACTCCCTTCCCAAGTCCCCAGGCCCCTCTCAAGTCCCTGACCCTCCATGTTCCCAGCTCCCTCTCCAGTCCCTGCCCCTCCCATGTCCCCAGTCCCCTCCCAAGTGCCCAGTCCCCTCCCAAGTCCCTGCCCCTCCCATGTTCCCAGTCCCCTCCCAACTGCCTACCCCGCCCAAGTCCCTGGCCCTCCCAGGTCCCTAGTCCTCTCCCAAGTCCCCAGTACCTTCCCAAGTCCCTGCCCCTCCCAAGTCCCTGCCCCTCCCAGGTCCCAAATCCTCTCCCAAGTCCCTGCCCCTCCCATGTCCCCAGTCCCCTCCCAACTGCCTGCCCCTCCCAATTCCCTGCCCCTCCCAAATCCCTGCCCCTCCCATGCCAGCAGTCCCCTCCCATGTCCCCAGTCCCCTCCCAGGTCCCTGCCCCTCCCATGTTCCCTGTCACCTCCCCAGTCCCTGCCCCTCCATATGTCCCCATTCGCCTCCCAACTGCCTGCCCCTCCCAAGTCCCTGCCCCTCCCATTTGCCCAGTCCCCTCCCCAGTCCCTGCCCCTCCCATGTTCCCAGTCCCCCTCCCCAGTCCCTGCCCCTCCCATGTCCACAGTCCCCTCCCAAGTACCCCAGTCTCCTCCCAAGTCCCTGACCCTCCCATGTTCCCAGTCCCCTCCCCAGTACCTGCCCCTCCCATGTCCACAGTCCCCTCCCAAGTCACTGCCCCTCCCATGTCCCCAGTCCCCTCCCAACTGCCTACCGCTCCAAGTACCTGCCCCTCCCAAGTCCCTAGTCCCTTCCCAAGTCCCCAGTCCCCTCCCAAGTCCCTGACCCTCCCATGTTCCCAGTCCCCTCCTTAGTCTCTGCCCCTCCCATGTCCCCAGTCCCCCTCCCAAGTCCCCAGTCCCCTCCCAACTGCCTGCCCCTCACAATTCCCTGGCCCTCCCAAGTCCCTAGACCCTTCCCATGTCCCCAGTCCCCTCCCAAGTCCCTGCCCCTCCATATCCCCATTCGCCTCCCAACTGCCTGCCCCTCCCAAGTCCCTGCCCCTCCCATGTTCCCAGTCCCCTCCCCAGTCCCTGCCCCTCCCATGTCCCCAGTCCCCTCCCCAACTGCCTATCCCTCCCAAGTACCTGCCCCTCCCAAGTCCTCTCCCATGTCCCAGTCCCCTCCCATCTGCCTACCCCTACCAATCCCTGGCCCTCCCAGGTCCCTAGTCCCCTCCTATGTCCCCAGTCCCTTCCCAAGTCCCTGCCCCTCCCAGGTCCCAAGTCCTCTCCCAAGTCCCTGCCCCCTCCCATGTTCCCAGTCCCCTCCCCAGTCCCTGCCCCTCCCATGTCCACAGTCCCCTCCCAAGTCCCTGCCCCTCCCATGTCCCTATCCCCTCCCAACTGCCTGCCCCTCCCAAGTCCCTGGCCCTCCCACGTTCCTAGTCCCTTCCCATGTCCCCAATCCCTCCCAAGTCCTGCCCCTCCCATGTCCCCAGTCCCCTCCCAGGTCCCTGCCCCCCCCATGTTCCCTGTCCCTCCCATGCCAGCAGTCCCCTCCCATGTCCCCAGTCACCTCCCAGGTCCCTGCCCCTCCCATATTCCCTGTCCCCTCCCCACTCCCTGCCCCTCCCATGTCCCCAGTCCCCTCCCAGGTCCCTGCCCCTCCCATGTTCCCTGTCCCCTCCCCAGTCCCTGCCCCTCCCATATCCCCATTCGCCTCCCAACTGCCTGCCCCTCCCAAGTCCCTGCCCCTCCCATTTGCCCAGTCCCCTCCCCAGTCCCTGCCCCCTCCAAGTCCCCAGTCCCCTTCCCAAGTCCCCAGTCCCTGCCCCTCCCATGTCCAAAGTCCCCTCCCAAGTACCCAGTCTCCTCCAAAGTCCCTGCCCCTCCCATGTTCCCAGTCCCCTCCCCAGTCCCTGCCCCTCCCATGTCCACAGTCCCCTCCCAAGTCCCTGTCCCTCCCATGTCCCCTGTCCCCTCCCAACTGCCTACCCCTCCCAAGTACCTGCCCCTCCCAAGTCCTCTCCCATGTCCCCAGTCCCCTCCCAAGTGCCTGCCCCTACCAATCCCTGGCCCTCCCAGGTCCCTAGTCCCCTCCCATGTCCCCAGTCCCTTCCCAAGTCCCTGCCCCTCCCAGGTCCCAAGTCCTCTCCCAAGTCCCTGCCCCTCCGATGTTCCCAGTCCCCTCCCCAGTCCCTGCCCCTCCCATGTCCACAGTCCCCTCCCAAGTCCCTGCCCCCTCCCATGTCCCTATCCCCTCCCAGGTTACAAGTCCCCTCCCAAGTCCCTGCCCCTCCCAGGTCCCAAGTCCTCTCCCAAGTCCCTGCCCCTCCCATGTTCCCAGTCCCCTCCCCAGTCCCCTGCCCCTCCCATGTCCACAGTCCCCTCCCAAGTCCCTGGCCCTCCCACGTTCCTAGTCCCTTCCCATGTCCCCAGTCCCCTCCCAAGTCCCTGCCCCTCCCAAGTCCCTGCCCCTCCCAGGTTCCAAGTCCCCTCCCAAGTCCCTGCCCCTCCCAGGTCCCAAGTCCTCTCCCAAGTCCCTGCCCCCTCCTATGTCCCCAGTCCCCTCCCAACTGCTAACCCTCCCAAGTACCTTCCCCTCCCAAGTCCTCTCCCATGTCCCCAGTCCCCTCCCAACTGCCTGCCCCTCCCAAGTCCCCTGCCGCTCCCAAGTCCCTAGTCCCCTCCCATGTCCCCCGTACCTTCCCAAGTCCCTGCCCCACCCAAGTCCCTGCCGCTCCCAGGTTCCAAGTCCCCTCCCAAGTCCCTGCCCCTCCCAGGTCCCAAGTCCTCTCCCAAGTCCCTGCCCCTCTCATGTTCCCAGTCCCCACCCCAGTCCCTGCCCCTCCCATGTCCACAGTCCCCTCCCAAGTCCCTGCCCATCCCTTGTCCCCAGTCCCCTCCCAACTGCCTGCCTTCCCAAGTCCCTGGCCCTCCCAAGTCCCTAGTCCCTTCCCATGTCCCCAGTCCCCCTCCCAAGTCCCTGCCCCTCCCATGTCCCCAGTCCCCTCCCCAGTCCCTGCCCCTCCCAAATCCCTGCCCCTCCCATGCCAGCAGTCCCCTCCTATGTCCCCAGTCCCCTCCCAGGTCCCTGCCCCTGCCATGTTCCCTGTCCCCTCCCCACTCCCTGCCCCTCCCATGTCCCCAGTCCCCTCCCAACTGCCTGCCCCTCCCAAGTCCCAGCCCCTCCCAAGTCCCCAGTCCCTTCCCAAGTCCCCAGTCCCCCTCCCAAGTCCCTGACCTTCCCATGTTCCCAGTCCCCTCCCCAGTCTCTGCCCCTCCCACGTCCCCCAGTCCCCCTCCCAAGTCCCCAGTCCCCTCCCAAGTCCCTGCCCCTCCCATGTCCGAAGTCCCCTCCCAACTGCCTGCCCCTCCCAATTCCCTGGCCCTCCCAAGTCCCTAGTCCCTTGCCATGTCCCCAGTCCCCTCCCAAGTCCCCTGTCCCTCCCATGTCAACTGCCTGCCCCTCCCCAGTCCGTGCCCCTCCCATGTTCCCTGTCCCCTCCCCAGTCCCTGCCCCTCCCATATCCCCATTCGCCTCCCAAATGCCTGCCCCTCCCAAGTCCCTGCCCCTCCCATGTTCCCAGTCCCCACCCCAGTCCCTGCCCCTCCCATGTCCACAGTCCCCTCCCAAGTCCCTGCCCATCCCTTGTCCCAGTCCCCTCCCAACTGCCTGCCTTCCCAAGTCCCTGGCCCTCCCAAGTCCCTAGTCCCTTCCCATGTCCCCAGTCCCCTCCCAAGTCCCTGCCCCTCCCATGTCCCCAGTCCCCTCCCCAGTCCCTGCCCCTCCCAAATCCCTGCCCCTCCCATGCCAGCAGTCCCCTCCTATGTCCCCAGTCCCCTCCCAGGTCCCTGCCCCCTGCCATGTTCCCTGTCCCCTCCCCACTCCCTGCCCCTCCCATGTCCCCAGTCCCCTCCCAAGTCCCCAGTCCCCTCCCAAGTCCCTGCCCCTCCCATGTCAACTGCCTGCCCCTCCCCAGTCCCTGCCCCTCCCATGTTCCCTGTCCCCCTCCCCAGTCCCTGCCCCTCCCATATCCCCATTCGCCTCCCAACTGCCTGCCCCTCCCAAGTCCCTGCCCCTCCCATGTTCCCAGTCCCCTCCCCAGTCCCTGCCCCTCCCATGTCCCCAGTCCCCACCCAAGTACCCAGTGTCCTCCCAAGTCCCTGCCCCTCCCATGTTTCCACTCCCCTCCCCAGTCCCTGCCCCTCCCATGTCCCCAGTCCCCACCCAAGTACCCAGTGTCCTCCCAAGTCACTGCCCCTCCCATGTCCCCAGTCCCCTTCCAACTGCCTATCCCTCCCAAGTACCTGCCCCTCCCAAGTCCTCTCCCATGTCCCCAGTCCCCTCCCAACTGCCTGCCCCTACCAATCCCTGGCCCTCCCAGGTCCCTAGTCCCCTCCCATGTCCCCAGTCCCTTCCCAAGTCCCTGCCCCTCCCATGTTCCCAGCCCCCTCCCAAGTCCCTGACCCTCCCATGTTCCCAGTCCCCTCCCCAGTCTCTGCCCCTCCCATGTCCCTATCCCCTCCCAACTGCCTGCCCCTCCCAAGTCCCTGGCCCTCCCACGTTCCTAGTCCCTTCCCATGTCCCCAGTCCCCTCCCAAGTCCTGACACTCCCATGTCCCCAGTCCCCTCCCAGGTCCCTATCCCCCCCCATGTTCCCTGCCCCTCCCATGCCAGCAGTCCCCTTTCATGTCCCCAGTCCCCTCCCAGGTCCCTGCCCCTCCCATGTTCCCTGTCCCCTCCCCACTCCCTGCCCCTCCCATGTCCCCAGTCCCCTCCCAACTGCCTCCCCTCCCATTTCCCCAGTCCCCTCCCAACTGCCTGCCCCTCCCAAGTCCCCAGTCCCCTTCCAAGTCCCCAGGCCCCTCCCAAGTCCCTGACCCTCCCATGTTCCCAGTTCCCTCTCCAGTCCTGCCCCTCCCATGTCCCCAGTCCCCTCCCAAGTCCCCAGTCCCCTCCCAAGTCACTGCCCCTCCCATGTTTCCAGTCCCCTCCCAACTGCCTACTCCTCCCAAGTACGTGCCCCTCCCAAGTCCACTCCCATGTCCCCAGTCCCCTCCAAACTGCCTGCCCTTCCCAAGTACCTGGCCCTCCCACGTCCCTAGTCCTCTCCCATGTCCCCAGTCCCTTCCCAAGTCCCTGCCCCTTCCAGGTCCCTGCCCCTCCCATGTCCCCTGTCCCCTCCCAACTGCCTGCCCCTCCCAATTCCCTGGCCCTCCCAAGTCCCTAGTCCTCTCCCATGTCCCCAGTCCCCTCCCAGGTCCCTGCCCCTCCCATGTTCCCTGTCCCCTCCCCAGTCCCTGCCCCTCCCATGTCCCCATTCGCCTCCCAAATCCCTGCCCCTCCCAAGTCCCTGCCCCTCCCATGTTCCCAGTCCCCTCCCCAGTCCCTGCCCCTCCCCATGTTCCCAGTCCCCTCGCCAGTCCCTGCCCCTCCCATGTCCACAGTCCCCCTCCCAAGTACCCAGTCTCCTCCCAAGTCCCTGCCCCTCCCATGTCCACAGTCCCCTCCCAAGTCACTGCCCCTCCCATGTCCCCAGTCCCCTCCCAACTGCCTACCCCTCCAAAGTACCTGTCGCTCCCAAGTCCCCTAGTCCCCTCCCATGTCCCCCGGCCCTTCCCAAGTCCCTGCCCCTCCCAAGTCCCTGCCCCTCCCAGGTTCCAAGTCCCTTCCCAAGTCCCTGCCCCTCCCAGGTCCCAAGTCCTCTCCCAAGTCCCTGCCCCTCTCATGTTCCCAGTCCCCACCCAGTCCCTGCCCCTCCCATGTCCACAGTCCCCTCCCAACTGCCTGCCCCTCCCTTGTCCCCAGTCCCCTCCCAACTGCCTGCCTTCCCAAGTCCCTGGCCCTCCCAAGTCCATAGTCCCTTCCCATGTCCCCAGTCCCCTCCAAGTCCCTGCCCCTCCCATGTCCCCAGTCCCCTCCCCAGTCCCTGCCCCTCCCAAATCCCTGCCCCTCCCATGCCAGCAGTCCCCTCCTATGTCCCCAGTCCCCTCCCAGGTCCCTGCCCCTGCCATGTTCCCTGTCCCCTCCCCACTCCATGCCCCTCCCATGTACCCAGTCCCCTCCCAACTGCCTGCCCCTCCCAAGTCCCTGCCCCTCCCAAGTCCCCAGTCCCTTCCCAAGTCCCCAGTCCCCTCCCAAGTCCCTGACCCTCCCATATTCCCAGTCCCCTCCCCAGTCTCTGCCCCTCCCATGTCCCCAGTCCCCTCCCAAGTCCCCAGTCCCCTCCCAAGTCCCTGCCCCTCCCATGTCCCCAGTCCCCTCCCAACTGCCTGCCCCTCCCAATTCCCTGGCCCTCCCAAGTCCCTAGTCCCTTCCCATGTCCCCAGTCCCCTCCCAAGTCCCTGCCCCTCCCATGTCAACTGCCTGCCCCTCCCCAGTCCCTGCCCCTCCCATGTTCCCAGTCCCCTCCCAGTCCCTGCCCCTCCCATGTCCCCAGTCCTCTCCCAAGTACCCAGTCTCCTCCCAAGTCCCTGCCCCTCCCATGTTTCCAGTCCCCTCCCAAATGCCTGCCGCTACCAATCCCTGGCCCTCCCAGGTCCCTAGTCCCCTCCCATGTCCCCAGTCCCTTCCCAAGTCCCTGCCCCTCCCAGGTCCCAAGTCCTCTCCCAAGTCCCTGCCCCTCCCATGTTCCCAGGCCCCTCCCCAGTTCCTGCCCCTCCCATGTCAACAGTCCCCTCCCAAGTCACTGCCCCTACCATGTCCCTATCCCCTCCCAACTGCCTGCCCCTGCCAAGCCCCGTGGCACTCCCACGTTCCTAGTCCCTTCCATGTCCCCAGTCCCCTCCCAGGTCCCTGCCCCTCCCATGTCCCCTGTCCCCTACCCACTCCCTGCCCCTCCCATGTCCCCAGTCCATTCCCATCTCCCTGCCCCTCCCATTTCCCCAGTCCCCTCCCCAGTCCCTGCCCCTCCCAAGTCCCCAGTCCCTTCCCAATTCCCCAGGCCCCTCCCAAGTCCCTGACTCTCCCATGTTCCCAGTCCCCTCCGAAGTCACTGCCCCTCCCATGTCCCCAGTCCCCTCCCAACTGCCTGCCCCCTCCCAAGTCCCTGCCCCTCCCAAGTCCCTAGTCCTCTCCCATGTCCCCAGTCCCTTCCCAAGTCCCTGCCCATCCCAAGTCCCTGCCCCTCCCAGGTCCCAAGTCCCCTCCCAAGTCCCTGCGCCTCCCATGTCCTCAGTCCCCTCTCCAGTCCCTGCCCCTCCCAAGTCCCTGCCCCTCCCGTGTCCCCAGTCCCTTCCCAGTCCCTTCCACTCCCAAGTCCCTACGTCCCCTCCCATGTCCCCAGTCCCTTCCCCGGTCCCTGTCCCTCCCAAGTCCCTGCCCCTCCCATGTCCCCATTCCCCCTCCCAACTGCCTGCCCCTCCCAAGTCCCTGGCCCTCCCAAGTCTCTAGTCCCTTCCCATGTCCCCAGTCCCCTCCCCAGTCCCTGCCCCTCCCATGTCCCCATTCGCCTCCCAACTGCCTGCCCCTCCCAAGTCCTGCCCCTCCCATGTTCCCAGTCCCCTCCCCAGTCCCTGCACCTCCCATGTCCCCAGTCCCCTCCCAAGTACCCAGTCTCCTCCCAAGTCCCTGCCCCTCCCATGTTCCCAGTCCCCTCCCCAGTCCCTGCCCCTCCCATGTCCACAGTCCCCTCCCAAGTCACTGCCCCTCCCATGTCCCCAGTCCCCTCCCAACGGCCTACCCCTCCCTAGTACCTGCCCCTCCCAAGTCCTCTCCCATGTCCCCAGTCCCCTCCCAACTGCCTGCCCCTCCCAAGTCCCTGCCGCTCCCAAGTCCCTAGTCCCCTCCCATGTCCCCCGTCCCTTCCCAAGTCCCTGCCCCTCCCAAGTCCCTGCCCTCCCAGGTTCCAAGTCCCCTCCCAAGTCCCTGCCCCTCCCAGGTCCCAAGTCCTCTCCCAAGTCCCTGCCCCTCTCATGTTCCCAGTCCCCATCCCAGTCCCTGCCCCTCCCATGTCCACAGTCCCCTCCCAAGTCCCTGCCCCTCCCATGTCCCCAGTCCCCTCCCAACTGCCTGCCTTCCCAAGTCCCTGGCCCTCCCAAGTCCCTAGTCCCTTCCCATGTCCCCAGTCCCCTCCCAAGTCCCTGCCCCTCCCATGTCCCCAGTCCCCTCCCCAGTCCCTGCCCCTCCCAAATCCCTGCCCCTCCCATGCCAGCAGTCCCCTCCTATGTCCCCAGTCCCCTCCCAGGTCCCTGCCCCTCCCATGTTCCCTGTCCCCTCCCCACTCCCTGCCCCTCCCATGTCCCCAGTCCCCTCCCAACTGCCTGCCCCTCCCAAGTCCCTGCACCTCCCAAGTCCCCAGTCCCTTCCCAAGTCCCCAGTCCCCTCCCAAGTCCCTGACCCTCCCATGTTCCCAGTCCCCTCCCCAGTCTCTGCCCCTACCATGTCCCCAGTCCCCTCCCAACTGCCTGCCCCTCCCAAGTCCCTGCCCCTCCCAAGTCCCTAGTCCCCTCCCATGTCCCCAGTCCCTTCCCAAGTCCCTGCCCATACCAAGTCCCTGCCCATCCCAGGTCCCAAGTCCCCTCCCAAGTCCCTGCGCCTCCCATGTCCCCAGTCCCCTCTCCAGTCCCTGCCCCTCCCAAGTCCCTGCCCCTCCCGTGTCCCCAGTCCCTTCCCAGTCCCTTCCCCTCCCAAGTCCCTAGTCCCCTCCCATGTCCCCAGTCCCTTCACCGGTCCCTGCCCCTCCCAAGTCCCTGCCCCTCCCATGTCCCCAGTCCCCTCCCAACTGCCTGCCCCTCCCAAGTCCCTGGCCCTCCCAAGTCCCTAGTCCCTTCCCATGTCCCCAGTCCCCTCCCCAGTCCCTGCCCCTCCCATGTCCCCATTCGCCTCCCAACTGCCTGCCCCTGCCAAGTCCCTGCCCCTCCCATGTTCCCAGTCCCCTCCCAAGTACCCAGTCTCCTCCCAAGTCCCTGCCCCTCCCATGTTCCCAGTCCCCTCCCCAGTCCCTGCCCCTCCCATGTCCACAGTCCCCTCCCAAGTCACTGCCCCTCCCATGTCCCCAGTCCCCTCCCAAGTCCCTGCCCCTCCCATGTCAACTGCCTGCCCCTCCCCAGTCCCTGCCCCTCCCATATCCCCATTCGCCTCCCAACTGCCTGCCCCTCCCAAGTCCCTGCCCCTCCCATGTTCCCAGTCCCCTCCCCAGTCCCTGCCCCTCCCATGTCCCCAGTCCCCTCCCAGGTACCCAGTCTCCTCCCAAGTCCCTGCCCCTCCCATGTTTCCAGTCCCCTCCCCAGTCCCTGCCCCTCCCATGTCCACAGTCCCCTCCCAAGTCACTGCCCCTCCCATGTCCCCAGTCCCCTCCCCAACTGCCTATCCCTCCAAAGTACCTGCCCCTCCCAAGTCCTCTCCCATGTCCCCAGTCCCCTCCCAACTGCCTGCCCCTACCAATCCCTGGCCCTCCCAGGTCCCTAGTCCCCTCCCATGTCCCCCAGTCCCTTCCCAAGTCCCTGCCCCTCCCAGGTCCCAAGTCCTCTCCCAAGTCCCTGCCCCTCCCATGTTCCCAGGCCCCTCCCCAGTTCCTGCCCCTCCCATGTCCACAGTCCCCTCCCAAGTCACTGCCCCTACCATGTCCCTATCCCCTCCCAACTGCCTGCCCCTGCCAAGCCCCTGGCCCTCCGACGTTCCTAGTCCCTTCCCATGTCCCCAGTCCCCTCCCAAGTCCCTGCCCCTCCCCATGTCCCCAGTCCCCTCCCCAGTCCCTGCCCCTCCCAAATCCCTGCCCCTCCCATGGCAGCAGTCCCCTCCCATGTCCCCAGTCCCCTCCCAGGTCCCTGCCCCTCCCATGTTCCCTGTCCCCTCCCCACTCCCTGCCCCTCCCATGTCCCCAGTCCCCTCCCATCTCCCTGCCCCTCCCATTTCCCCAGTCCCCTCCCCTGTCCCTGCCCCTCCCAAGTCCCCAGTCCCTTCCCAATTCCCCAGGACCCTCCCAGGTCCCTGACTCTCCCATGTTCCCAGTCCCCTCCTCAGTCCCTGCCCCTCCCATGTCCACAGTCCCCCTCCGAAGTCACTGCCCCTCCCATGTCCCCAGTCCCCTCCCAACTGCCTGCCCCTCCCAAGTCCCTGCCCCTCCCAAGTCCCTAGTCCCCTCCCATATCCCCAGTCCCTTCCCAGTCCCTGCCCATCCCAAGTCCCTGCCCCTCCCAGGTCCCAAGTCCCCTCCCAAGTCCCTGCGCCTCCCATGTCCTCAGTCCCTTCCCCGGTCCCTGCCCCTCCCAAGTCCCTGCCCCTCCCATGTCCCCAGTCCCCTCCCAACTGCCTGCCCCTCCCAAGTCCCTGCCCCTCCCATGTTCCCAGTCTCCTCCCAAGTCCCTGCCCCTCCCATGTTCCCAGTCCCCTCCCCAGTCCCTGCCCCTCCCATGTCCACAGTCCCCTCCCAAGTCACTGCCCCTCCCATGTCCCCAGTCCCCTCCCAACGGCCTACCCCTCCCTAGTACCTGCCCCTCCCAAGTCCTCTCCCATGTCCCCAGTCCCCTCCCAACTGCCTGCCCCTCCCAAGTCCCTGCCGCTCCCAAGTCCCTAGTCCCCTCCCATGTCCCCCGTCCCTTCCCAAGTCCCTGCCCCTCCCAAGTCCCTGCCCCTCCCAGGTTCCAAGTCCCCTCCCAAGTCCCTGCCCCTCCCAGGTCCCAAGTCCTCTCCCAAGTCCCTGCCCCTTCTCATGTTCCCAGTCCCCATCCCAGTCCCTGCCCCTCCCATGTCCACAGTCCCCTCCCAAGTCCCTGCCCCTCCCATGTCCCCAGTCCCCTCCCAACTGCCTGCCCTCCCAAGTCCCTGGCCCTCCCAAGTCCATAGTCCCTTCCCATGTCCCCAGTCCCCTCCCAAGTCCCTGCCCCTCCCATGTCCCAGTCCCCTCCCCAGTCCCTGCCCCTCCAAAATCCCTGCCCCTCCCATGCCAGCAGTCCCCTCCTATGTCCCCAGTCCCCTCCCAGGTCCCTGCCCCTCCCATGTTCCCTGTCCCCTCCCCACTCCCTGCCCCTCCCATGTCCCCAGTCCCCCTCCCAACTGCCTGCCCCTCCCAAGTCCCTGCACCTCCCAAGTCCCCAGTCCCTTCCCAAGTCCCCAGTCCCCTCCCAAGTCCCCTGACCCTCCCATGTTCCCAGTCCCCTCCCCAGTCTCTGCCCCTACCATGTCCCCAGTCCCCTCCCAACTGCCTGCCCCTCCCAAGTCCCTGCCCCTCCCAAGTCCCTAGTCCCCTCCCATGTCCCCAGTCCCTTCCCAAGTCCCTGCCCATACCAAGTCCCTGCCCATCCCAGGTCCCAAGTCCCCTCCCAAGTCCCTGCGCCTCCCATGTCCCCAGTCCCCTCTCCAGTCCCTGCCCCTCCCAAGTCCCTGCCCCTCCCGTGTCCCCAGTCCCTTCCCAGTCCCTTCCCCTCCCAAGTCCCTAGTCCCCCTCCCATGTCCCCAGTCCCTTCACCGGTCCCTGCCCCTCCCAAGTCCCTGCCCCTCCCATGTCCCCAGTCCCCTCCCAACTGCCTGCCCCTCCCAAGTCCCTGGCCCTCCCAAGTCCCTAGTCCCTTCCCATGTCCCCAGTCCCCTCCCCAGTCCCTGCCCCTCCCATGTCCCCATTCGCCTCCCAACTGCCTGCCCCTGCCAAGTCCCTGCCCCTCCCATGTTCCCAGTCCCCTCCCCAGTCCCTGCACCTCCCATGTCCCCAGTCCCCTCCCAAGTACCCAGTCTCCTCCCAAGTCCCTGCCCCTCCCATGTTCCCAGTCCCCTCCCCAGTCCCTGCCCCTCCCATGTCCACAGTCCCCTCCCAAGTCACTGCCCCTCCCATGTCCCCAGTCCCCTCCCAATCCCTGCCCCTCCAATGTCAACTGCCTGCCCCTCCCCAGTCTCTGCCCCTCCCATATCCCCATTCGCCTCCAACTGCCTGCCCCTGCCAAGTCCCTGCCCCTCCCATGTTCCCAGTCCCCTCCCCAGTCCCTGCACCTCCCATGTCCCCAGTCCCCTCCCAAGTACCCAGTCCCCTCCCCAGTCCCTGCCCCTCCCATGTTCCCAGTCCCCTCCCCAGTCCCTGCCCCTCCCATGTCCACAGTCCCCTCCCAAGTCACTGCCCCTCCCATGTCCCCAGTCCCCTCCCAACTGCCTATCCTTCCCAAGTACCTGCCCCTCCCAAGTCATCTCCCATGTCCCCAGTCCCCTCCCAACTGCCTGCCCCTACCAATCCCTGGCCCTCCCAGGTCCCTAGTCCCCTCCCATGTCCCCAGCCCCTTCCCAAGTCCCTGCCCCTCCCAGGTCCCAAGTCCTCTCCCAAGTCCCTGCCCCTCCCATGTTCCCAGGCCCCTCCCCAGTTCCTGCCCCTCCAATGTCCACAGTCCCCTCCCAAGTCACTGCCCCTACCATGTCCCTATCCCCTCCCAACTGCCTGCCCCTGCCAAGCCCCTGGCCCTCCCACGTTCCTAGTCCCTTCCCATGTCCCCAGTCCCCTCCCAAGTCCCTGCCCCTCCCATGTCCCCAGTCCCCTCCCCAGTCCCTGCCCCTCCCAAATCCCTGCCCCTCCCATGGCAGCAGTCCCCTCCCATGTCCCCAGTCCCCTCCCAGGTCCCTGCCCCTCCCATGTTCCCTGTCCCCTCCCCACTCCTGCCCCTCCCATGTCCCCAGTCCCCTCCCATCTCCCTGCCCCTCCCATTTCCCCAGTCCCCTCCCCTGTCCCTGCCCCTCCCAAGTCCCCAGTCCCTTCCCAATTCCCCAGGACCCTCCCAGGTCCCTGACTCTCCCATGTTCCCAGTCCCCTCCTCAGTCCCTGCCCCTCCCATGTCCCACAGTCCCCTCCGAAGTCACTGCCCCTCCCATGTCCCCAGTCCCCTCCCAACTGCCTGCCCCTCCCAAGTCCCTGCCCCTCCCAAGTCCCTAGTCCCCTCCCATATCCCCAGTCCCTTCCCAAGTCCCTGCCCATCCCAAGTCCCTGCCCCTCCCAGGTCCCAAGTCCCCCTCCCAAGTCCCTGCGCCTCCCATGTCCTCAGTCCCTTCCCCGGTCCCTGCCCCTCCCAAGTCCCTGCCCCTCCCATGTCCCCAGTCCCCTCCCAACTGCCTGCCCCTCCCAAGTCCCTGGCCCTCCAAGTCTCTAGTCCCTTCCCATGTTCCCAGTCTCCTCCCAAGTCCCTGCCCCTCCATGTTCCCAGTCCCCTCCCCAGTCCCTGCCCCTCCCATGTCCACAGTCCCCTCCCAAGTCACTGCCCCTCCCATGTCCCCAGTCCCCTCCCAACGGCCTACCCCTCCCTAGTACCTGCCCCTCCCAAGTCCTCTCCCATGTCCCCAGTCCCCTCCCAACTGCCTGCCCCTCCCAAGTCCCTGCCGCTCCCAAGTCCCTAGTCCCCTCCCATGTCCCCCGTCCCTTCCCAAGTCCCCTGCCCCTCCCAAGTCCCTGCCCCTCCCAGGTTCCAAGTCCCCCTCCCAAGTCCCTGCCCCTCCCAGGTCCCAAGTCCTCTCCCAAGTCCCTGCCCCTCTCATGTTCCCAGTCCCCATCCCAGTCCCTGCCCCTCCCATGTCCACAGTCCCCTCCCAAGTCCCTGCCCCTCCCATGTCCCCAGTCCCCTCCCAACTGCCTGCCCTCCCAAGTCCCTGGCCCTCCCAAGTCCATAGTCCCTTCCCATGTCCCCAGTCCCCTCCCAAGTCCCTGCCCCTCCCATGTCCCCAGTCCCCTCCCCAGTCCCTGCCCCTCCAAAATCCCTGCCCCTCCCATGCCAGCAGTCCCCTCCTATGTCCCCAGTCCCCTCCCAGGTCCCTGCCCCTCCCATGTTCCCTGTCCCCTCCCCACTCCCTGCCCCTCCCATGTCCCCAGTCCCCTCCCAACTGCCTGCCCCTCCCAAGTCCCTGCACCTCCCAAGTCCCCAGTCCCTTCCCAAGTCCCCAGTCCCCTCCCAAGTCCCTGACCCTCCCATGTTCCCAGTCCCCTCCCCAGTCTCTGCCCCTACCATGTCCCCAGTCCCCTCCCAACTGCCTGCCCCTCCCAAGTCCCTGCCCCTCCCAAGTCCCTAGTCCCCTCCCATGTCCCCAGTCCCTTCCCAAGTCCCTGCCCATACCAAGTCCCTGCCCATCCCAGGTCCCAAGTCCCCTCCCAAGTCCCTGCGCCTCCCATGTCCCCAGTCCCCTCTCCAGTCCCTGCCCCTCCCAAGTCCCTGCCCCTCCCGTGTCCCCAGTCCCTTCCCAGTCCCTTCCCCTCCCAAGTCCCTAGTCCCCTCCCATGTCCCCAGTCCCTTCACCGGTCCCTGCCCCTCCCAAGTCCCTGCCCCTCCCATGTCCCCAGTCCCCTCCCAACTGCCTGCCCCTCCCAAGTCCCTGGCCCTCCCAAGTCCCTAGTCCCTTCCCATGTCCCCAGTCCCCTCCCCAGTCCCTGCCCCTCCCATGTCCCCATTCGCCTCCCAACTGCCTGCCCCTGCCAAGTCCCTGCCCCTCCCATGTTCCCAGTCCCCTCCCCAGTCCCTGCACCTCCCATGTCCCCAGTCCCCTCCCAAGTACCCAGTCTCCTCCCAAGTCCCTGCCCCTCCATGTTCCCAGTCCCCTCCCCAGTCCCTGCCCCTCCCATGTCCACAGTCCCCTCCCAAGTCACTGACCCCTCCCATGTCCCCAGTCCCCTCCCAAGTCCCTGCCCCTCCCATGTCAACTGCCTGCCCCTCCCCAGTCTCTGCCCCTCCCATATCCCCATTCGCCTCCCAACTGCCTGCCCCTGCCAAGTCCCTGCCCCTCCCATGTTCCCAGTCCCCTCCCCAGTCCCTGCACCGCCCATGTCCCCAGTCCCCTCCCAAGTACCCAGTCCCCCTCCCCAGTCCCTGCCCCTCCCATGTTCCCAGTCCCCTCCCCAGTCCCTGCCCCTCCCATGTCCACAGTCCCCCTCCCAAGTCACTGCCCCTCCCATGTCCCCAGTCCCCCTCCCAACTGCCTATCCTTCCCAAGTACCTGCCCCTCCCAAGTCCTCTCCCATGTCCCCAGTCCCCTCCCAACTGCCTGCCCCTACCAATCCCTGGCCCTCCCAGGTCCCTAGTCCCCTCCCATGTCCCCAAGCCCCTTCCCAAGTCCCTGCCCCTCCCAGGTCCCAAGTCCTCTCCCAAGTCCCTGCCCCTCCCATGTTCCCAGGCCCCTCCCCAGTTCCTGCCCCTTCCAATGTCCACAGTCCCCTCCCAAGTCACTGCCCCTACCATGTCCCTATCCCCTCCCAACTGCCTGCCCCTGCCAAGCCCCTGGCCCTCCCACGTTCCTAGTCCCCTTCCCATGTCCCCAGTCCCCTCCCAAGTCCTGCCCCTCCCATGTCCCCAGTCCCCTCCCCCAGTCCCTGCCCCTCCCAAATCCCTGCCCCTCCCATGGCAGCAGTCCCCCTCCCATGTCCCCAGTCCCCTCCCAGGTCCCTGCCCCTCCCATGTTCCCTGTCCCCTCCCCACTCCCTGCCCCTCCCATGTCCCCAGTCCCCTCCCATCTCCCTGCCCCTCCCATTTCCCCAGTCCCCTCCCCTGTCCCTGCCCCTCCCAAGTCCCCAGTCCCTTCCCAATTCCCCAGGACCCTCCCAGGTCCCTGACTCTCCCATGTTCCCAGTCCCCCTCCTCAGTCCCTGCCCCTCCCATGTCCACAGTCCCCTCCGAAGTCACTGCCCCTCCCATGTCCCCAGTCCCCTCCCAACTGCCTGCCCCTCCCAAGTCCCTGCCCCTCCCAAGTCCCTAGTCCCCTCCCATATCCCCAGTCCCTTCCCAAGTCCCTGCCCATCCCAAGTCCTGCCCCTTCCAGGTCCCAAGTCCCCCTCCCTGCGCCTCCCATGTCCTCAGTCCCTTCCCCGGTCCCTGCCCCTCCCAAGTCCCTGCCCCTCCCATGTCCCCAGTCCCCTCCCAACTGCCTGCCCCTCCCAAGTCCCTGGCCCTCCCAAGTCTCTAGTCCCTTCCCATGTCCCCAGTCCCCTCCCCAGTCCCTGCCCCTCCCATGTCCCCATTCGCCTCCCAACTGCCTGCCCCTCCCAAGTCCCTGCCCCTCCCATGTTCCCAGTCCCCTCCCCAGTCCCTGCACCTCCCATGTCCACAGTCCCCTCCCAAGTCACTGCCCCTCCCATGTCCCCAGTCCCCTCCCAAGTCCCTGCCCCTCCCATGTCAACTGCCTGCCCCCTCCCCAGTCCCTGCCCCTCCCATGTTCCCTGTCCCCTCCCCAGTCCCTGCCCCTCCCATATCCCCATTCGCCTCCCAACTGCCTGCCCCTCCCAAGTCCCTGCCCCTCCCATGTTCCCAGTCCCCTCCCCAGTCCCTGCCCCTCCCATGTCCCAGTCCCCTCCCAAGTACCCAGTCTCCTCCCAAGTCCCTGCCCCTCCCAGTTTCCAAGTCCCCTCCCAAGTCCCTGCCCCTCCTTGTCCCCAGTCCCCCTCCCAACTGCCTGCCTTCCCAAGTCCCTGGCCCTCCCAAGTCCATAGTCCCTTCCCATGTCCCCAGTCCCCTCCCAAGTCCCTGCCCCTCCCATGTCCCCAGTCCCCTCCCCAGTCCCTGCCCCTCCCAAATCCCTGCCCCTCCCATGCCAGCAGTCCCCTCCTATGTCCCCAGTCCCCTCCCAGGTCCCTGCCCCACCATGTTCCCTGTCCCCTCCCCACTCCCTGTCCCTCCCATGTACCCAGTCCCCTCCCAACTGCCTGCCCCTCCCAAGTCCTACCCCTCCCAAGTCCCCAGTCCCTTCCCAAGTCCCCAAGTCCCCTCCCAAATCCTGCCCCTCCCATGTTCCCAGGCCCCTCCCCAGTTCCTGCCCCTCCCATGTCCACAGTCCCCTCCCAAGTCACTGCCCCTACCATGTCCCTATCCCCTCCCAACTGCCTGCCCCTCCCAAGCCCCTGGCCCTCCACGTTCCTAGTCCTTCCCATGTCCCCAGTCCCCTCCCAAGTCCATGCCCCTCCCATGTCCCCAGTCCCCTCCCCAGTCCCTGCCCCTCCCAAATCCCTGCCCCTCCCATGCCAGCAGTCCCCTCCCATGTCCCCAGTCCCCTCCCAGGTCCCTGCCCCTCCCATGTGCCCTGTCCTGTACCCAGTCCCTGCCCCTCCCATGTCCCCAGTCCCCTCCCATCTCCCTTCCCCTCCCTTTTCCCCAGTCCCCTCCCCAGTCCTTGCCCCTCCCAAGTCCCCAGTCCCTTCCCAATTCCCCAGGCCCCTCCCAAGTCCCTGACCCTCCCATGTTCCCAGTCCCCTCCCCAGTCCCTGCCCCTCCCATGTCCACAGTCCCCTCCGAAGTCACTGCCCCTCCCATGTCCCCAGTCCCCTCCCAACTGCCTGCCCCTCCCAAGTCCCTGCACCTCCCAAGTCCCCAGTCCCATCCCAAGTCCCCAGTCCCCTCCCAAGTCCCTGACCCTCCCATGTTCCCAGTCCCCTCCCCAGTCTCTGCCCCTCCCATGTCCCCAGTCCCCTCCCAAGTCCCCAGTCCCCTCCCAAGTCCCTGCCCCTACCATGTCCCCAGTCCCCTCCCAACTGCCTGCCCCTCCAAAGTCCCTGCCCCTCCCAAGTCCCTAGTCCCCTCCCATGTCCCCAGTCCCTTCCCAAGTCCCTGCCCATCCCAAGTCCCTGCCCCTCCCAGGTCCCAAGTCCCCTCCCAAGTCCCTGCGCCTCCCATGTCCCCAGTCCCCTCTCCAGTCCCTGCCCCTCCCAAGTCCCTGCCCCTCCCGTGTCCCCAGTCCCTTCCCAGTCCCTTCCCCTCCCAAGTCCCTAGTCCCCTCCCATGTCCCCAGTCCCTTCCCCGGTCCCTGCCCCTCCCAAGTCCCTGCCTCTCCCATGTCCCCAGTCCCCTCCCAACTGCCTGCCCCTCCCAAGTCCCTGGCCCTCCCAAGTCCCTAGTCCCTTCCCATGTCCCCAGTCCCCTCCCCAGTCCCTGCCCCTCCCATGTCCCCATTCGCCTCCCAACTGCCTGCCCCCCTCCCAAGTCCCTGCCCCTCCCATGTTCCCAGTCCCCTCCCAAGTCCCTGCACCTCCCATGTCCCCAGTCCCCTCCCAAGTACCCAGTCTCCTCCCAAGTCCCTGCCCCTCCCATGTTCCCAGTCCCCTCCCCAGTCCCTGCCCCTCCCATGTCCACAGTCCCCTCCCAAGTCACTGCCCCTCCCATGTCCCCAGTCCCCTCCCCAGTCCCTGCCCCTCCCATGTTCACTGTCCCCTCACCAGTCCCTGCCCCTCCCATATCCCCATTCGCCTCCCAACTGCCTGCCCCTCCCAAGTCCCTGCCCCTCCCATATTCCCAGTCCCCTCCCCAGTCCCTGCCCCTCCCATGTCCCCAGTCCCCTCCCAAGTACCCAGTCTCCTCCCAAGTCCCTGCCCCTCCCATGTTTCCAGTCCCCTCCCCAGTCCCTGCCCCTCCCATGTCCACAGTCCCCTCCCAAGTCACTGCCCCTCCCATGTCCCCAGTCCCCTCCCAACTGCCTATCCCTGCCAAGTACCTGCCCCTCCCAAGTCCTCTCCCATGTCCCCAGTCCCCTCCCAAATGCCTGCCCCTCCCAAGTCCTCTCCCATGTCCCCAGTCCCCTCCCAACTGCCTGCCCCTACCAATCCCTGGCCCTCCCAGGTCCCTAGTCCCCTTCCATGTCCCCAGTCCCTTCCCAAGTCCCTGCCCGTCCCAGGTCCCAAGTCCTCTCCCAAGTCCCTGCCCCTCCCATGTTCCCAGGCCCCTCCCCAGTCCCTGCCCCTGCCATGTCCCTATCCCCTCCCAACTGCCTGCCCCTCCCAAGCCCCTGGCCCTCCCACGTTCCTAGTCCCTTCCCATGTCCCCAGTCCCCTCCCAAGTCCATGCCCCTCCCAAATCCCCAGTCCCCTCCCCAGTCCCTGCCCCTCCCAAATCCCTGCCCCTCCCATGTTCCCTGTCCCCTCCACACTCCCTGCCCCTCCCATGTCCCCAGTCCCCTCCCAACTGCCTCCCCTCCCATTTCCCCAGTCCCCTCCCCAGTCCCTGCCCCTCCCAAGTCCCTGACCCTCCCATGTTCCCAGTTCCCTCTCCAGTCCCTGCCCCTCCCATGTCCCCAGTCCCCTCCCAAGTCCCCAGTCCCCTCCCAAGTCCCTGCCCCTCCCATGTTCCCAGTCACCTCCCAACTGCCTACCCCTCCCAAGTACGTGCCCCTCCCAAGTCCACTCCCATGTCCCCAGTCCCCTCCCAACTGCCTGCCCCTCCCAAGTCCCTGGCCCTCCCAGGTCCCTAGTCCTCTCCCATGTCCCCAGTCCCTTCCCAAGTCCCTGCCCCTCCCAAGTCCCTGCCCCTCCCAGGTCCCAAGACCTCTCCCAAGTCCCTGCCCCTCCCATGTCCCCAGTCCCCTCCCAACTGCCTGCCCCTCCCAATTCCCTGGCCCTCCCAAGTCCCTAGTCCTCTCCCATGTCCCCAGTCCCCTCCCCAGTCCCTGCCCCTCCCAAATCCCTGCCCCTCCCATGCCAGCAGTCCCCTCCCATGTCCCCAGTCCCCTCCCAGGTCCCTGCCCCTCCCATGTTCCCTGTACCCTCCCCAGTCCCTGCCCCTCCCATGTCCCCATTCGCCTCCCAACTCCCTGCCCCTCCCAAGTCCCTGCCCCTCCCATTTGCCCAGTCCCCTTCCCAGTCCCTGCCCCTCCCATGTTCCCAGTCCCCTCCCCAGTCCCTGCCCCTCCCATGTCCACAGTCCCCTCCCAAGTACCCAGTCTCCTCCCAAGTCCCTACCCCTCCCATGTTCCCAGTCCCCTCCCCAGTCCCTGCCCCTCCCATGTCCACAGTCCCCTCCCAAGTCACTGCCCCTCCCATGTCCCCAGTCCCCTCCCAACTGCCTGCCCCTCCCAAGTCCCTGCCGCTCCCAAGTCCCTAGTCCCCTCCCATGTCCCCCGTCCCTTCCCAAGTCCCTGCCCCTCCCAAGTCCCTGCCCCTCCCAGGTCCCAAGTCCTCTCCCAAGTCCCTGCCCCTCTCATGTTCCCAGTCCCCAACCCAGTCCCTGCCCCTCCCATGTCCACAGTCCCCTCCCCCACTCCCTGCCCCTGCCATGTCCCCAGTCCCCTCCCAACTGCCTGCCCCTCCCAAGTCCCTGCCCCTCCAAGTCCCCAGTCCCTTCCCAAGTCCCCAGTCCCCTCCCAAGTCCCTGACCCTCCCATGTTCCCAGTCCCCTCCCCAGTCTCTGCCCCTCCCATGTCCCCAGTCCCCTCCCAAGTCCCCAGTCCCCTCCAAGTCCCTGCCCCTCCCATGTCCCCAGTCCCCTCCCAACTGCCTGCCCCTCCCAATTCCCTGGCCCTCCCAAGTCCCTAGTCCCTTCCCATGTCCCCATTCCACTCCCAAGTCCCTGCCCCTCCCATGTCAACTCCCTGCCCCTCCCCAGTCCCTGCCCCTCCCATGTTCCCTGTCCCCTCCCCAGTCCCTGCCCCTCCCATGTCCCCAGTCCCCTCCCAAGTACCCAGTCTCCTCCCAAGTCCCTGTTCCTCCCATGTTTCCAGTCCCCTCCCCAGTCCCTGCCCCTCCCATGTCCACAGTCCCCGCCCAACTGCCTGCCCCTACCAGTCCCTGGCCCTCCCAGGTCCCTAGTCCCCCTCCCATGTCCCCAGTCCCTTCCCAAGTCCCTGCCCCTCCCAAGTCCCTGCCCCTCCCAGGTCCCAAGACCTCTCCCAAGTCCCTGCCCCTCCCATGTCCCCAGTCCCCTCCCAACTGCCTGCCCCTCCCAATTCCCTGGCCCTCCCAAGTCCCTAGTCCTCTCCCATGTCCCCAGTCCCCTCCCCAGTCCCTGCCCCTCCCAAATCCCTGCCCCTCCCATGCCAGCAGTCCCCTCCCATGTCCCCAGTCCCCTCCCAGGTCCCTGCCCCTCCCATGTTCCCTGTACCCTCCCCAGTCCCTGCCCCTCCCATGTCCCCATTCGCCTCCCAACTCCCTGCCCCTCCCAAGTCCCTGCCCCTCCATTTGCCCAGTCCCCTTCCCAGTCCCTGCCCCTCCCATGTTCCCAGTCCCTCCCCAGTCCCTGCCCCTCCCATGTCCACAGTCCCCTCCCAAGTACCCAGTCTCCTCCCAAGTCCCTGCCCCTCCCATGTTCCCAGTCCCCTCCCCAGTCCATGCCCCCCTCCCATGTCCACAGTCCCCTCCCAAGTCACTGCCCCTCCATGTCCCCAGTCCCCTCCCAACTGCCTGCCCCTCCCAAGTCCCTGCCGCTCCCAAGTCCCTAGTCCCCTCCCATGTCCCCCGTCCCTTCCCAAGTCCCTGCCCCTCCCAAGTCCCTGCCCCTCCCAGGTCCCAAGTCCTCTCCCAAGTCCCTGCCCCTCATGTTCCCAGTCCCCAACCCAGTCCCTGCCCCTCCCATGTCCACAGTCCCCTCCCCACTCCCTGCCCCTGCCATGTCCCCAGTCCCCCTCCCAACTGCCTGCCCCTCCCAAGTCCCTGCCCCTCCCAAGTCCCCAGTCCCTTCCCAAGTCCCCAGTCCCCTCCCAAGTCCCTGACCCTCCCATGTTCCCAGTCCCCTCCCCAGTCTCTGCCCCTCCTATGTCCCCAGTCCCCTCCCAAGTCCCCAGTCCCCTCCCAAGTCCCTGCCCCTCCCATGTCCCCAGTCCCCTCCCAACTGCCTGCCCCTCCCAATTCCCTGGCCCTCCCAAGTCCCTAGTCCCTTCCCATGTCCCCATTCCACTCCCAAGTCCCTGCCCCTCCCATGTCAACTCCCTGCCCCTCCCCAGTCCCTGCCCCTCCCATGTTCCCTGTCCCCTCCCCAGTCCCTGCCCCTCCCATGTCCCCAGTCCCCTCCCAAGTACCCAGTCTCCTCCCAAGTCCCTGTTCCTCCCATGTTTCCAGTCCCCTCCCCAGTCCCTGCCCCTCCCATGTCCACAGTCCCCTCCCAACTGCCTGCCCCTACCAGTCCCTGGCCCTCCCAGGTCCCTAGTCCCCTCCCATGTCCCCAGTCCCTTCCCAAGTCCCTGCCCCTCCCAGGTCCCAAGTCCTCTCCCAAGTCCTGCCCCTCCCATGTTCCCAGGCCCCTCCCCAGTCCCTGCCCCTCCCATGTCCACAGTCCCCTCCCAAGTCCCTGCCCCTCCCATGACCCTATCCCCTCCAACTGCCTGCCCCTCCAAGCCCCTGGCCCTCCCACGTTCCTAGTCCCTTCCCATGTCCCAGTCCCCTCCCAAGTCCATGCCCCTGCCACGTCCCCAGTCCCCTCCCCAGTCTCTGCCCCTCCAAAATCCCTGCCCCTCCCATGCCAGCAGTCCCCTCCCATGTCCCCAGTCCCCTCCCAGGTCCCTGCCCCTCCCATGTTCCCTGTCCCCTCCCCACTCCCTGCCCCTCCCATGTCCCCAGTCCCCTCCCATCTCCCTGCCCCTCCAATTTCCCCAGTCCCCACCCCAGTCCCTGCCCCTCCCAAGTCCCCAGTCCCTTCCCAATTCCCCAGGCCCCTCCCAAGTCCCTGACCCTCCCATGTTCCCAGTCCCCTCCCCAGTGCCTGCCCCTCCCATATCCACAGTCCCCTCCGAAGTCACTGCCCCTCCCATGTCCCCAGTCCCCTCCCAACTGCCTGCCCCTCCCAAGTCCCTGCCCCTCCCAAGTACCTAGTCCCCTCCCATGTCCCCAGTCCCTTCCCAAGTCCCTGCCCATCCCAAGTCCCTGCCCCTCCCAGGTCCCAAGTCCCCCTCCCAAGTCCCTGCGCCTCCCATGTCCCCAGTCCCCTCTCAGTCCCTGCCCCTCCCAAGTCCCTGCCCCTCCCCGTGTCCCCTGTCCCCTCCCAACTGCCTACCCCTCCAAGTACCTGCCCCTTCCAAGTCCTCTCCCATGTCCCCAGTCCCCTCCCAACTGCCTGCCCCTACCAATCCCTGGCCCTCCCAGGTCCCTAGTCCCCTCCCATGTCCCCACTCCCTTCCCAAGTCCCTGCCCCTCCCAGGTCCCAAGTCCTCTCCCAAGTCCCTGCCCTCCATGTTCCCAGTCCCCTCCCCAGTCCCTGCCCCTGCCATGTCCACAGTCCCCTCCCAAGTCCCTGCCCCTCCCATGTCCCTATCCCCTCCCAACTGCCTGCGCCTCCAAAGTCCCCGGCCCTCCCACGTTCCTAGACCCTTCCCATGTCCCCAGTCCCCTCCCAAGTCCTGCCCCTCCCATGTCCCCAATCCCCTCCCAGGTACCTGCCCCCCCCATGTTCCCTGCCCCTCCCATGCCAGCAGTCCCCCTCCCATGTCCCCAGTCACCTCCCAGGTCCCTACCCCTCCCATGTTCCCTGTCCCCTCCCCACTCCCTGCCCCTCCCATGTCCCCAGTCCCCTCCCAACTGCCTCCCCTCCCATTTCCCCAGTCCCCTCCCCAGTCCCTGCCCCTCTCAAGTCCCCAGTCCCTTCCCAAGTCCCCAGGCCCCTCCCAAGTCCCTGACCCTCCCATGTTCCCAGTTCCATCTCCAGTCCCTGCCCCTCCCATGTCCCCAGTCCCCTTCCAAGTCCCCAGTCCCCTCCCAAGTCCCTGCCCCTCCCATGTTCCCAGTCCCCTCCCAACTGCCTACCCCTCCCAAGTACGTGCCCCTCCCAAGTCCACTCCCATGTCCCCAGTCCCCTCCCAACTGCCTGCCCCTCCCAAGTCCCTGGCCGTCCCAGGTCCCTAGTCCTCTCCCAAGTACCCAGTCTCCTCCCAACTCCCTGCCCCTCCATGTTCCCAGTCCCCTCCCCAGTCCCTGCCCCTCCCATGTCCACAGTACCCTCCCCAGTCCCTGCCCCTCCCATGTCCCCATTCGCCTCCCAACTGCCTGCCCCTCCCAAGTCCCTGCCCCCTCCCATTTGCCCAGTTCCCTCCCCAGTCCCTGCCCCTCCATGTCCACAGTCCCCTCCCAAGTCCCTGCCCCTCCCATGTTCCCAGTCCCCTCCCGAGTCCCTGCCCCTCCCATGTCCCCAGTCCCCTCCCAACTCCCTGCCCCTCCCCAGTCCCTGCCCCTCCCATGTCCACTGTCCCCTCCCAAGACCCTGCCCCTCCCATGTCCCTATCTCTCCCAACTGCCTGCCCCTCCCAAGCCCCTGGCCCTCCCACGTTCCTAGTCCCTTCCCATGTCCCCAGTCCCCTCCCAAGTCCATGCCCCTCCCATGTCCCCAGTCCCCTCCCCAGTCCCTGCCCCTAGGAAATCCCTGCCCCTCCCATGCCAGCAGTCCCCTCCCAAGTCCCTGCCCCTCCCATGTCCCTATCCCCTCCCAACTGCCTGCCCCTCCCAAGTCCCTGGCCCTCCCACGTTCCTAGTCCCTTCCCATGTCCCCAGTCCCCTCCCATGTCCACAGTCCCCTCCCAAGTCACTGCCCCTCCCATGTCCCCAGTCCCCTCCCAACTGCCTATCCCTGCCAAGTACCTGCCCCTCCCAAGTCCTCTCCCATGTCCCCAGTCCCCTCCCAAATTGCCTGCCCCTCCCAAGTCCTCTCCCATGTCCCCAGTCCCCTCCCAACTGCCTGCCCCTACCAATCCCTGGCCCTCCCAGGTCCCTAGTCCCCTTCCATGTCCCCAGTCCCTTCCCAAGTCCCTGCCCGTCCCAGGTCCCAAGTCCTCTCCCAAGTCCCTGCCCCTCCCATGTTCCCAGGCCCCTCCCCAGTCCCTGCCCCTGCCATGTCCCTATCCCTCCCAACTGCCTGCCCCTCCCAAGCCCCTGGCCCTCCCACGTTCCTAGTCCCTTCCCATGTCCCCAGTCCCCTCCCAAGTCCATGCCCCTCCCATATCCCCAGTCCCCTCCCCAGTCCCTGCCCCTCCCAAATCCTGCCCCTCCCATGTTCCCTGTCCCCTCCACACTCCCTGCCCCTCCCATGTCCCCAGTTCCCTCCCAACTGCCTCCCCTCCCATTTCCCCAGTCCCCTCCCCAGTCCCTGCCCCTCCCAAGTCCCTGACCCTCCCATGTTCCCAGTTCCCTCTCCAGTCCCTGCCCCTCCCATGTCCCCAGTCCCCTCCCAAGTCCCCAGTCCCCTCCCAAGTCCCTGCCCCTCCCATGTTCCCAGTCCCCTCCCAACTGCCTACCCCTCCCAAGTACGTGCCCCTCCCAAGTCCACTCCCATGTCCCCAGTCCCCTCCCAACTGCCTGCCCCTCCCAAGTCCCTGGCCCTCCCAGGTCCCTAGTCCTCTCCCATGTCCCCAGTCCCTTCCCAAGTCCCTGCCCCTCCCAAGTCCCTGCCCCTCCCAGGTCCCAAGACCTCTCCCAAGTCCCTGCCCCTCCCATGTCCCCAGTCCCCTCCCAACTGCCTGCCCCTCCCAATTCCCTGGCCCTCCCAAGTCCTAGTCTCTCCCATGTCCCCAGTCATCCCCTCCCCAGTCCCTGCCCCTCCCAAATCCCTGCCCCTCCCATGCCAGCAGTCCCCTCCCATGTCCCCAGTCCCCTCCCAGGTCCCTGCCCCTCCCATGTTCCCTGTACCCTCCCCAGTCCCTGCCCCTCCCATGTCCCCATTCGCCTCCCAACTCCCTGCCCCTCCCAAGTCCCTGCCCCTCCCATTTGCCCAGTCCCCTTCCCAGTCCCTGCCCCTCCCATGTTCCCAGTCCCCTCCCCAGTCCCTGCCCCTCCCATGTCCACAGTCCCCTCCCAAGTACCCAGTCTCCTCCCAAGTCCCTACCCCTCCCATGTTCCCAGTCCCCTCCCCAGTCCCTGCCCCTCCCATGTCCACAGTCCCCTCCCAAGTCACTGCCCCTCCCATGTCCCCAGTCCCCTCCCAACTGCCTGCCCCTCCCAAGTCCCTGCCGCTCCCAAGTCCCTAGTCCCCTCCCATGTCCCCCGTCCCTTCCCAAGTCCCTGCCCCTCCCAAGTCCCTGCCCCTCCCAGGTCCCAAGTCCTCTCCCAAGTCCCTGCCCCTCTCATGTTCCCAGTCCCCAACCCAGTCCCTGCCCCTCCCATGTCCACAGTCCCCTCCCCACTCCCTGCCCCTGCCATGTCCCCAGTCCCCTCCCAACTGCCTGCCCCTCCCAAGTCCCTGCCCCTCCCAAGTCCCCAGTCCCTTCCCAAGTCCCCAGTCCCCTCCCAAGTCCCTGACCCTCCCATGTTCCCAGTCCCCTCCCCAGTCTCTGCCCCTCCCATGTCCCCAGTCCCCTCCCAAGTCCCCAGTCCCCTCCCAAGTCCCTGCCCCTCCCATGTCCCCAGTCCCCTCCCAACTGCCTGCCCCTCCCAATTCCCTGGCCCTCCCAAGTCCCTAGTCCCTTCCCATGTCCCCATTCCACTCCCAAGTCCCTGCCCCTCCCATGTCAACTCCCTGCCCCTCCCCAGTCCCTGCCCCTCCCATGTTCCCTGTCCCCTCCCCAGTCCCTGCCCCTCCCATGTCCCCAGTCCCCTCCCAAGTACCCAGTCTCCTCCCAAGTCCCTGTTCCTCCCATGTTTCCAGTCCCCTCCCCAGTCCCTGCCCCTCCCATGTCCACAGTCCCCGCCCAACTGCCTGCCCCTACCAGTCCCTGGCCCTCCAGGTCCCTAGTCCCCTCCCATGTCCCCAGTC
>JAUMJM010000218.1:0-185829 GCA_033558235.1 Neomorphus geoffroyi | reverse complement strand
AGCGAGCGCGCTCCCGTCCAAGCTGAGCTGAAACTCTGCTGAACGCCAGCAAAAAGCTTTAATCTCTTTGGGAGGAACGTGACGGCGTAAGCAAAACATTTCATAACAATACGAAGCACGCAGGGGCCCCAGGAACAACCCCAAAGGCTGTTTGCCCTGCGTGGCCACAACAGGAGCAACACGATGCCTGGAGAAGAGAAGGCTCTGGGGGGACCACATAGCGGCCTTCCAGTAATTGGAAGAGCCTCCAGGAGAGCTGGAGAGTGGCTTTTTCGACGAGAGGCAACAGATTTAAGCTTGAAGGGGGGAGATACGGATTGGACATTAGGAAGAAATTCTTCACACTGAGGGTGGGGAGGCCCTGGCCCAGGTTGCCCAGAGCAGTGGTGGCTGCCCCATCCCTGGAGGTGTTCCAGGCCAGGTTGGATGGGGCTTGGAGCCCCCTGACCCAGTGGAAGGTGTCCCTGCCCATGGCAGGGGGTGGCACTGGATGGGCTTTGAGGTCCCTTCCAACCCAAACCATTCCGTGATTCTATGCTCGCATGTGTTGATAAGATACGCTACCTTGCTGTATCTCATTGGAGCACCCAGATCTCGGCATGCATAAAAAAGAGTACCCAGCTAAACGCTGAAAGTGTCACTGCATGGAGTTTCAAAAAGATCTGTAATCACTTTATATTGAGGCAAAAACGTGTCGGTTGGAAACTGAGGGTAAAATTATTGAAAGCTCCACCTCTGCTTCCAAAAGACTCCCAAACAAAACCACACCCATTCCTCTGGATGCACAGGTATTTCTGCACGACAGCACAATGCACCAAGGCATTCGCTGACCCAGTTCAACACTAAATATCAAACACAGTCACAGCAGGTGGGCACCTAAAGTAACACCCAGTGCACTTTACACAAAGGGGTCCTGTCTCTAAATTCATATTTATACAGGCTCCCTGACCCAAAATGCAGCTGTCCCTGGAGCAGAGAGCACTGCGAGAGCCATTGGCAACATCAGTGCACAGGTCTTTCCTTTTCATCCCCATTTTTAACAACTGGGCTCAGTTTTCCTTCCAGCTGCTGCACTGTTTTCCTCGAGGAAAACGACAACAGGGAGTGTGGGACAGGCTGTGTTGTTGCAACAGCCCTCAAGGCTGCTCTTAGAGCCTCTTAGAAAGCGTCTCCCTGGGTCACTGGCCTGGATGGCAGGAGTTTGGCCTCGGATGCAGGTGAAGAAATCCCCTGCAGCAGCACAACCCACCACTTGCTTCACGTGTGGAAGGACGCTGCCAGCAAGGATGCGGCTATTAATTCTGAATCATTGCTTGTTCATTGGGTTTGCTCTGCCCTCCCACAGCCTGAAATCCAATCGCTTTACTACCTAACTGACTGCAACCCAATAAGCGGAAATATCTCAGTGTTCAGCACTTCAAAAGTAAGAGGATTATAATTTAAAACTTGTATCTTCATTTCTACCTAATAAACTCACCCGCAGGCAAGCGCACACCGGAACAGCAGGGCTTCAGGCTGCCCCTCCAACCAAACCAGCACCTTGTGTTTCCCCTCAAGCTTTGTTTTCTGAGTGGCCTCAGGGTTCAGAAAGGTGAATATCAGCATGAACTCACAGTATCAGCAGAAGCAGCTCTCCCATCTTCCTCCAAACACAACTCTGCTCTCATTCCTGCGCTCTTTCGGCATTGCTGCTGACTTAAGTGACCGAAAATGTCTAAAACTTCCAAAGCTGCAGTGAGATTTTATTTTTATCTGGTATGAAAAATGGGTTTATGGCAAGGTAGAGACATCAGCTACAGCCAGAGCATCCGGGAACAGTCCAGAAACTCCTTCTGCAACAGCCTACAAGACACATCCCTAATGGGAGGCTTGTTTATCCATCCAGGTGAAAGGTATGAAGAGGTTCCTGCTCTCACTGTCTCCCTTACTGTACTCCCATGGGCTGCAGCACCTGCAGCAGAGGTGACTGAACTGGACAGGAAGGAGGTTTTGACCTAAAATCAGTATGATGGGAAGGGACAAACCTGAATGCTTTTTGAGTTACTGAGCTCACCCTGACCTCTAGAGATGCCCAGGATTCAACTCCTCACCACAGAATTAGGAGCTTCAGAAAAGTTCAGATGGCCAAGAATCAGATCTTTGAATCCTCCAGCCCCTCAAATCAACACCACGAGAAGCCAAAATAGCAAGATGAGACCTTTTCAGTGTTGTTCTGTCTCTCCAAGTCTCAGTTGTGCTCAGGGTTCTGTAATCAAACCACCCTGACGATAAATGCGTTGGTGACAAAACCAGAACACCCACAGCATTTGGATGATGCATCCCTGGAGGTGCTGGAAGGGACCTCAAAGCCCATCCAGTGCCACCCCCTGCCATGGGCAGGGACACCTCCCACTGCATCAGGGGACTCCAAGCCCCATCCAGCCTGGCCTGGAACACCTCCAGGGATGGGGCAGCCACCACTGCTCTGGGCAACCTGGGCCAGGGCCTCCCCACCCTCACAGCAAAACATTTCTCCCCAAGATCTCATCTCAATCTCCCCTCTTTCAGCTCAAAATCACTGCCCCTCATCCTGTCCCTGCACTCCCTGATCCAGAGCCCCTCCCCAGCTTTCCTGGAGCCCCTTTCAGTCCTGGGAGCTGCTCTGAGGTCTCCCCGCAGCCTTCTCTTCTCCAGGCTGAACAACCCCAACTCTCTCAGCCTGTTCTCATAGCAGAGGTGCTCCAGCCCTTGGATCATCTTCGTGATCTCCTCTGGACCCATTCCAACAGTTCCATGTCCTTATTATGTTGGGGATTACAGAAGTGGAGACAGCACTCCAGGTGGGGTCTCAAAGGAGTAGACGGGCAGAATCCTCTCCCTTGCCCTGCTGGCCACATCGCTTTTGATGCAGCCCAGGACATGGTTATGCATACAAGCACATTCTCGCACCACTCCTGTGAGCTTTACAGCTTTAAAAACAGCACAACAAGGATTAAACCAATAAATAAGGACAATTCTCCTCTAAACACCCATGTTTGGCTTTCCTCATTTACGACACCTCAGCTGCACATCATCAAACCTGCTATCAGATTAAATGCGCGCCCCCCTGCACAGCTACATGTTCAAATATGCAGGGTTTTTGGTATACATCGCAGCAGGAATTTCACATTTTTTAAGCAGCTTGCTTGCAAATTATCCAGCATCACTCCAATCAGCTCGTCCTCATCATAGCAGTCCTGTAAAATCAAAATACACGGCAGTTCTACTCTGCTGACTCTACAAGCCCTCTAAGATGCATCAGTAACTTGAAAACACAGGTTTCCTGCTTATATTGGTGTACGTTAATTGGAATATTCAAAGCCCCATTAAAATCAGTGATGCAAGTCCCAAAGTTCCTCTCTGACACCACACAGGCTGTGCAGATTAAGGGTTTCCACTTTAAAACAGAACTCAAGGCAATGACAGCGCAAACAGCCTGTTCCTGACGGAGGGGCTGAGAGGGGCTGGGACGGGACACTGGGACAAAGCCCTTGCACATCGGATTTACGCGGAAGCTTCGAGGTTTGGATTTGGATGGAAGCAGAGCGAACAGGAACCGTGGTGTTTAGTGGGTTTATTTAGACAGGTACGGTTTTTCCAAAAGCCATTCCATCAAAATGCCAGACACGCCGTTCGCTCCAGGTGTCACATTCCATAAAGACGGTGTGGATTTTAGAGATCCACCAAGTTGTGGAGGAGAAGACTGAGCAGAGAAGAGCTTGCACTGCTCACAGCATCCTCGCTTCCCCTCCTCCTCCTCCCTCCACACTGGTTTCCACCCCTTTTCCCATAGCCCAGCCTTCAGAACTCCCCGTGTTCCTAAATATTGAACTCAGCCTCTAAAAGGAGAAAACCCACCCTGACCCAAGAGGAATTACTTCTCTCACAGAGGTGGCTGAACTATTGCTCTCTTCCGGTGCTGCAGTTCGTCTTGGGGTAGATCAGCTGTGTCGTTACGTGCCCTGAGAAACTTCTAACGACTTTTTTTATGGCTCTGTGTGATTTAGCATCGCTCGCCCGAGTGGGCAAAGGCAGCAACGGAAACAGAGTCCAACGCAACAACTGCAGAACTACAGGCATTTTCCTACCTTAATGTAAACAATCAGATTCCCAGCGGGAGAAGGCGGTGAAGGAAATGTGGTTTCCTCTTCCCTGGACAAAGACAGTTTGTGCAGGGGACAATACAGACAAGACCCACACTCCTTTCCTTCCTGCTTAAGACACTGTGGTTACTGTTCCTGTAGGGATGTTACGGAGGAGGAGGGTGAAAAGGAACAGCAAGACAGAAAGTGTCCCTGTTTGGTTCGCCACCTCGCCAGAGCTCAGGTTTAATCCCGTTTTTAACATAATAATTGCAGTTATTTTAGCAGCAGCTGCAGTGCAGAAAGCAGCCACCCCTCAACATGGCACAAAGGGGAACTAACACAGTGCTGGGGAGGAAAGAACCATGGAATCATGGAATGGGTTGGAAGAGACCTCAAAGCCCATCCAGTGCCACCCCCTGCCATGGGCAGGGACACCTCCCACTGCATCAGGGGGCTCCAAGCCCCATCCAACCTGGCCTGGAACACCTCCAGGGATGGGGCAGCCACCACTGCTCTGGGCACCCTGGGTCAGGGCCTCCCCACCCTCACAGCAAAACATTTCTCCCCAAGATCTCATCTCCATCTCGCCTCTTTCAGCTTCAAACCCTTCCCCCTCATCCTACAAACCATTCTCCCTTGTTCTATCCCTGCACTCCCTGATCCAGAGCCCCTCCCCAGCTTTCAGTACTGGGAGGCTGCTCTAAGGTCTCCCAGCGCCTTCTCCTCTCCAGGCTGAACAACCCCAACACTCAGCCTGTCCTCACAGCAGAGCTGCTCCAGCCCTTGGATCATCTCCGTGGCCTCCTCTGGACTCACTCCAACAGCTCCAGGTCGTTCCTGTGCTCAGGACTCCAGACCTGGACCCAGGGCTCCAGTGCTTCTCCCCCGGCACCCCAAGTCCTTCTCCTCAGGGCTGCTCCCAACCCACTCTCTGCCCAGCCTGTGTTTGTGCCTGGGATTGCCCCGATTTAACCAGACCACCCCTGATTTAACATGAACTCCAAGGACAAATACTTTTGCTCAGGAACACAACTTTCAGTCAGCTGAGACCCCTACTCCACTCTATTGTCAACAGCAGCAAGTTTGCAGCTTTCTTCCTGCTTTCCTCCAAGACCCAACTTAAACATCCAAAACCTGGTCAACCTTTGTGTGTCTCTTAGGAAGCTTCTACCCTTCGCAAATATCCCACACCCAAGTGGACATAGTCCAGAGTAACCTGCTGCAGCTAACCTTGCTTTGAACAGGCTCTTGGACAAGGTCTCTTCCAACTTTCACCTTTTCATGACTCTATGGCAGCGATCAGGTAAATGTTCAAGTTCTACCGCACTACGCAAAGCCTGGCAACGCCACCACTTAGAACTTTGTGCAAATTCAGACAATTTAAAGCAAGTAAATAAATTACCGGTTTTCAACAGCACCAGGAGGAGGGGTTTATGGAGAACATGAGCACAGACCTACCACAAGAAGCTAAAAGCAGAGTTACTGCTCCACAACCATCAAATCCTTTTGTGCTCTTTGTTGTGAGCAGAAAGCATCACAATGAGAGTTGAGCTCGCTGGAGAACCATGCTGTTGGGTGGGACCTCCCTGCCAAAGTTAGAAATGGCTCCAGAAGTTGTTCTTCAGTTCCCGAGTCAGACACAACAGTGGACTCCAGGGATTTAAGGGCTCCTTCTCCCTGGCTTTATCTAGTCACAGGGGTATTTTATGCCCTCTACGTTCACAAAACGCAGACCACGTAGAGTTCTGACTGCTGACTCTGGCGTTCATCGGGACACGTCGCCTTCCGCAACACATTGTGCTTGTTTCAAAACAACGTATTTTCTGGAGCACGCGAGAAAGCATCCAGTAAATCGCATGGAACAGAGGGTATTGTTACAGGAGGAATGCCAGAAGAGAAATTATTAAACATAAGAAAATGGCAAGTTGCCTCACATTATTTTGTCTTACATTATGAACAAATATGTGGTTCAACAAGTGGTAAAGTCCGAAACGCATCAAACTAAAGCACTGTCCACGTGACTGGAAGAACAGAAAACACGCAGGGAAAACTCCTGCAGAAAGAGATCTGTAGAATTTTAGAATAGCTACAGAAGAGCTTGATTTTCTTTTCTTTTTCCACGCAAAAAATCCCATTACTGGTAATTTTAAAATTGCTTCTGATTCGCAATAGTAACAAAAGCCAAAAGAAAACCCTTTCACTGCATCATGTGTGGCCAAGAAACCGACTGTGAGAGCTTTGGTACTCAAAATAACCCCGCTTACACCTGGGTGGATGGGCCAGGGGAGCCTCTGAGCTGGGCCAGGGTTGCTCCTGAAAGAAAACGCTTAGGCAGCAGTTGGAAAAACATACATTTTCCTGCCCTGGGCACACAGGACCACCAGGAGAAGGATTAAACAGACTCCTCAAAGCAGCAATCCACTGCAAACAGCAGTGGCTGCAGGGAGGGGGTGGGTCTGCAGACAACGTCCTAACCACGCTCAGCGTTGTGCTGCCATCCTTCCTTTGCACGTGTACAGGATGAAACTGCAACAGATTTTTCTTTCTTTCCTTTCCTTGCTAGAGAAAAAAAATTCAAGGCTGTTTCTAGTCCTTCTTAAGCACACAAGGATTAAAACTCATTCATTCATCCCACCTACATTGTGCCTTTTGAAAGTTAAATGTTCCCAAGGTTAAATAATTATTAACGTTAATAGCATTAATCGGTATTTGAAGCTACGCTCTGCCTTCCCCACTGTCCCAGCTCTCCCTGAATTAGGAGACCCCCATGAAGTCGAGCATCCCTACATAAATGCTTCCCAAGGTCTGGGAGGCACCGATAGGTGCCGAGATGCAAATGTGCTTCATGTTTCCAGCACAGATTTGCCCAGTTTTAAACTAAAGAAATAAAAAGCACAGTAATGAACCAAAACCAATGGGTACGCGTTATATGAGCAAATATTCCCAGGATTATTAACCCAATCAAACCCCCACTAATCCTATTACAAAACAGGGAGTTCAGCTGCATCCAACAGGTCTTGAACACGAAGGCCGAAAGAAGATTACGCTCCTCCTGGATTTATCAGCCATTAAATAACTCGCGTTTTCAAATCTCCACCTGCAGTCACATATTCCCGCAAGCTCAGAACTGACGAGCTGCATTAAAAGCAAGTGTTGGGAAGAAGTCTGACTTCTGATGGACAGAAGTGCGTGCAAGAAAAGAATCAAGAAGTATGAGAGGTCAAGTCCTTGACTGCTCAGACAGACATTAATGCAGGTCTCTGGGAAGGAGGTTTCTTGCCCACAAATTACCATCATGACTTTAGGTGGTTAAATTTTCTTTATCCTCATTTTCTGGTATGGATCGAAGAGCCAAGACACTAAACTCCACTCAGAAGGAGAAGAGGACCAGCACACGCAGGCAAACTCCTCCCTCGGCCGGTCCAAGGAGAGCTTAATTGTTCATTCTGCCCTCATATCATTGTGGCTGCCAAGAAGATTGTTAATTAAAATCCTGCCTGACAACTGTCTCTGCTCTGCACGTTACAGGATTCTGGGTGGCTTTAATCGGCATGAAATCCGCTTTAACGGCACCTTCCCCAAAACAAGGAGGTTCCTGTAGGGAAGAGCTGTCAGGGTGAGGAGCTCCATGCAAGGCTAAGAGAACCAACTCTGACCCAGGTGTCCACCAGAGATGCTCTCCAAACATTGAAAATTACAGACAGGGTATTTGCACAAATGAGACAATGGAATCAGGGAGTCCCTTGCGCTCCAGGGGCTGTGGAAGTTTACAATCTGAATTTATATAGAGCAAAGTTTACATGGACTGGGATAGTGGGGAAGAGAAGCAGTTGGAGGAAGACGAGGGTAAAGCATAGTTTGAAGGCAAGAGAACACAGAAGGCAGCTGACTCCAATGTAACCCAGGCTACAACCCAGGCCACCTGGCTCGACACAGGGCATGAACGGGCCAGGTTACAGTTAAGGCATATTTCTCCTTAAATTCCAATTCATTAATAAACATCACTTTATTAAAAGCAACTAAAATCTAAATTGGGCTACGAATGACGGGCGGGAAGTATTGAATAAACCTCATGATTGTAACAGGATTCTGGCTCTCATAAAAAGGATCCAAGATAATAAAAGAGGGGCTTGGGGATGGCCTATAAACACGGCACAGATGGCACACAGATACGCTTCCTGGCACACATTCCCAGACCTTAAGGTACTAAGGAATGTCTCAGTGCTATTACAAACGCTAATTCAGCGATGATGACATTTTTGAGGACCAGAATGAGACCACAACTCTTTTCACTTAAGGCAAAGAACCAGATGGTAACAAGTTGCAGAGGGTACAGTCTGGTTTGAATCTAAACCAGCCACCAAAAAAGTCAGGGTGTCCCTACACCAAGATCCTGAGAACCCAACTCTCTCGACGCTGCCATAAACAGGTAAGGGATTATTAAGCACAGCTGTCAATAACTACAACAGCTTCAGAAGATCTTGACGGATGCCATAGGGTCCTCTGCTGACAAGGTGCTCCATCACGTCAGCCTGACAGGTACCATGGGCACAAAGCCCCGATCTTCTCAGTGCACAGCATGTTCTTAACGAGAGCTAAAGCTTTCCCAAGGAAATTCCTGGGTATTCATTCCGAGTGTGGTCAGTCAGTGCTTATAAACTGAGGTCCCGGAGTAAAGGAATCCCTCGGCACAAACATCAGAGCCTGCAGGTTTAAAGCTGAGGCAGAGGAAGCCAAGAGTGTTTTCCAAACCATTCCCCTCTTGCTCTGCTTCACCTCACACGCCAGAGGCCACTGCTCTTGTTCCTTGGGATCCTGCAAACACTCCTAGGTCACGAGGAGGGATGGAATTGCCTTTTCCTGATGCCTTAAGCTGCCTCCTGGTCCTGGTACACCTGGAGGTGCCCTCTCCTCCCCTTCTGATTCCTCACTGGACAGAGAGAAGCACTGCTCTGCTGCTTCCTTCCAACCCCCAGTCTGGCTGCTTTGGAAGAGCTCCGCTTTCTCATTATTCCCATCTCAAGGCACGGCTACACCATAAATTACATAAATTACTGTAACATAAAGTCAGAGCCAGGGGCAGATTTACAGCGTTTCAGCTGCTCTGCATTAACTGCCTGTGTGAACGCTCTTTGCCTGCACTGCTCGCACTGGGCCGTCTCACTTCCATCGTGGGATGAGAGCGCTCAGACAAGCAGTTGTGGAGCCCAGCACACTGTGAATCCGTGCCCTACCTGATCTCAGGATAACCTGCTCTGGTAGCCGTGCCCAAGGAGGAACTTCTCTATTCCTTTGCCGATGACTTCTCTCCTCCGTACACTGAGAAGGCAAATTGTCTCCAACCAGCCACTCCTGAGGTCTGCAAGCCAAGAGAGGAGGTGGAGGAGATGCGTCCTCCTCTCCCAGCCTGTACGAGGGGCCCTTTTGCCCGAAGAACAAGAGGAATATGGGATTTTATGTATGTGGAGCCACACCTGGCCATAACATCACTGTGGCAACATGTGCTGTGCATTCCCCAGCGCTGGCAGAGTTCAACACATTCCTGAGAGCAGCAGCATGATTTCAAGGCCCTGGAATTTGGGAAGCAGAAATGCTGCCTCTCGCTGCAGAGACGGGGGGTGTGACTGTTCCACATCGCTGCCAAGCTCTTCGTGTTTTGCTGTAGAAACTAATTCTGAAGGGCAGTGAAGTGCCAGAGGCTGGTCATTATGAAAGCCTTCAGAGGAAGCGGAACAGCGAGCCTCTCTCTTGTTTTGGCTACGACAAATGGCAAAAGAAGAATAAGTGAAAGAGACACCAACCCGCAGCACCGCAGGACCATCTGTTTCTATTTATTGAAATAAAGTTAAAGGAAAGCAAGCTACAAAGGTACAACATACGCCTGCACCTGACTTTTCTTCCCGCAGGAGATATAAATATCCCACACATCTCCTGACCTGCAGTTCCCACAGTCTCTCTGATGGATCACGGAGCACGATGCTGTCGTATTGTTGCACAGGAGCCTGCAGACACACAAAGCAGTCCAGCTCCCTGCGCTTCTGCAAGGGACAGTAGCTCCTTTGATCACTTATTGGCATTTTGGAATATTACCTGATCTCCCACCATCCAGAGTTACTGGAACAGAGAGCTCTGGAGCAGCCAGCACAGCGAGGGGACCACTCCTGGAACCCTCAAGAGCACCTCCTCATCACTGTCTAACAGCTACCTGAAAGGAGGCTGTAGCAAGGTGAGTGTTGGTCTCTTCTCCCAAGTGACAGCAATAGGACGAGAGGAAATGGCCACAGGTTGCACCAGCAGACGTTCAGACTAGACACGAGGAAAAATTTCTTCACTGAAAGGGTTCTCAGTCACTGGAAGAGGCTGCCCAGGGAGGTGGCTGAGTCTCCATCCCTGGAGGTGTTCAAATGACAGATACACAAGGTCTCAGAGATCTGGTTTAGCAGTGGAGAGGTACAGTTGGACTCGATCTCAAAAGGTCTTTCCAACGAGGCGATTCTATGATTCTGTGATCTGTTAACGCTCTGTTCTCCTTCACAGAACAGCTTTTGCAAGAACTCCACTTGAAGAAACCGATGAGCAGCTCTGAGCCCCAGGAGGAGGGATGCCGAGATGCCTGCTGGATAGGAGCAAGGGAGTGACTTCTGCTGAGGCCTGGACTGGCCGATAGCATCCACAGTAATTCCTGACCACACCGACCAAAAGCACGCAACACATGTTCTATCACTGGTTTAATTATTTTTAGACCTAAGTGATATGTGAAGCCCAGAACTATCCATAAATATTTTCATTCATTGCTGCCTAAACAGCAGTCCCTATGTTGGAAAGACTCCATTCTAAAGAGTATTCACTAAGTCACACCTCTGGTGGAGAAAACAACGCCCCCCTAATCATATTCTACTTCTAATGAAGCAGACTCTTCCTTACCTCTTTAATTACTCCGTTATATCAAGAACACACAAACCTCTCGCCATGCACACACGCCGCTGCGTTAGGCGCCACTGGACAAACGCAAAGAAGCTTTGCTCGGCGTTCAACCATCAAGAGTGGGGAAGGACACAGAGGAGTCTGCGATGTGCGATATCGCCATTGAAGAAATCCGTACTGAACCACTCATCAGAACATTCCATCAGCTCCGATCCCTTTATCTCAAAAGGGAAACAGCGGGATTTAAGGGCTCCGAGAACCAGACAAAAAGAACAATTACAGCACGGAACAATTTCCAAGTGATGAGAGATTTAAAGGATTTTGACTGTTTACCTAAAAGAAACCAAATAAACAAAGTCACGATGGAAGTTCATGGAACTACAAGTGGTTTAGAATTAGGAAACTTCCACTTCCCTGGAACAAGAAGGCACTTGGTGAGACCCACAGAGATAAATAAGAGGTGCAATGAGAAGGTAACTCTTTCACCCAATACTCCACTCAGCTGGGGAATTTCTTCCCATCATAAAATACTGAAATCCAACCCCTGACAGGGCTCCAAGCGAGATACACACAAGCATATTCAGAATTCTGGTGTTAAAAAATCAACACCTTAAAGCTTACCCAAATCCCTACCAGTTCACGGGTTCGGAAAACTCTCTGGGCACAGGTTATCCCATAACTGCTCACAGCAAGAACCTCGAACCCATGTTAATCCTGGTGGAAGTGGTCCAAGGGCAGGCACTTCCACGTTAACTCTTCACCCTCAGCTGCAAACAAAAGGGGCAGCTGATGGGCCACCACCCCAGTGAAACACCTGGGCAGAGGTGAGCAGGTGCTGTGAAGGAGCAGAAATCAGTTTCTGCTGCTTTGCTACCAAATCCCCGGTAGCAAATCACTAGGTAGGAGTCACTTGGTGAAAACTCCCCAGTTTTCTGTAGTCCCAGACCTGCACAACTACCGATGCTTCACCTGGCTTTTCAATTCGAATCTTACTTTTTCCTCCTCTCGCTAAGCACATGAGGGCCAGCCCTTACAGAGCCCTCGAGGATCCTCAGCTGACACGGAGGACGGGAGGTCAAACCGCTCCTACCAGCAGCATTGGAGTGACACAACCTGACGCTCATTCCCAAGCCGATAAGAGCCAGCAGAACAGGAAGCGAGCGTTTTCCTGGGTGGCTGGAGTGGTGATTTGGCGCAGCGCCCGCTGACTGCACAGGCACTGACTCAACAGGAAAATATTAAGGGAAGAAAAAACCCCTTGATTAGAATATTTTTTTAAAAAGGCTGCCTAGAACGTTCTCTTTCTTCCCTTCTCATCTGCCACATGATTAGCTTCCCTCTGCTGATAAGGTTTACCAGGAATGAACTTCTTGATGCACGACACAAGCCAGATCTGGCTTTGGGGTTTGCTCTGCAACCTTGCTGCGTTCTCCTCTCCATTATGTGAGACCCAGCCTTCAAACCAGAGACTTCAAACCAACAACCACGTAGCAAGGGTGCAAGAAATGGCTCTGAGACCATCAGCTAACGGATACCTGCAATCCTGAATGGATACTTCATAGAATCACAGAATGGTTTGGGTTGGAAGGGACCTCAAAGCCAGTGCCACCCCTGCCATGAGAAGGGACCGCTCCAAGCCCCACCCAACCCGACCTGGAACACCTCCAGGGATGGGGCAGCCTCTCATCTCTCACTCATCACGATCAGCATTTGCACATTTTCAAACATGACCACAGTTTTCCAGTTTTCCCACCCAGTTCTATCTAGAACACGTACTCTCAAGGTTCCTTGCATGACGTTATTTGTTTTCACGCATTTCCTAGTCTAAAAGGTCAAATGCAGTTTAATATTTCACCCAAACCAGAGGCCGGCAGGAGGACTGGAACGCTCGCCTTCTCCCAGCGCTGCCATGCTCGGGACTCCCCACCACTTCGCTGCGGTGTGCGGCCAGTTCCAGTCATCCTCACTCGTCACCCTGCCTCCCCACTTGACATCATCTTCAGAACGAACCTTCACAACCCACTCGTATCTTCCTGCTTTATTCCATTTATTCAAACAAGTACAAATCAACCAAGAGCAAACAAAACACATGGCTTTCCTCTCAGATCTCAGTGCTTTTACACAACTCACTTTCCCCAATCCTCTTTTATCTCCCCTCTCTTTGCTCCCCATTACCTGTCACTTTTGCCCCTTCCTTTTTTCACATAAGTTTCTCCACTCTCACACCAACCCTGCAGAATATTAATCTAATAAAGACTACAAAAAGATCAATTTATTCCACGTATTTTATTAAACGCTATCGCTCCATTCTCATTATAACTCCTATTTATCTCTCCTTCTGTACTTTTTTTGTAATCAGGCCTTTGTCTTGTTTCTTTTATTAGCATTCATTTGTAATTCATTTTCCTGCCCCACTTCTTAGGAGAGTGATGGAATTGCAGTGTTCTGGACAAAACATCTGAAATGGAAAATCCGTAACAGAGGACATGGGGGGCACTTTCACAGCAGCCAGGGCAGCCTGACCCAACGTTTCTCATCAATGAGTATTTCCTGTAATTTTTCAAGTTGGTTTTAGTTTCTGTTACAGAATCAGCCATGAACTAATGCCCAATGAACGCGCGCGCTACCTCTAAGTCACTGCAACGTTCCTCATATATGTCATAGATAAAATAAAGACATTTTTCATTAATCAGGTTTTATACCGTGGTCACAGATAAGATAACAAAGCTGTGAATCGGACCAGAAGGAGGCTGGGAACGCTCCCACCAGGTCTTACCTGTGAGAGCCCAGGGGACGACGCATGTCCCGGTGGCGTTGCAGCGAGATTTGGGTGTCCCTTATTTATTTCATGTGCTGTGTAAGGGGATGGGGCAGGAGGACCCGGTTGTCTTGCTACTTGTGTTACCTGTGTGGAGATAAACTGTTAGTAAAACAGAACATTAGCGATCCAATCCGTACAGACACTGGCACCTAAGCAAGCTGCTAGTGGCATCGTTAGGTACACAGATAATTATATATATCATTGTATAGGAGCGAAACGCTGCACAGGTTTGTTAACTGTTCATATGATTTATAAAAGCAAGGAAAGATCAAAAAATAAAGTGCACCAGAGTCACTGGTGGAATCGTGTGGAAGCTGGATGAGCTTTACCGCTGCGGTCTCGCTTTGTGATACCCCTTTGACTCCAGATCTGTCCGTTATAAGCCGTATCGAACACTACTGTGATATTGCAAAGGGATACACATCAACAGGGACCCAAAAAACAACCTAAGAGGAGAATTTGCATCCTCCCCTCCAATAAATAAAAAGGACTGCACAAAGCCCTTGTGATCCAAAGGACTTGGCACCAGCACAGAATGAAACACCAAGGCAATTCCAGCATGTACTGATCCCCTTTCTCAGCTTCTACAAAATATTGATTAAAACACAGTAAGGAAAATACAGTCGTGGCACATATACCTGCTCCTCTGCACTGTCTCCATGGTGGAAGTGTTTTAAACCCTTTATATAGCTGCTATCATTAAAAAAAAGGATAATTAAAGGAAAAAAAAGAACGCCATAAGCATCGGGTCACCCCCCCAGCAATTTGAAACACCTCAGTCTTTGCAGATTGGGTTAAAGCTCACAGTGGGGAGCCCAACACTTGCTTCTCGCTGACCTATTCAGACCTGTATTTTGTTTGCTGAAAAGCACCACTTATTTAGCTTTAGGCACTCGTAAAAGCACAACAGAAGCCATGCTTGGCAGGGGACATTGCCACTGCGCAGGTAGACGTGTCTATGGTTTTCCCCAGCACCGGAAAGAAGGTAGAACAAAACTCCTGGCTTTGATCTTGAGTGGAGGATCAGCACTAAGCCCCAAGAGAGCAAAGGATGAGAGTAAAAGGCACAGAGTTCACAATTAAATGCTTTTTCCAAGTCATTTTCTTGTACTCCAAGTATCGCTGCCTGCCGTTACGTTACCTAAACCACTAAAACAGCTGCGCCGGCGTCAAGAATCATAATGTGCAGCTCCTCGAGGCTTGGACATGGTCCAGAATCGCTCACTGCAGGAAGATTTACAGCACCCTCGTGCTCATCAGAGAGAAGGGTGGGTCAACTCAACATCTTCTGTCCCCAGCTGGATCCGTCCCTTCCCCAGGCAGGAATTATCCCCTCCTTTTGGCTGCTCCAGACCGGCAGGTGTGTGCGCGCAGTCAGCTGAATCAAAACCACCATCATAAAACTTTCCACGTCCCAGCCCCAGGAAAATCAAGTCTCCTACACGACTCCTAAGACAACCTTGACAGACTTGTCATGTCAATCGCGCAGCAGCCAGTGTTTAGAAGTGACTACGTATCATGATGGATATCAAAAAGTGCAGCCAAGGGAGCGAGAAGGAAGCAAAGCAACACAAAACACAAGGAACTCATTCATCTCAACAGCCCATCAGTAGGTTGAGAGCGTACTCAGCACCAAGATGTCCCCTTGAATGTCGCTTCTCGCAGAGAAAAAGAGGTTATTTTGCAATAGCTGGGGCACTTCACACACTGCCAGCTTTTATCTCCCTGCACTCGCAAGCGCACGCACCATTCTAAGCGAGGCTGGAGCCATCCAGAACCCCCTGATCTCCAAAGAGCACCCACATCCATGGAGACGCTTGGCAAGGGGGCAGGGGCACTGATAACGACCCAGGTTAGAAAGAGTCCTCTTGAGAAATGAAAATATGCAAATCACCTGGGCTGGAGGTTGTTAAAGAGAGCAAGGAATGCTGTTCTGAGCTGGGTATGAAATCTGAAAGCCAAGCCCGGCTTAGCGAACCCCAAGAAACCTTGGCTGCCCGTCTGGCACAGACAGGAGCACCGAGCATCCTTCCCGAGGTGGCAGCAACGCAGGGATCCCTACAATGGACTTACAGATACTTCTCTGAAATGCAAGATGCAGATCTCAACGTTAACAGGGGATAAAGGCAGACAAACTGGCTGAATCTGTGTTCTTCTTCATTAATTTTTTTCAAAAAATCACCCCGGGAGAGACTGCACCAGCTCATCCCTTGTGTTTGGGGTGTTGGCCCTCACAGTGCCTGAGGTCTGGGTTTCTCTTTATTCAATGAGATTCTGCAGGACCCCACTTAATACATAATTAATTACTACATATTGTAACAATATTAATAAATAACATTGCTACATAATATTTATTAATATTAATGCGATTGTTAAATATTATTTAATAAATAATAGATCCCATTTAACTTGGTCTGCGTCCACTATCCAAGCAAATATCCTTCTTAACTCAGGAGATCAAGATGAATACAAAATTACACGTTAATTTGCTAGGACATCGCCTTCTGTTTTCCTTACCTGAGTAGCAGGAGGTTAACTCGAGTTCTCCAGAAGCCTTAAGCCTGTGTTTTAAATGAATGAAACATGAAATAAAACTCAGGCTGGAATTCTCCCCTTTTCCTTTCAAGCTTGAATCTTTTGCTTTTAGCACCTTCCACAAGTCTGGGATTATTCTGCTCCCTCCAAGTACCTCATTCCTGATACGTGGTTGTGTCCATCAGATCAGACTGGATGGGACACGCCACAGCGGTCTCTCGATTACAGGGACAACGGATCATCGTTCAGAACTGCTCTTCTCCTAAACAAACAAAAGGGTTCAGACTTGGACAGAGCCTCTTTCCTTCCAGCGTTGTGTTCATTCGCTCCTGCTGGTGCAGCCACGGCAGCGCTGCCAGCATCTGAGGCACCGAGCATCGCTCCCGCACACCTTGCAGCCGGGCAGGGAACGTGTCGGCCTCCTCACCCAGATCCTTCCATTCGGCACAGGGTGGCTGGAGCAGCTAATCCACCCTAAGCTCTTCTCCAGGACTCTCTTCATCACAGGAAGATCCCTTTAAAGGGCACAAAGATGAGTTGCGGTACTTTTGGGTGTGAAAACAATCGGGGGCCAACAACAGGCAGAAAAAACACCCAAAGAGATGAATGATGGAGTTAAGCCTTAATCATTGAAATACTGGGGCAAGGAGGTTCTTCAAGCCCCTTCTCTACCAGAGCTGGTGTGGAGACGGGCAACCCGACACATGGTGGGATCTGCTCCAAAGAGACCCAGGGAGTTAACACAGACCATTTAAACCAGTATTGGATCCAGCCTGGCTACAGAAATGCCGCACAACGCTACACCCAGCCAACGTATTTGCACTTCCCTACAAACTCTGATTTGCTTTAAAATCACTCTGACTGCTGGATTTACTTAAAAAACCCCACCTGGCCCAACACCAGTATTTTCTACCGTACATTATATACAATAAATGAAGATGGTAGATTACAAAGTGGTTTTTTGCTCATTACAAGTGTGATTTCATCGATAAAGAGGTTCTACTTAAGTTTTCTTTGGAATTTTGACCATCTCCAAGTTCTCGGACGAGCTTCATTATATGTTGCCTCTTCCTCAGCTCCTATCTCTGCCCTACAGGAAAATGTGCTCCTCTGATTTTATTTTGGGGGAGATTATTGAGGCTCATAGTGAAAGCCACATGATTTTTCATTCCTGTTTTTGGCAGGCAGCACGTAGTTCTGGAAAAAAAGAGCTGAGGAATGTGCAACTGAGATCCTAATGATGCCTGCGGAAAGGCATGGAAAGGATAACTGAATTATTTCTCATCATTATCTAACTAAAACCAGCGGTTTCATCTGGAGGTTGCCCGTATCTCAATGGATTTGTCCTCCGACCCCATGCAGGACACATTCTAACCGACAGGGAAAACACTGAGGCAGCTCTGAGTCACCGCCGGGTGGTATCGGACCACGGAGCTCTTCCCAAACCAGCCACCCTCCGCCAAAACACACATATTTGAGTTGTGCTGCGTAATCCATGTGGGAACCCACATACAATGACTGAGCAAATAAATTGTGGAAGTGATAACGCAGCCCCTGGGGGCTGAGACGGGGCTCTCCTCCACACCTCGGCACTATGCGACGTCGGTACAATCCATACAAACTCTATATAAAAATCATCAACCAAGAAGTGCCCTCTTTGCTGCAAAATCAGACTTTTGCTGCTACTCCTGTAATAAACCACAGGGACCGATGATGAATGAATTTGTCAAGGACCTCCAGTCCTGGGCTTCTTTCATCCCAATCCCTCATTTCTAGGACTTACTCTACATTTGTGATCTGTCCTGGGCTCCAAACAGAAGCTCAAAAGGACCCTGGCTGAGAAATTCCTCTCCTTTCTCCAAAACATGATTTTTTCCTTTCAAACTTGTGTTTTCTTCAAGCCTAGAACTGAGACACTCCCAGCCCTGGCTTCTATTCCTGTAACACATCAAGAAGTGATATTTTTCCACACTGGAAAAGCTATTTTAGGTCATTCTTCACAGTTGCTTTTATATTTTACATTAATTTAAATTTTTACAGTCATATTTTCCCACGGGCATCTGAATTATGTCTTTGGAGGAAAGAATTGAAAAAAATAACTTTCTTTTTCACGCAAAAGGAATTCAGATACTTTTAAAGTGGTTGTACGGGGTATATAAACGATAATATAAATTATCCTTTATTTCCTGAATTATTTATTACAATTGTTTGTATGTTAATGTTCCTCTGGTTTTGCTTTTTTTTTTTTTACCTACGTACATACACACACATCAAATCATGGAATGGGTTGAGTTGGAAGGGACCTCAAAGCCCATCCAGTGCCACCCCCTGCCACGGGCAGGGACACCTCCCACTGGGTCAGGTGGCTCCAAGCCCCAGCCAGCCTGGCCTTGGGCACCTCCAGGGATGGGGCAGCCACCACTGCTCTGGGCACCCTGGGCCAGGGCCTCCCCACCCTCACAGCAAAACATTTCTCCCCAAGATCTCATCTCAATCGTCCCTCTTTCAGCTCAAAATCTTTTCCCTTCATCCTGTCCCTGCACCCCCTGATCCAGAGCCCCTCCCCAGCTTTCCTGGAGCCCCTTTCAGTACTGGGAGCTGCTCTAAGGTCTCCTCAGAGACTTCACTTTTCCAGGCTGAACAACCTCAACTCCCAGCCTGGCCTCACACAGGAGGAGCTCCAGCCCTGGGATCATCTCCGTGGCCTCCTCTGGACTCGCTCCAACATCTCCAGGTCCTTCCTGTGCTGGGGACTCCAGAACTGGACCCAGGGCTCCAGGTGGGGTCCCCCCAGAGCGGAGCAGAGGGGCAGAATCCCTTCCCTTGCCCTGCTGGTCCCTCTGCTCTGGATGACACGGACATATATGCATGATCTTAAGGACAGAGCAGGCAAAAGAAACCCCTAAACCCAGCTCACAGCTCAAGTCTGTTGATCCGCTGCTGTTAAAGCCCCGAACTTGGAGATCTTAACCCCTCATCAGAGCTGTTCCCAGCCTTTCTGACTCACCTGGACAGAAATCCACTGCTGGCCGGCCACCAGACCATCCATGAGTCCTGCTGCACTACTACAACCGCTACCCAAGTCTCTGCCTTTCTCAGATTGATGGGCACTGGCCAGCCTTTCGTACTCAGCCGTTCGCAAAGCTCGACTGTGCATCGCTCGGAAGCAGCCTCCCTTGGAGAAGAGGTGATCGTACAACTCTTCTCTACAGCCCAAAAAAGGAAGGGGCCAAAGATGCTCCAGACCCGCACTCCGCATATGGAGGAGATGGAACTGATAACCCCTTTGCCAGTTATTCAAACAACGGGAAGGAGAAAACCTTGCGCAGCAGCTTATGTTTTTCTATAAGCAGCTTATGTTACAGCATAAAATACAGTGAATTTTTCCCATCTACAGCTTTTTTTCCTGTTTTCCAAATAATTAAAAGAGCAGCTTAAAAGCGGGGTTTTTGGCATTAAAAATATTTGCAGTATCCCACCAGAAAAGCAAAATATGACTTTCCTAGGGCTGTGCTGATTTAGCAAATAACAAATAATGCTGGGCTTCCAGCTACTGCCATTTGAAAAAGAGAATTCGAAAAAGGAAAATGGCATTATCAATTAGCAAATAAATGTCTTTACCTTTCTAAGTTAAATTTCCTCAAGAACCAAGCTTTATAAACAAACATAGAATCACGGAATGGTTTGGGCTGGAAGGGACCTTTAAGATCATCCACGTTTAACAAAAAAGGAATACACCCAGAATTCCCCAAGAATTACTGCTTTCCCACTTAGACGCAACAAAAAGCATCTTCATCCAGATGGGACCTTGAGTAGCCTGATCCAGTGGGAGCTGCCCCTGCCGATGGCAGGGGATAGAAATGGATGGGCTTTAAAGTCCCTTCCAACACAAACAATTCTATGATTCTATGATCATTTATTTTAGGAAGCAAAAAAGACACATTTTTTTTAATTGTATGTATTTAAATTGCATGGTTTCTCATTGTATTGTGTTTTTAAATTGTACAGATGTTAATTGTATTATTTTTTAGAAAACTATACTTGGAAAACTTCATTATGTTTGGAAAACACGCGCCTTTCAAAAGCAACGTGACGGCAGCAGACAGATACTCACAGTGCTGTAGACAGCGGAGACGGTGGGAGTGAAGATCCGATCCTCGAGGGGCTGCTGAACAGGACCGCGGGGGATTCTGCAACGCAGCGAGTTAAGGAAAGCAACGTCGAGGGCGGGGACGTGTTCTGGGCAATACCCAGAGACAACGCGATAGCCAGTCACCATCCACACTCAGCAGACACACGAACATCTCCAAGGCACTCGTGTGCAACCAGGCAGCTACAATCCCTCAAGGCATTCCAAAAGAGGGGCAAAGTAGGGCTTCACATGCAGATGTTGTTGACAAATACAGCAAGAGAGACCAAAAGCAAGCAAATCCTCAAATGATCTACAAAACCTTCACCCCAAGAGAATCCCCCACTTTATTTTTTTTTAAAGAGTAAGGGAAAAACCCAAACCCCACAAGCCCTTTCCAAAGCCCACAAGCCCTTCGCATTCAGCGAGTCCAACCCTGCTGATCAGCAGGGCATTTCCAACAAAGGCAGCGCCTGTTCCGCCAGGCACGCAGGAATCGGGTGATAATTGTTTCCTTGTTTGCCTCCCAGTAACTCCTTTCCTCATCCACCCACCAAAACCACTTTGAAAGGGGCTGGCAGGGAGATGTTAAGCTTGGATGGTCTTCTGCAGGGTTATTTAGAGGCGAAATGTTCTTAAATTGGAAGATACTGTGGGAATTTGGGAAAAAGCAAGGGAAAAATAGTTTATACAATAAACAAATAAGCTGGGTTCCGTTTCACTTAGGGAATAAAACAAGGAGATGCAGGTATTTAAAAGAAAAAAGCTTCCTGACTTGGCCAACTCTTCGTGGCTTTCAGTCCAGCACGTGTCTACGCAATACTCAGCACCCACCGTCACATAAAAACCACACCCAAGTTGGCTGAAAATTTCCCCTAAATGCCATATTCACATTTCCCCTTTTGCTCTTCGAATTTTGTATGTCAGAGCCTCTTGGAAAATGAGAACAGTTGGACTGATTAAGTTTCTTACACACAAGCCAGCAACACGGCCCTCGCGTTAACGTGACAGTGGATGCTGAAGAAGAAATAAAATCACAAAAGCGTCTCATAGGGTTTGTTCAAATGAGGAAAAAACTACCTGTAAGTTAAATTTTCAAGCCAAATTTCTAGATTCAGGCTTGTGAGAGTCCTATCTTCAAGCACGCGCTCCCAAGAAGCGCTGCTGCCCAAACCTTAACAGGCACCAAGAGCACAGCGGCAGGACAGCCCCTGCCAGCACCAACAGGACTCGATGGAGACCCAATCTCCACAACCCCACCTCTTCTCCTTCCTTCAACAGGTTGGAGTACGGGCTGCTCAGACACAACCTGCTCTGCATCTCCTGACCATTTGCTGCGTTCCCAGTTTGATCTGCTCCTCTTCGGCCAGTGCTAAGGTAGGGTAGAGGCAGATTTTCAATATTGCAGTGTTTGGACACCAATCTCATCACTCTAAAGGTCAGCCCTCTCCACGCAGGCCAGGACATTGTTCTAAAACCTCCCAATTTCAGTATACAGTTGCTGTTTGAATACCAGACAAGATAAAACCTCTGAATTATAGGATTACGCGCAGCAAAGACCGCCCCTGACCTTCACAACACCTCTGCACGGAAGCAATGACCCCGTTCCAGCCTGGCAGGTGTGACTGGATGCCTACAATCGGCGCCGGACTGAGAACGGAGATGAGGATCCAACCCCGTGGGCTCTGAGGATGGAGCTCAGCAAACAGCACTTCTGTTTTTTGAAATGAGTGCAGTTGGGCGATTTATTTTGCAGGGTCTAAGGCTTCTCCTCGATTCACAGATTTGCCAGCTCGCATGTAAATGGTAACATTTGATAAAATAGAGGTTTTTAACCAAAAATTACATGTAAAATCCAACAAAACTGCTGGAAGATTTGTACAAACTTCAATGGAACCAAAGCACCAGTCCTAGCCTTCATCCCGAGGATCTCACATTCATTCCCGAGTGTTGGAAAACAGCGACAGAAAGCCAAAATTTAGGAGAGGAGGATTAGAAACACACCACAAGGCAGAAGGGAACTCCACAAATGTTCTGCACACCACAGCCATAGCACCCTGCCCGCACCCATCCTGATGAAGGAGGATAAGACAGGCACGGTTTAAAGCTGTCACAGCTGAGATGTCAAATCTCGAGGCAGTTCTGACAGCAAATTGAAGCAATTGCTGCTTCAAAAAGGAACATTCCTGAGTTTGGAAAAATGGTTTCATCCTCGAGAAGGTTGGGATTTATTTTCTTATTTTAGAACTTACATAAGCCAGGAGAAAATAATCTTCTTTGAACAGAGTAACCTCTCTTTTTGCACCCAGGAAAAGCTGCCTGAAGGAACGAGCAGTTCAGATGGACTTTCAGAGTTTGGGGTTGTCATTTAAGATTGCTTCTAGGAAGAGATGATTCTCATCAGGTTAGAAAGAAACCTGTTCAGTCATTTTTGCCAAACGACTTGACCTGAACCCAAGACAAATAAGGACAAAAAGGCCTTAAATTCCAGTAAGCTTTAATGAGATATAATGGTTGGAGAAAGCGATGATGTCCAATGTTTAACTTCTGGCATCTATAGACCGACTGCCTGCAAAGAGTGGGGCTGGTGGGATGGTTTCCACTCCCATGGAAGCTTTCCAGGGCTTGTCTTTGCTCCTGACCACCTTCCCTACCCTTCCCTGTGCCAAAGGTGCCCATCCTGGGGTAACGGTTGCTGTTATTCCAGGAGAAGCAAGCCAGGGTGACTACAAGTTCATTAGCAGACTCTAGCTAACGAGGCTCTTTTTCCCAGAAGCAGCTTAAGAGGGACAGCACAGGAGGCTCCACCATGGGTGGTGAATGGGTCACGGTGGGAAGCCAAACCTCATCCAGCAGCATCATTTCATCCACACCCACTTTACACCATCCTCCAGGGCACGCATCTCCTCTCTACATTGAGATCTTGGTACCATCGAGAGCTGTCCAGCTCTGTGTGCAACACAAACCTCCCAGACGCTGCCCTCCCGCTGGCCCACCACACACAGTAAAGTTTAAGCATTAAAGTATAACCAGCCTGGCTTTATTGCAGCACTTAATTAACCACGGCACAAGGAAAACGAGGATGTGCTGAATAATTTAGGCAGCTCTTTCATGTTACTATTCTGGCATGCTTAGATCCAATCCAGGAGGATCCTGCGCCTTCCCACCTCCTCCCCTACATTCTTGCCACCCACGTCACCTTCTTTAGCTGCACCGGTTCAACCATTTGTGCAGCCGTGCTCCAAAATGAGGGTGGGAAGGGGAGAGAGGGGTGGAAAAGCAAAGCTAAACCCAAACCTCACAGCATTTCCAGAAAACCTTCCACTACCACAGGGAGAACAGACGAGGTGGGCGATGAAGCAGAAGAGCAGGAACAAGGGAAATCACTGAAAACACATCTGCGACCGGTGGGTTGGTGAAGTGGAGCTACAGCCTCCGCTTCGCAGGCTGAACGGCTCTCACAGCAATTCCTCCTCCACCAGCATCACGCCAAAATCCAGGAGAGGGGTGACAGAAGCGGGCAGCACTGACTCTGGATTCTCCCTCACTGTTTAGGGCTCATTAACTCATACTATATATATTTATATATTTAAAAATCCACCTGAGCAAGACACTCCTGGCCGATCACTAAAGGCAGACGCGGCAGGTGCAGTGGGAGTTCCACCCAGTCCCCATCCGGCTGCAGCCACGACTACAAGCCGGGGGATTTCAGGAGCTATTAAAGACCCAATGGGAAAAGGCAGGCAAGGATAAGCAACACCGGCTGGAAACGAGAGAGAATTTTCCCTGAAACCAAAAGTCTCTGCAGAAGGAGGATCTCTTTTAATTAAACAGCTCTGAGGAGGGAGAATGCACAACTTCTCTTTAAAGCGATTAAAGACAAAACCCAGGCCAGTCAGCTGGAGCGTTCGGAGGCTCCGAAAAAGGCACAGTGAAATAAGTCAGGAGGAATTCTTTGCAGAAATCCCCTTCTTGCACCACATCCATCCATCCTCTTGCTCTCATCACGCTATAAAACCAAAATGCTGCAAGAATTCCGTCTGCTTTTACAGCAACAAACAACCTGCAAACACGCAGTAAAACAGGCTCTCACAGCGAAAACCTGCGCAGGGTTTTCTGCTCTGTTCCCACTTCCACGATGGGAGGAGAGAAGAAAAAACATTATTAGGCTTTCTCCCCCAAATGAACTTGTTTTCCCTCAAACAGTGCTTCTCACCTCGGCTCATTTTCAGCAACCAGCAACCATTTTATCCTGAGCAGGCACTGCCGGCCTCTTCCTTCACTTCCAGCTGATGGCAACGAGCAGGTATCTTCCCACAGGAATAAAAATACCTGTGGGTACCCGCGGGCGCGTATGCAAACACGGTACAAAAAAAGCATTCCAGAACTAAGGATTTTGATCCCTGCCCAGGAAGGGAGCGAGGCTCCCACTGCTCTCCCCAGGGTTATATAATCCCGTGGCGTGTCCCCACTTGTGCTGAAACTGTATTAAACCACCGAAAAAAATAACAAGATAAAACCATCAGGCAAGATTACAGAAGGGCAAGAAACCACATCAAATTCAAGCGCTGCTTTCAGCTTTGTGGCAGCAGGAATTTTTAAAACCCTGAGGAGGAGGGAGGTATTTGATGGCAGGGAGCTGCTACAAGAGCACGGTTCTCCTCTGCAGCCTCCTCTCTATTTAACATGCAATTAAAATGCAGGAGGTGAACATCCTAACGGCAGCAGCACTTCATTTAGCAAGCTCGGAAACCGCAAGGGCTCACTTAAAAGGTGAAAAGGGAAAGGCTACGCCAGTCACAGCAGCTGAAACTTCCCCAGCTTCACCCCAGCCTTTGCAGCTCCCCGTCCTCCGCTCGCTTTGTCCAGTGCACTCGATCCTACCTGGCAGCAAGCTCTTGGAAAGCTTCGTTAGGGAGCTGGCTCAAGCGCCGGGTCTCCTCCCCACCGGCAGCGAAGCCCACAGCCGCATCCGTGCCATCCGGGGATGACTTCTGCCTGCCTCTCGTCCTCACAAGCAGAGCTCTCGCAGCGCGCTTGTGGTCTTAAAGAGGCAGTGCAGTGGGGGGCTCAGCGATACCTCAGAGGGGTTCTGGACCAACTGCTTCTACGCTGCAGAAATCAGCTTCCTGAATTTTCCTGCTGTGCACACACCAGAGACGGGAAGGGAGGCAGCACCAAGCTCCTCTCAGCAAGCTGCTACAGGATAAAAATCAAGCCAGGCTGACAGAAGAAAGCACAAGGTAAAACACAAACTCACCCAGAGCGCATTGTGCTTTGGAAATGGGCATTTCAAGGTCTGGAGAGCTTGGGAAGCTTCAACGCTCTCCCTGTCGGAAGAAGAATTAAACAGCAGCACAAACCGCTCAGCAAGTAATTCCGCAAATCGTTCCCTTCAGCTTTCCACTCGCTGCCCCCAAACGCAGCCACGCGCAGCACCATGGACCTGTTTATTCAGCAAGTGCTTCGTGAATCAGTTTTCCCTTCAAAATAAACCCCTCTTTTGCCAGGATGCGTTTCGCAAGCCAGGGGAAAGCAAGCTGTGAAACCGAACTGCAGCTTTTTACAAAAATCCAAAACCCCAAAATTAAACAAAACTTAACTCCACCGAGTGACATCACATAGGAAAAAATAAATACATATGATCAAAGCAGTGCCATCATCTCGCCACGCTCAAATACTTCAACCATCAAACAAACCTCATCCAATGACAAAATAAAGGCAAGTCGCAAAGCAAACAACTCCAGACTTCGGTAAAAAGAGAATTAATGATGTCCGTGCAGGCATAATTCAGCCCCTCTGTAGATACGCAGAATCAAGCCCTTAATTGCAGGGGCACATCTGGTTTTCCCAGTGTCCCTGGTGTCTCTGCTTTTTCAGCTCTTTTATAGGAATCCAGCACCGTATACCCTTCATGGCTAAGCAGCTCTTGTTAATAAGTGATAATTAAAACTACAAAAATCAAGACCAAGGACTCTGGAAAATGTTTAACAGCTTAGGAAGACCTGAGTAAAATGCAGCCTGCTCCTCAGCCCTCTCCAACCCCTCCGCCGCCCGTACCCAACACGTGCCCAGCCGCAGCATCCAACAGCAGAGATCTCGTTTCATTTTTGGTGGGTTTGGGTTTTTTTAGAGTTATAGAATAGAGTAGAATCATGGAGTGGTTTGGGTTAGAAGGGACATCAAAGCCCATCCAGTGCCACCCCCTGCCATGGGCAGGGACACCTCCCACTGCATCAGGGGGCTCCAAGCCCCATCCAACCTGGCCTGGAACACCTCCAGGGATGGGGCAGCCACCACTGCTCTGGGCAACCTGGGCCAGGGCCTCCCCACCCTCACAGCAAAACATTTCTCCCTAAGATCTCATCTCAATCTCTCCTCTTGCAGCTCAAAACCATTCACCTTGTCCTCTCCCTGCATTCCCTTTGTTAGTTTGGGGCTGGTTTTGCCAGTGACCCCTGACCAGACGCTGTGCCTTCGGGGGAACCTCCCAGGAACGAGGTGGCCTCCAAACTAAACCAATGGGTTAATTTCAGCTTTCCAGGATTGATACAAGTGGCCCTGTGCAACACAATGAGATGTCAAAATAAAGTACAATTCAGAGTGTTGCCCGCATCACAGGTCAGAGAACTGTTGTTTCACTGTTTAGTGTTCAGTGTTATTTCAGCCAGGAATAAATAAACACAAGTTTTTTGCTGGCAGGAGCACTCAGCTACGACCAAAGCCAAGAGCTGCAGGTGAAGGATTCCTCAAAAGGCCAGAGCAACTTTACACCACTACTGCATTCTGGCAGTACAGACGTATTTCTGGCTCGGCAAATGTTTTGAAAATAAAAGGAACACAATAAAAGTGTCTGCAAAGTGGCAAAAATGGGGTTTATAGGTAAAATTACCAAGCTATGTAAAAGAGCTACAGGTTTGCCCCATCCCTGGAAACATTCAAGGCCAGGTTGGATGGGGCTCTGTGCAGCCTGACCTGGTTGGAGATGTCCCTGCACGCTGCAGGGGGGTTGGACTGGATGACATTTATGGACTGGATGACGTTCATGATCCCTTCCAACTCAAACCATTCTGTGATTCTATGATCAGCATCCCCCTACTCCTGTAAAGGGATGCACGCTGCACTTTCAAGACCCACCACCTTCTGTAATGACTTACACCAAGAAGGATCACATGGAAAAAGCCATTACTAAGCTTGTTTCACTATTCTATGGCTTCACGTCACATTCCTTCCATGCAGTCAGTGCTCACAGCTGCATTGCTACTGTAAACACATAAACTTTAAGGGGATCGATGGCGTGTTTATATAAATTCCCTTTTTAATCCTTCACCTCATTTTGGGTATTAAACACTAACACTGAATTCTCTTCGAGTTCCCTTTTATGGGCTATTTTATGCTTCTAACAAATGCCCTAAATCAGGCATTTATCTCTTGCGCTCGTACCAGAAATTCACCTACACCAACACTGTTGGTGTTCCACAGAGTCTCACTGGGTCCTGTACCGCCTTGTCTGAAATCTCTTGATGGCAGGACTCTTCCCTTGTTTCTCGGCAGAACCATCTGACGATAACCGAAAGCGATGAGGCCCGTCCATCCCTCTGCCACGTAGCAGTTCCTCATTAGATTCTCCTCTCCCAAGCTCTGTCCAGATTCCCACATTACCAGCGCTGAGGCCTTCACTGCTTCTCCCAGCTCATGCCATACTCTACATGGATGCTCTCCCCGTAATAAAACCTTCCTCAAAATTCATGCCAAGCTTTTTACCTAATCACGTAACAGGAACAGGAACGGGGCAGCAGCGGGAGCTTTCAAAAGCAAAATCGCTCACAGATCCCAGCAAATCTCAACAGCTGTTGGAAGACAAGCTTTCCAAGGCTCCTTGAAAATTGCAGCTTGAAAGAAAAATGTGACCTTCAAATGCTGACTGAAAAGCACTATTTCCCTCTCCTTCCACCAGCATCCTCCAGCTATTCCGATTTCTCCTCCTTTCCATTCATGATTGTGTCCCAACATGTTTTGGAGGCGCACTGACAAATGCTGCTCTGTATCCATGGATGCTGACCGACGATAAGGTCAACTTGGACCGGCAATGTGTGCTCGCAGCCTAGAAAGCCAACAGTGTCCTGGGCTGCACCAAACGAAGCGTGGCCCGCACGGCAAGGGAGGGGATTCTGCCTCTCTGCTCCTCTCTGGTGAGACCCCACCTGGAGTCCTGGGTCCAGTTCTGGAATCCTCAACATAAGACAGACATGGAACTGTTGGAACAGATCCAGAGGAGGCCACAAAGATGATGCAAGGGCTGAACACCTCCTGTACGAGGACAGGCTGGGAGAGTTGGGGTTGTTCAGCTGGAGAAGGCTCTGGGGAGACCTTAGAGCAGCTCCCAGGACTGAAAGGGGCTCCAGGAAAGCTGGGGAGGGGGTCTTCATCAGGGAATGAAGGGGGAACAGTTTTCAGCTGAAAGATGGGAGATTGAGATGAGATCTTTGATAGAAATATTCTCCTGTGAGGGTGGGGAGGCCCTGGCCCAGGTTGCCCAGAGCAGCGGTGGCTGCCCCCATCCCTGGAGGTGTTCCAGGCCAGGTTGGATGGGGGCCCTATGATTCTATGGGGGCGTTGGCTTTTACACATCCGACTGCATTGCCAGACTCTGTAGCGGCACCTGACACACAACCTCGCACTTCTTTCCAACTCAGCCTGCTCAAGCTGTGCTGCAGCAGCTCCATCCAACGTGCCCCTTCTATTTATACTCCAGCACATCTCCAAATCCTCCAAATTCCAGGCTTTTTTCAAATACGCATTCCACAAAATATCTGTTGCCAAAGTCTTCTTTCCTATGTATATCCAGTCTGGTTTTGCTTCTCACTCACCTTCCCAACGTGCAGGTAATGGACTCTGCTGCATTTCTTGCATCAGCGATGCCTTCACAACCCATTTAATGCCAAGGCAGGAGGAGTTGGAGGCGCCGCTCCCCATCTGGCTGATCATTAATGATGATAAATTAGTCCAGGCCTTTTGTCAATCTCTGATGCACACCAGACCTCGCTGCTGTGTAACACAACACTTTGCTACTTATCACCATCATTTCCTTTTAGTCATTGGTTCGTGTGTGATAACGTCTCACCGGCAAGCCAAACGGGACTGCTGAAGGAAAGCTGGGTTAGAGGAGAAGAGAACAACAGAAAAAAACCCCTCTTTGTTATAAATTAATTATATTTCCAGCTTCTCATTCATCCCGTAAGGCTTTCAGATAAAAACCAGGACTAAGGAAGAGCCCAGCTGCAGTAGTTACACCTGCAGACAAGCACCTAATTATCCAGAGCTCATTACTTTCAGGCTCAGTTTTGCATCTCTAAATTAAAAGGAACTGGAGACAGCTCACCAGCATGTAAATCATCCTCAGCCCTCGCCTCACTCTGATGGATCTCATCCAGCCTGCGAGCCGGCGGGAGCCAGTTATCAGGGGAGCTGTCAGCCGCAGGACCGGAGCAGCGCAAATGCCACAAAAACCCAATCCATTATTTTGCCCGATACAAATGCGTTTCTAAGGGCAACCTGATCTCGTTTCTTCGTCTCTGTCTTCTTCAACTGCAACCCAAGCATCAATACAAACCATCTATTTTCAGCTTAGACCTGGAAAGGTTGTTCAGGGTGGAAGAAACCGTGTCTAAACCCTGTTAATCCTGCTGGGATTTTCCTTCAAGCGTGGTGTTTGTGGGTGGGAGGACGGGTCTGCAAGTGATGGGCTGAATATTTCTGTAACTGGGGATTTTGTCCGATGGGTATTTTTAACCACAGCATCTCCAAGAAGTGGGTCTTCAAAGCACAGCCTGGATAAGGTTAAATCTGGGTTTGGAACAAGTTGCAAAATACTAGTAATTAAAAAAAACAAGCTGCAAAGGCACCCGGGATCACGTCTGTGCCAGCTCAGGTAACAGGTAATACGAGGTGAACAATGTGCCAGGACAGCATCTCCTGCTCAGTCACAGAAAACTTGTCACCAGCTGACTTGTTTTAGCTTAAAAATCCACTCTCCTCCATAAACCATCAGCCACTTTTCTATTTTTTAACTTCTTATTTTATGCTTACAATATATGGACTCGTCTAAGAGATGGAAAAGTCAATAGATTTCATCAGCTCCCTTCAGCTGGAAAGTTATGTTATTACCTTTCCAGAGAGGGAACGGCATCACAGGGAATATGCCAATGTAGCCTTAAAATTCCGTTTCATTTTAGGAGGGTTATTTATGATTGTACTTCTCCGTGTTAATTAAAACTCCCGTTACGCTGTAGAAAACAGGCTACTCTCAGAACTCACACCAGTCCGATCAGTCTTCAACAGTCCCATCCCGCTCGGCCACCACTCGGACTGCTCAGAGTGACTTCTCACGGTCCTGTAGCCACAACCCCAGCTGAGGACCCTATAAAGAGCCCACAGAATGGTTTGGGTTGGAAGAGACCTTAAAGATCACTCAGTTCCAGCCCTCTACCATGGGTAGGGACACCCTTCACTGGATCACGCTCGACATAGTGACAACACTGAAACTGGCTGAGCTCTGGAGGGGCTGCTGTACGTTACAAATGACATCATGGGCCGATATCCCAAAGCGAGATCCCAGATGGAGCCTGGACTCCAAAATACACCAAATAAATCAGAAGCGGACATGCACGGCGCTGCCTTTGAACAACTTGGCATTAAAAACAAAGCCTAGGAGTCCCGAGCAGGGTGATGCCAGAAAGCTGGGCTCGTGCCGTGTGACACCGGGCTGTCTCTTCATGACATGAAATCGCTACAGATCTCATCCGCCAGGGCTGTGGGGCTGTGCTATTCTCATCAATTATTAAGCTCTCCTTTGTTTTCCGCCCCAGTACAGAGCGCGTGGGCAGAACGGTGGTGCTGCTCTTACATCTGGATATTAAAGGCAAACCACGTACGAACTGATCAATACAGGGAGTCACAGCAGTCAGAGTGTGTTTGTAAGCATCCCACAATGTGTACAGGCACCTTTACAGATGATTCGCTCATTTATAAAAGGAGGGGGAGCAGAGCCTGCATCTCCCCGGTGTTGTTTCAGCTGGAGCTGTGAGCTCCCAGCCACCGTTCGTACGCTGCGGATCAGTCGCATCCCATGTGAGCTGGGCGAGGTGTAGTCACGCTGCTACCAAACACGGGGGTTCCGTGTGTGGGGAACCCATTCCCAGCTGCAAACGGTCTCTGGGTCACGAAACCACAGAGGTTGCCAGGAGAACATCAGGACTAAGATGGGCAAGGAAACTGGCTTTTAAGTCACCTTCTCCCTATGACACAGCAACTCCTCTCCCATGTGACAGGAGACAGGACAAGAGGAAATGGCCATAAGTTGTGCCAGGGGAGGTTCAGACTAGACATTAGGAAAAATTTCTTTACTGAAAGGGTTCTCAGGCACCGGAACAGCCCTGAGGTGGTTCAGTAGCGGGCAGGTATGGTTAGACTTGATGATCTCAAAGGCCTTTTCCAACTGGGATTCTATGATTCCACACCTGAACTCCCAATGCTGCCTTTCCAACACTCAGTTCCTCCTCTCTGACTCTTTATTTTGCCTTCTAAAGTCCAAATCCAGAGTAGGAATTGATCCAGAAAGAAAGCAACTCACTGGCTGGATGCTCTCAGCATTCCTAGCCAGCTCCTAGCCTGACACAGAGGACAAGGACAGACTCCGCTCTCCAGGCTCCTCCAGGCAAAGGAAGTCACAGATAGCATCTACGAGAAGTCAGGTGGCATCAAAGGAAAATTACTGCCACTGTAATTCAAATAGCAGGCGCCCGCGGGCACAGGACACAATAGGAGGAGCTCCAGCACTGAGCCCGCGGTGGCACTGCCAAAGAGCTGGCCCTGGCCACTTGTCCCATGTGAGCCCATTCACAGCTGCTCCATCAACCACAGCAGGGAGCCGATTTGGGTTAAAATGAACCTTTTCTTTCAAACTTTGTTTTCCACTCAGTCACATCACCAGCTACATCAACCTAAAGGAGAGGACTGAGCAGGAACGGAGAGATAGGGAGGTTGTACCATAAAATACTCCATCTGCAGCTTCCCTAGGCACCTCCCTGGAGGATAACAGGAGCTGCAGGGCTGTGTTAACCCTGAAGGCAGCTGCTGAGGTTGACCTAAACATAACAGTGATCTGAAACATCACAAACCGCTGCATGAAATGGTTTTTTTGCACTCCCAAATGAGGATGCAAGTGAATCCCCCTTAAGAAATCATTTTCCTGTAGGAAATTGTGATAGTCTGAGCCTTCAGCACCTGAATTCACAGCACAACAGCCATCAGAGCTTGACAAATCATAAAAGCCTTAGAAGATTTATTAAAGGATGGAAGTTCGGCAGGGCTGGGAATGGAGGAGCAGGTACACACAGTAGGGAAACGAGCTGAAGCATCGCTGCGTTACACCAAACGTAATGCCCTAACTTGAGGCCTCAAGAGGATTTCACCAAAGTCCTCGAAGACAGTCGAGGTATTTTGGACGCAGCTCACGTTGCACGGCTGGGAGCCGAAGGACTGAACTGGGAAGCGGTACTGCTGACACCAGCGGTGCTGCGAGGCAGCTGCAAAGTAGGCTATCCAGATCGTCAGGTGGGGTGGGAAGCATTTTTTTCAGGCTGGAGATGCTGTTCCCCAGACCCATGCATATCTCTTCCAGTAGCACAACCCTTCTCGAAAGCATCACCTCACTCTGCTTAAAACACGAGGGATGCAACAACCTCAGTAAAAGAAAGGTAATAACTCATACCTTTAAGCTTTTTCCTTCTCAGTTACAGGAAAGCCATCCTTCACTTGCACTCATCACCCCGGGAGGCTGGGCCTGCTAACCAGCAGACTGGAACACACCATCAATTAACAACCTGGGAACTACAAATACAGATACAGAAGGAAAAAAATCACCCAAACTGGGTAAGTAATGGGCTTTCAGTTGAGCAGAGACAGTGATATTTCTCCCCAAATTACTCTTGTAGTCTGGCAGCAGCTACTCAGTCACCCTCTGTGCTCCAAGATGATCCTGCACATCCGCACGGAGGCAGCAGGTCTCCTATCCCCCAGATTCTGGAGGGTCAGCAGATCCCAGATCAGCTACCCTGGACACCGATACAACCCAAGAATGTGATCCAAATGGGAGAAGTCTTCATGATTTCTGATCAAGCAGCTCTTCCACACTCCAAAGTCGTTACCATTTTAGAACTACCCGAATCGTAGAATTACGTGAGTTGGAAGGACCCAAAAGGATCATCAAGTCCCACTCCTAGTGGCAGTTCACAAACTGAAAGAGCTCAGCTGCTTCTTTTAATTGGAAGATTTTATGCAGCCATTACACCTCTGCTACTCCCTGCAACAAGACAGAGCTCGCAAGTTCCCCTGTTATCCAAATACTTATTTTTGTGGCCCTGACAAAAATACAATCAACTCTAGCATCAGCGAGGAGGCCGCCTACCTCTCAAACAACAGAGCTCACCTTGCTAAACACAGCCCTTCCAGTACAAAACAAATCTCTTCTGTCTCCAAGTAAAGCACCGGCAAAATTTATTGTGCAAGTGACTCAAGTCAGTGGTTCTTGCTATTTTACAGAGCCCTTTCACTGCACATCCACTGCCCAGGGGACAACCCTGCATCAGAACCAGGAACAGCAGTGAAAAAGTCCAAGTCTTACATCCAGCAACTCATGTCTGACCAGACAGGTAGGGGGAAAGAAACAGGGATTTCAAAGGTGCTGGAGTGGAGCTGGCAGTTTCAAGGACACTTTGCATCCCACCGCCCCTGAAGCGTCGCTCAGAAACCTTCTGGCAGCAATGTTAATTAAAGCAGGAAAAGGGAATAATTCCAGGTCAGAGAAACGGCTAAAAGTCGTGCTCCCTGAGGGCACAGTGCTTCCCTCACTCCAGCCACAAGCACCAGGCTTTTATGGGTCAGGTTTTCTGGGATCCCTTCACCAACCCAGTAGCTAAATGGTGACAAGCCCCTGCAGCCCTCTGTTCCTGACACCTCCCTTCTGCAGGGAATAATGCTCACGGGACTCTTCGGTGACCCAGCTCAGCCTGGTGAGACAACGGAAAACTATTTTTTTTGCTTGGCTGGGTGAAGTTTTCAGTCAATTCCGTGAGCTGATTTCAATCACCAAACACTCACATGACGGTTACATCCCAGACAAGGGAGCCGGCACGAAGACACAGCCCAGTAGAGGCAGATCCACCCTTTCCGCTGCAGCTCACAGGCACAGAGAATCATGGAATCACGGTATGGTTTAGGGTGGGACGGGACCTCCAAGCCCAGCCAGTGCCACCCCCTGCCATGGGCAGGGACACCTCCCACTGGGTCAGGGGGCTCCAAGCCCCATCCAACCTGGCCTGGAACACCTCCAGGGATGGGGCAGCCACCACTGCTCTGGGCAACCTGGGCCAGGGCCTCCCCACCCTCACAGCAAAACATTTCTGCCCAAGATCTCATCTCAGTCTCCCCTCTTTCAGCTCAAAAACGTTCCCCCTCATCCTGTCCCTGCACTTCCTGATCCAGAGCCCCTCCCCAGCTTTCCTGGAGCCCCTTTCAGCACTGGGAGGCTGCTCCAAGGTATCTCCAGCGCTTTTTCTTCTCCAGTTTGAAGAACCCCAACCTTCTCAGTCTGTCTCTCTAAATCCTAACATGAAACTACACCTGCCTTCACCCAAGATATCCAAAACCTGGTATTTCCAAACAGAAGGCAGCGCCTTTCCCAGCTGAAGCAGAACGCTATCTTGTTTGTTGGCTTTTCTTCTTCTGCATCCCAGTAGAAGCACCAGGGATCCATGAAGTTCAGCTGTGTACACAGCACGCTCTTCAGTGCATCCTCATCTGTTTGCACACCTCTGCCAGACTGCTGCAGCCAATGTCGGAACCCAAGAGGCAAAATTGAATGTTGCAAGCTGTGAGAATGAAAGAAGGCAAAGCAATGGGCATGTTCACACCAGCTGAAGTCACAAGTAGCTCTGTGATCCTCTCAGATTATTTTTGTCCTTCATGCGAGATCCCAGGGAAGTAAATCTCAATAGGATCCAGCTTATTCCTGAGAGAATGGAGTCTGTTTAGGTGACAAGACATTTACACACAGGGTATCTTCTCATGGTCATGACAAACAAAAGACAACAGTTGACACTGGAAAAAAGTAAAATCAAGGTATCTACCACTGAAAACTATGTGGGGCTCTCAAAATCCAGTTTGTGAGCCATTCCCAGCTGGCACAAGGAGCCACAAGGCACATGTCTCTACGTAGGCAGTTACCTCCAGCCATCTGAGGACTTCAAAGGAGAAGGGAGGGAAGGGAGGAGGTGGCCTGTGCTCAACTGAACCAAGTTCTTAAAAAAAAATTCCTGAAGGTTTTAACCTAATGGGCCTGTAGACAGAAGGCTGAAGCCCTCTCTTTCATCCCTGTAGAGGTAAAGCAGGAGATAACTGTCATGTAGCCTTCCTCCATGTGAGCCCATAAGCTGCTATACACAGCATCAAGAGCATCTCACCTGGAGGTGCGAAAAAGCTCATCTCCAACATAAAATAACCCCTAATGCCAGAGATATGGGGCTGCTGCCCAGACAGATTCCCCTCTTCCGTGTAGTACAGACAGATGATTTCACATGAAGGTCCTCAAAGGAAGAACAAAGCTGGTACCGGAGGACGTCAGGTCTGGAACTCCTTGTTAAGAAAGCTCTAGCTCGTGCTGCTTCGGTGCATGAAGTTATCTGGTACAGCTTGAGAAGGAATAATTTATCCGCAGCTTGTGAAATTGGCTGCACTCTGTTCTAAATTTATGCAAGTTATGGTGCATTATCTTGGACGCTGGGCCCACATCTTCATTAGCTGAAGAGGTCCCTCGAGGTGGGAACCAATTTCCAGGCCCAGGACTCCACGGCGCCAATGGGCAGCTCCCGGCACAGCTCCTTGGGCAGGGTGGAACGATCATACCAGGAGCTCCTCGTTGGAGACGCAGACAATGGGGACAGAGCTCGCCAGCTTGGTGCAAGCAGAGGAAGCTCTTGCAGGCATTTGCCCTCCTCGCAGCAAGTAACGATATCAATTGCTAGAGAGGTCGCACACACACACATGCTTAGAGCATCGTTATGAACCTCCACATCTGTTTTATGGGGAATATTAAAGCCCATTTAATTCAGGAACAATTAAAGCATCCCCATGTTGCACAGCAAAAATACAGTGATGTAGATTTTTAAGCAGATTTAACTTTAAACAATTTTGCCCGGATGCCCGAAGCACCGCATGTGGCTTTCAAATAGTCATCGCGTCCCTATCCACATAAAGAGCTCTCATTCCATAATCTTCCATAATACTTTAAGATGAAAAGTATCCCACCCTTCCTGGTCCTTCCTCGCAATTTCACTCTCTGTCCTTCTCTATTTTCACTGCAAATAAAAAGATCACAATGCACTCGGGTTTTTCTTGGCCAACAATGTCATTCGATGGCACGTGAGCTGAAAAATGCAATAACACTTATGCAATCGAGCGGTTTTAACATAAGCCGAGCATTCTGGAGGTCAGCTCGTACCTGCACGGCACAGACAGAGCCTTTATTTTCCAAGGGAGGAAAAGCTACGCTGAATCAGAACAGGATACACAAAACACGTTTCCAGTGCAGTTATGTTACCTGCTTCCAGCAAACTAACTTTTAATTTCCCCAGATGCTTCTGAAATTATATTCCTTAAATACTGTCACGGAACACTAATTCAGGAGCATTTATAAGCTGTGCATCCAAGTTTGAACAAAGTCTTATCTACACATTAGGAACACCCAATAATAGGCATGGGTTTATAACTTTTCCACCTAGGACTAAGAACCAATGCTCCTTTAAAAACTTAACCAGGGGCTGATTACGAATCCCTGCAGCATTTGGGCACCAATTCCGACAGCACAGTTTTGCCAACCACAACGTGGTTTAAGCTGCAATCTGGTACCCGTTTCCTGTGATGGGCACCATGGATGGGCACAGCCACCCTTGCACCCTGGATATCCAAATCCAAAGGGACCATCAGATTTTTAGGAATGAACCACCAGAACACAAAAACCAAAGCTCCCCTGAAGCCAGGCACATCTGGCGTTTAGCCAAAGCACTCTGGTTAAGTCTGAGCTTCAAAAAGTAATTTTCAAGGACCTGTAGACAAGGAGTCTGCAAACCCTCCGACTCTGCAGAGAGAACTGAGGATTCCTCAAGACAAAGGAAAAAATAGCCCTGCAGAATTCCAGAGCCTTCAAGTTCAGCCCAACTAACAAAGCTCTTCAGAGCCCATCTCAGCTAATGACAACCTGCAGATGTCCAATGCATTCACTAAATGGAGTCATTGAGAATACGGATAACAATAGATTAATTTATAGTAAACACATGCAATGGCAAGATTTACTGAATCACATCCATGTCGGAATGCTTCTAAACCACACACACTGCCTGTGGATCTGCATAAGGTTTGCTGGGCATCAAGCACCAGCTCAGAGTTTGCTGGAGAAGTTGCTTCTCCAATTCAGTGAAATATTCATTATGACGTCCTTCCGTGTTGTAAACAACAGCAGTGATTGTACAGACACCTTGTGATGCATTGCTCCATGTTTTAAGAGTACATTGCCAAGGGAAAGCAAGGTCAGCTATTCCTTCAGTCATAGACTCATGGAATGGTTTGGGTTGGAAGGGACTTCAAAGCCCATCCAGTGCCACCCCCTGCCATGGGCAGGGACACCTCCCACTGGGTCAGGGGGCTCCAAGCCCCATCCAACCTGGCCTGGAGCACCTCCAGGGATGGGGCAGCCACCACTTCGCTGGGCAACGGGGGCCAGTCATCTCCCCTTTAACACCATCTTTCTCCCATTCCATAACACCAATTATTGACTGTTAACAATCACCACCACCCACGCTCTGGAAGGGGAAACCCACCTGGAAATCCCCAACAGAATCTCTGGACCTTGAATTCTGATTCATTTAATCAGACTCACTATAGCCTGGAGTACTTGGCCACATCTACACAAAAAGGGTTTTTCTTCTTGCTGTTTAAACGGATGCTTACATTGGAGCTGACTGATTCCAAAGGCACTCAGAGATGTTTCATAACACAGCACGGTGAACAGACACAGGGACTTTTATAAAAATAAAAAACCCAAACCCTTTTTCTAGGACAAGTGAGATCTGTGAACAGATAAACAGAGAAGGCTGTTTTGCAAACAAAACCGTTACTCGGCTTGGAAAGTAAAATCACAGAATAATGGAATGGTTTGGGTTGGAAGGGACCTCAAAGCCCATCCAGTGCCACCCCCTGCCATGGGCAGGGACAACTCTCACCAGACCAGGCTGCTCATGGGGCCATCGGCCAAGAGGAAGAAGAAACATTAAGGCTACATAACAGAGCTCCAGCAAAATAAGTTAACATTTCACCTGCAGCTCCAATGAAATATTACTGCAAAGCATTCATTAGGGATTCACTCTTGATTTCCACTGTGATTGCTTTAATTTCAGCTTACTTTACCTGGCATTTACCTGATCTGTGACACTTTAAGGAGTCTAAATACCCATTAAAGGATGAGCTCCCGCCTGTTTTCACTGCTGTTGGCTCTGCCACACTCCTGCTACAGGACAGGGACTCTTGTATTCGTAGCAGTTAAAAACAGTAATAATAATAATAATAATAATTGCATTATGTCCTTCAGTGGCGATAATCCCCTTTGTTGCGGACGTCATCGGAAGAGCACTCAATTCCAGAAAGGAGTTTCTGTTTTGTGACGTCTTTTAAGAGCGCAGGATGCAGTTGGTGTGCTCAGAACATCGCAATGAGTAGCAGTTACTTCGTTGCGCTGTGTCTGTCTGACTCAGGATGATTCACACAAGAGCTGAGGTCTCACCTGGGGCCTCTCCTCCTCTCTTTCAAGCCAACTCCTGAGGCACAGCGACCAAGAGCATCCCCCCAGCCTCACTTCATGATCTGCAAGTGCAGCAGAGCTGCGGGCACATCTCCTCTAACAACTCCAGAGACAAAGCAGGAGGAACAAGGCATTTCTTAACTTCCTAAAACTGTCACAGCGAGAAGCTTGTTCCATTTACATCTCAGCCACCACCTTTTCTTTTCCTTCGCTGGGAACCAAGTGACGCAGGCTGGGTTGAACACCACCGGGCAAGCCTCTGTCTCCGCACTGGTGTACGGCATTCCTGGGTCACATCCTGCCTTAACATGTGTTGCCCGCTTTTGAAGCCCGATGGTTTTAAACACCGCTCAGCCTCTAAGGGTGAAGCACACACGTGGATTTGGGAGCAACCACGTGGAGCGTCGCTGTGCCTTGCTGCCTGAATTAAGAGATCCGGCTCTAAGCCCAGTGCTTACACGCTTTGCACGGTGAATAACAAGGCGGGTGCTAACAGTGTCTCTGCTCATCCACGCCAGTCAACAGGGAAGAACTAAGAAGAGCTGTCTGCCTGAGATCCTGCCTTCCACTCCTGGTTTGGGGCCTCCCCAGTTACTGAATTAAATGGCTCACGACACAGCCTGCGACGGCTTCCGGGCCTCACACGCTTCAATAACCCCTTTGAGCAAGGACAGCTGAGTTGCTCTTTCTTTTGGGAGATGCAGGTGATGGTGGAGCATAAGAAATGGACATTTGGGTAGAGAGAAAAGGCATTTTGGGTTCTCATCCCCCAAAAAAGTTTTTGCAATCCAATAGATACTGAGTAAAAAGAGCAAACAGCAGTGCCAGGGTTTCCTCAAGCACCTGAATTTTGCCCCCCAACCCCACTCCCTGCACTGATTTTGGCAGGAGGTCATGCCAAAACATCCACAGCCCTACAGAATAAACCCCCATGTACCTATTTCCAAGCAGGTCTGAATTTTCAAAGGCACAAAACCCAGCCTAAACAATCCTCAAGAGGACAAACACCCAAAAGAGAAGAGTTTGCATGAAAAGCAGTACCATGAAAATGAGTAAGGGGATGTGAAAAAGCAAGCACGTTTATATTTTTCCCAGCAGAAAAGCTGGTGCTGAAAACTGAAAGATAGGAGGAGAAAGTAAGGAAGAGGATGTAAGGACCTAAAAAAGCAGAGCTGATCAAATTCTTTCAAACATTTGAAACCCCACAGGGCTGGGTGCGAATCCTTAGGATGAGCTCACCGATAAAACAAAGGTAGCAGCTCATCTTGTCATTTTCTGACTCATCCCCCGCATTTGAGCCATGTCGGGGGAAACAGAAAAGCTTTCTCTAATATCATCCCAAAGAGGAAGGCGACTAATGACCCAGCTTCAGCAGCTGCAGGCACTTTTATCATCACGTAAGTCAAACACACACATTGGATATGCTGGAATCCTCGGCTCAGGAGGCGCTCCATGGGTGCTTTGCCAGTTCAGCTAAGCTAGTATTAACATGGATGCAATTGGATTGTATGTTTTTGGAATAGGAAAGGCTTAAGGGACTAAAGCAAGACTAAAGCAGGGACTGTGCTTTCCCTTGTCTGACAGAGCTGTCCTTGGTGGAGTTTAGACTTTCAAGACATCACCCAAGTTGGGTCAAGACCCCTCCTAACTCTGCTGCTTCCCATCTCTGACTCCAACAACGCTCCCAGTGATTAATTAGCTGATTTGAGAGGCCCAGATCAATGGTTATGCATTAGGAAAATCTCTTTTTACTCAAACTAATCAAAACTGAGTCAAAGCGCCGGTGTTTTCAGTCCGGAAGCGCAGCCACGTCTGCCTGAGCACACCACATGCCTGTTGAAATCGCCACAAATATGCGGCGCTCAGACATCAAAGACAGGAAAAGAAGAGCAGTAAAAAGGGCACCCAAGGTCAAAACAGACGCCAGGGCTTTTAAACTCAGGAGTTTTAGCACAACAAATCCTCCAGAAAGGCTTGGGGAGAAAGATGGCAGATCCCTCCCTGCCTAAAAGAAAGCAAACCTAGCTGAACAACTCGGAAAACCAGCTTTGTTCCAGCTGCCGAAATAAATGACGGGATGGATTTTTGCAAAAAGTGATGCTGAAGGGCTTTGATGAAGGCTAAGTGTGCAAAAATCCAGCAACTCCAGCTGATCCCAAGGGCCAAACCTTCTGCCACCGAAGGGAGAGGTGGGGCAGCTCCATGACATGATTCCACTCACTGAAGACGTGAAAAAAACAACATATTTTTACTTTGCTGGCAAAGTTTGGGCATAAATTAAGACAAATTAGTAAAAAGGACAATAGTGTTGTCTCACAGACACATTTTATACTTTTTAAGTAAAGCAAAGGCCCCTAGGCCTTCAAATTCATTTCGTCTTTGATCCACAAGAGCCTAAATGTATTACCCTTCCAGACACGCGACAAGGTTCATCTCTTTATACAGGAAATGGGAAGGAATTCAGACAAAGCTTTATACTTTTAGGTTCAGACTCCTCCTGTTGGGCTGCACCACCACACAGCAATTGCACCCCAGGCGTTTACTCACACAATGAAAACACCCCCCCCCCTCAAAAAAAAAGAGAACCAGGCCCTCTGACAGGAATAACAGAAAGAAGACAACGCCTATCGAGGCACGAGGAGCATTGGTTTTGGGTGGCAGACGAGTCGCGAAGCTTTCCCTGACTGAAGTAACTCCTTTCCAGTCATTCCTGAAATAATAGGTATTTTTTGGTCATACAGCAAAGGAAGCTTTCAAACACGAAGTTCTATTTGAGATGATGGAGAGCTTCCACCCACAGACGAACCAGATCCACGTTTTATTGAGTGATCTCTCTCTCATGAGATCCTACCTGGGGTCCTGTGTCCAGTTCTGGAATCCCCAACGAAGAAGGATATGGAACTGTTGGAACAAGTCCAGAGGAGGTCATGGAGATGATCCCAGGGCTGGAGCACCTCCTGTATGAGGCCAGGCTGAGGGAGTTGGTGTTGTTCAGCCTGGAGAGGAGAAGGCTCTGGGAAGACCTTAGAGCAGCTCCCAGTGCTGAAAGGGGCTCCAGGAAAGCTGGGGAGGGGCTCTTTACAAGGGCCTGGAGTGACAGGACGAGGGCTTTAAATTGGAAGGGGAAGGATTTAGATTGGACATTAGGAAGAAACCCTTCAGGATGAGGGTGGGGAGGCCCTGGCCCAGGCTGCCCAGAGCAGTGGTGGCTGCCCCATCCCTGGAGGTGTTCCAGGCCAGGTTGGATGGGGCTTGGAGTCCCTGATCCAGTCAGAGGTGACCCTGCCCATGGCAGGGGGTGGCACTGGGTGGGCTTTGAGGTCCCTTCCAATCCCAACCATTCCATGATTCCATGATGTGAAAGTATTACAAAACCTGGTTTATCCCATTTAATGGGGTGGTGTCAAGAGGCAGACATGGGACGACAACCACTGGGTCCTATTTTGCATGTGTAGATATACAATGATATAGAAAACACTACAGAAAGTCATAGCAAAGCACCACGGAAAAATACAGGCTCCAACCAAATCATCACGGATACCACAATCAGACATATTCGTGTCCCTCCAGAAAGATGGCAAAGAAATGCCAGCTGAGGCACTTTGTCCTGTCTTACAGCCCTGCACTGCTGTTTCTCTCTGAAGTTGGTTTAATTTATTAAGACTACAGATCTTGCAGACTTCAAGCCCTCACAAAAACAACGTAGCACACATGGGCACTTTCTCATCGGGAACGTTAGGCAATCGCTCTTTCCCATTTGCAGGCACAAGGTGGCTGGTGGACAGTGATGAACATTCACGGCTGGCATGACTTTTTCCAGCTTGAAACTGTGTGCTCAGCATCCATCTATTAAAAAGTTTAAGCCGTTTTCCATTAGGCGAAGAAATAAGTCATGCTCTCATGCCAAGTATTTCTTCGACACTCGCTCAAGCCCCTCTGTGGGTCTGAATGCCTTTTTTCTCTCTGCTTGTCACATGCAAAGTGTTGGGTTGTTCTTTAAAAGGCACAGAAATACAGGCTCCGTTGCTCCTCCGACTCCACAATTTATGCGCCAGTTGAGGAGACGTGAGCCAAAGCTGACGCAGCTTTATATGCTGTCAAAAATCGGTTCAGAGTACCACAAAAACAACTGGAAATAAAGGTGTGTTGAAGCCTGGAGCAATCTTTGTTGTCATCTCTCGATTGCAATGGAATTGCTGACATCCATCCCCACAATCCAATCCATCGCTGTCCTGTTCCCCCAGTTTGTTTCACCCATCAGAACACTTGATATTGGGGCACATTACCCCAAAAATGACAGTCTGTGCTTCACAATAGGAAACAATCATTCCACTTTGATCCTCACTCCTGGCAGCACTGACATTCATTTTGGCACGCCTGCTATGCACCAGCGCTCTCCATCAGCTGCTTCCCAACACTTTAGTTCCAGGAATTAATTCCCACACTGATGTTTCATAACAATTTGAACGCACCTATTAGTAGCTTTCAGATTGACCAACGTGGAATTGGAAAAGCAGCTTTCCTTTTGGTCATCTCGACCTGTTGGGAGGAGGGAACCCCCTGGCGCATTCACTCACAAAACAAAGTGAGTTTGGGATGATGCTGAGTGAATTCACAACTGTTGAACAATACTCGTCAACTCTATCCTGCCACTTAGCAGAAACAGCTGTTTTAATAAGCGCTTACATCGTTAGCCGGCTAATGCAATAACCAAATTAAACAGGACAACATGCAGACTAATCCAAGCAGGGCGGGGGAAAGCCATTCAGTATCCCCAAGCACTGGAACAAGCCATTTAGTCTCCGCGTGCACGCAAGCCTGCACAGGCGTTAACGCTCCACCACCACGTTCCGCTCATGCGAGGATTTGCCAGGATCCGTTTACATGATTCGCTTTTCCCTGCTAAAGGCATGAAAGAAAATCCACTGCGGAGAACGTAAAAGGCAACGCGTTCTCTCCGCAGCTTTTTGCAACTTTTCCTGCGAACTGAGCAAACAAAATGTATTCAGCAATACCGGCGCTGCTCCCGCCATGTATTAACAATGAGTGAGGGCTGCCCAGAGAGAAAGGGGGGACTGAAAGTACGAACAAAAGCCCACAGCACACAGGCTGGGGCTAAAGCCAGAGCCTGAAAGGCTTCTTTGTCTTTCTGGTCAATGCAAGCCTATTCAACAACCCGATATATAGCAGAAAGAGTGAGGGTGGGAGGAAGAAGAGTCCTGTCTCTTCAGGGGACGTCTCCTCAGCTGCCAAGCGGCGAGGCAGAGAGGGGACTCTCGCATGAACACAGAGCTGCTTTCCGAGCTGCCCCTAACCCAGGCATTGTCTATGAACAAACGCCGACTGAAAGGACATGCTCTGCTCGCACCCAACCTTCCTCGACCAAGGGACGCACATTCCAGGAACTGGACATCTAGTTCCCAGAGAGCCTCCAAGTGCAATATAAATAGTAACCTATAGAAAAGAAACCCGCTATTTCTGAAAGTCGCTTAGCTTTTCTGCAATCCCTTCCTCCCAACAATGAGCTATTGTTCCCCTCTTGGTACTGAGGAAATGTTTGTGTTTCTTCTCCAGGTCCTTTATATTGAGAGACCTGCTCCTCATTTCAAGAGAATCACCCACCGTGCTACAAAGCACGCAAGCCTTTCACAGTTCAAGAGAAAATTAATTTAATACTGATTTCATCAAATAAAATCCCCCTCCTTGTTTTCGTAGTGTTACAACACAAACTCAGCAGAGCTCAGTAGCTCTAGAAAAGGCTGAAGGAGGACTGTCCAGTTGGAACTGGTGTGCCATTTAACATGGACACAGGTGACCACCAGTTTGAAACGCAGAGCAACAAAGGTAAGCTCTGTCTTCGAGGGACTGACATTTGTTTCTGGTGAAATAGGGGCACGCACAAATCCCTCATCTCAGCCATGCAGCCACAAGTGCCAGCACTGCATTCCCACACGTCCACGAGGCTGTACCCTCCATGTGGTTTAAGACATGGCCATCATGTACCTTCAGCTCCTTCTTAAGAACTGCATGTCCCAAGGAAGAAACCCACTCTGCTGTAATAGCCAAGAGCAGTGAGGGCACGGATGTCTACACTTGCTCTTCTTCTCTCCCAAACCAGGCACTTGGCATGCGTTGCATGCTGGCACCTACAGCCGAGGTCTGAGCTCTCCCTGCTTCCCAAGTCTTGGCCACTGTACAGCCAGGATGTTGCTGGTAGTGGGACCCCTGCAAAGAGGTTTCTGCAGCGAGCCTCGCAGGTAACCAGAAAAAGGAAACGCTTCAGCAAGGAAAACAAACAAAAATGCGCACTTCCACTCCTGTAACATTAATTCTTCCAATCGTAGGATGTAAGGGGACAGCATGGTGATCACCAAACGGCCCCACTGCAGGAGTTCTTGCAAGGTTAAGATGCGTGATGCATCCATCTTCATGCAAATGAAGCCTGAGCTCCGTTCTCCTCAAGTCCTATCATTGATCACTAGCAAGAAGACAGGACTCAAGGGAATGGCAGGAAGATGTGTCAGGGGAGGATTAGGTTGGACATTAGGAAGAGGTTCTTCCCCCAGAGGGTGGTGGAGCACTGGAACAGCTCCCAGGGAAGCAGTCACAGCGTGACAAGATTCCAGCAGCCTTTGGTCAACAGCCTCAGCCCCACTGGGTGAATGTTGGGGTGTTCTGTGCAGGGACTGGCGTTGAACTCGCTGATCCCTGTGGGCCTCTTCCAACTCAGGGCATTCTATGATTCCATGATTCCTCTGGCAGCCTGACTTCAGAGAGCCACACCAAAGCTGGAAAAATCCCACCCTTTTGCACCACCAAACAAGCTAACTCACAACCCACCCGGCTGCATTTAAGCACTTCACTTTTGGAGACTCCGCATCTATTTTTGGAGTTGGCCAAGGGGCAAGAAATTCCTTTATAAAAAGCAGCAAACTAATTTATTTGCCTTAAAACCAAGGGCTTCTTAATTGCAATCACAGCAATAACTTCTGCAAGAACAGCTTGTAAAGATAAAAACTTTATTCCTCCTGTGTCTAGTTGAACTAAAAGGGAGTAAAACTCTGCCGTTACCACAGTTTTAATTAAATTTGATTGATGGCCCATTACATAAGCATGCTTGGAGCCACAGTTCACACAGGATGCGATTCCCTTTCAGGTTTTTCAATACAGAAAGGACTCCCGTTTTTAACTCCTAAGATAAAGATCTTTTTAGAAGTGCTGATCTGTTGCTTCATTGGAAAATGGTGGGAAAAAAAAGCCAGCTGGGCAAAAAGTTACTTTTCTTCGGGCACCCTGTGCACCTCCGGAGGGAGAATCTGCTCGCAGGTACTGCACCCAGAGCCGTATCTGAACCCACACCTCACAGCACAAAGAGGTATTTGGAACACACCCCCTCCACCACTGCAGGAACAGTTTCTGCCTCCTTTGTTTCGCACAGGTAAGGAACAGTGACATTGAACAGGAAGCTCAGAAAGGAGGGAAAGAGGAACTTAAAATCTCAAACCTCCTTGCGCTGCAAACAGCAAAGCGCCTGCGGCTGCTGCAGAAGCAGGATTTTACAGCACGCTCCAGTATTGGGTATTTATTTTTCTCCTCTATTTTCCAGTGCCAGGGTGCTGCATGCACCCAGATCCAACTCTCTAATTACCGGGACACCCTCAACGGCGAGAGAGAACGCAACAGCAAAAGAGCAGCAGCAGAAAGGTACCCAGCATAAATACAGGTAATTCTCTGTGGGACTGAAAACTCCCACGAAGGCAGCAGCTGCTACAACACACCAGCTTGAAACCCAAGGCTAAAGAAACATGAAAATAGAGGAGAAACAAAGAAATAAAGAGTCCATAAACCACCAACTCCTGACTGGTAACGATTTGGGCTTCCATTTGCAGCTCCAGCATTACAAACAAGAGATGGGACATGGCTAGGAAACTCTGTCACCCTCCTAACTGTAAGTTAAGGTCGATGATTAAGAATAAAACATAGCAGGGTAAGTTTTATTTATTTATATTCCTGAACACAGCACGCACCAAGCAGCAACTTAAATAAAAACTCTGTACTCCAAAGCTTTAATGTTCCCACCACAGATAGGAGAACGTCAATAACGTCTGCATGAAAGCACACTCTGTTTGCAGGTAAATCAAGATGTAAATATATGTTCTACTTAATTCCGCTTTGTGCGGTCCAGGACTGATCAAAGATAACATGCGTTTCGAGATGCAATTATGAAATGCCAGCATTTAGAAATCAAAACAATCTATAATAAAAGTTACTCAACAAAACAACTAAGGGGAAAAAAAAAAAGCAGAAGTTCTCACACTGGCTGTTACAAGCTACATGAGAGCTATGAGATGCCGCTCACAGCTCAGGGTGCATGTGAAAACAAGATTAAGACCCAAGAAAAGCCAAACAAAACACCTCAAGAAGTCTGTTAAGGCCAGTAAGTGCAGCAGGCATAGTAGGTTTAAGTCCTGGCTGCTGGGCTCTCAGCTCCTTTCAATGTGAACACTGCAGCCTCGACACCCCAGCACACAATCATAGATCCATAGAATCACTGAGGTTGGAAAAGACCTCTAAACTCATCCAGTCCAACCGTCAGCCCAGCCCTGCCGCGCCTACTGAACCCTGTCTCCATGTGCCACAGCCACACGGTTTTTGAACCCCCCCAGAGATGGAGACTCCACCGCTGCCCTGGGAGCCTCTGCCAGGGCTTCACCACTCTTTCATTAAAGACATTTTTTCCTACTATCCAATCTAAACCTCCCCTGGTGCAACTTGAGGCCGTTTCCTCTTGTCCTGTCATGCAGAGAGCAATGAGGTCGCCCCTCAATTAACAGGTTTAAAGGACAAGCTACACGACTGAAAGATGCACGAACCAAATGAGCCCCTTCAAAGTACCACAGGTAAAGGCTGCCTGGGTTTATGTTCCTCACCTCTACGGAGTCATAAGCTGCGAAGGGGACTGTGCACATTTTGGGTATAGGTTGCAATCAGTTCACTGATTTCAATTCCATCACGTTTCACAGCTGAGATTGGGACAATATTAAAATATCGTCCTGTCCACAGCTGTCACCAAAAAGACCTTGCCAGCAGTTTTCCCCATGAATGTGGAAGATGAGAGCCTGCTCTCTGATCCCACCTCCTTCCAAAATTAATAGCACACAGCATTTGGGGTCTCTGGCATAGGTCAACTCACGGACAACTCATGGACAACTTCACACCAGTGACCACTCCTACGCTGTGGTTACATGACAAAACAGCCCAGAAACCAAACCCGAAACCAAACTCAAAACCTACAAGCAGACATCCTGGACACAGCAAAGGCAAGCCCTGCCTGGGAAAAACACACAAAAAAGTAACCATTCCAGCTTCCCGTTAAAAAACAACTTGCTGGGAGGCACCACAAGATTAAATTGATGCAAGCTTAGACCTTTTTCTGCCCACAGTGACACCAAAGGTTTCTAAGGGGAAGTTGATAATATTACCAGATGCAACCAAAATAACAATGTTGTGGTGCCAGGCACACTTATGGCTGATTTCTGCTTTCTGGACAACCACTTCCCAGTCCCTGGAGAGACTACTTTGTTGTAATTTCCTTGGTTTTAGGAGGAATTCAACAAACCAGGCGCTCGGATCCTCCCTGCAGCCAGGGTGTGCCAACAAAGTGAGGAATCTCCTTTAAAATACTCCAGACTCCTTCACCTCCCATGCAAGAGACCCCACTCTCCTCCACTCAATCCCTTTGCAATCAGGCTTCTCCTGAGCAGCAGTGAATGGGCAAAGCCTCGGATGTTTCCACACTCCCCTCCTGGTCCACAGTAATCTCTTCAGCTTTAACCCAGGTAAAATTTACTGTTTTCCTGAGCTGAAGGTAGAAAACAACAGCAAAGAAACAGTTTTGCTCTCAACTTCAGGCTTGAGAAAAGCCAGAGCCAAACATCAGCTACAAGATACAGCCCTTGCAAGAGGCACGGGATGGCTTCCAGCAGCCAGCAGTGAGCAAAAGTCTCAATTTTCAGTGTTTCCCTGGAGGCATCCAGCTGCAGCCAGCACAAGGGAAAAGCTCAGCCCCTCACAACTCACCGTACAATGCCAGCAGTCACATCTGGAGAAGGCAGCAGTGGCTACGTGGTGCTCTGATGCTCAGCGAACTCTCGGGCCAGCGAGCTTCCCGTGCGTTGAGGACGGTAGCAAGCCTCAGGATTGCAACACCCCAACATGAGACATTCAAGCATGAAAGACTTCCTGACACTGCAATAGCTAAAGCACCTGCTTAGAAACATCTCATCCACACCCCGGAGGGATTTCATACCGGCACCTTTTTCCTCCAAGACTAAAAGGTGGTTAAAAGTTTAGTGCCTCGCCCAATATTCCCCAAATACGACAGGAGCTGAAGACCCGCCATCCATACCACCACAACGTTTCTACTTACATATTTGAACTGCATTTTGGGTAGCACTGGAATTCCTGTGCTCTGAATGGCCAAGTCTGAGCACAATGCATTTAATAAGGGATGTGTCGATAGTGTGAAGCAGCAAATACAAAGCTGGAGAGGATCCTCACTGTCAAATGGCATTTTGATCTGCTTGCCTTCAGAGCAGTGGTACAGACAACTTGGGGAGTGGCACATAGTGATCCCGAGCTAAAAATAACAGCATCACAGGAGTGACAGTCAATTCTAACTCCATTATTCAAATCTTGATTAAATCTAATGTGGAGTTTATTTCTTAATCAATCCGCCTCAAGCGACTACTCGAAGGCTCATCTCTCAAAGCCCTGTTTCAGAGTAGAGGAGATTCTTCTGTAGCTTCAACACATGAAGGAGCAGATAGAACAGGAGAATGATTACCCACAAAGCCTATTCTTTCCAAAAACATTTGAGAAAACACTGGCTTTTTTTTGTCTGTTTCATGTAAAAGGAAGTGAAAACGAAGTCTCAAAATGCCCTTCAGCAACTAAACATGAACCGAGCTCAGAGGGAAGAAAGCATCTTGAAGAAGGCATTTCTCAGCACGGTGCAGCAAGAAAAAAGTCCTTTAGATACTGTTAACCACATTTATTTTTGCAATTAACTACAATAGAAGGGAAAAATACCCATTACCCGAAAGAGAGAGATATTTTAACACTGCTTTCTTCAACAAAGTTCTTCTAGAGCAGCCCCTGGCTACCAAGCATTTGGAAAGTGTTAAAAACACTTTTACATAAGGAACAGTTCAGCAGGGAATTGTCTGCCAGCTCCTGAGACCCCCAGGCACGCACATGAGAGGCTGCTGCATGCTGAAACCTCCCTCCAGAGAGGATGAATGCACACACCGCCAACACCCGCCCTGGTGCTGTCTGCTGGAGACATTTCTACCCCAGCTGATAACAACCACAGCTAACCACACCGCCGCTTCTGTCCATTAAACCATCTGGGTCCTCCAGAACCCGCTTTGAGAAAGCGATCCGTGTGTAAAACAGTAAAAGAGGGAAGTGATGGAAGGGTTGGGAGAAGAAAAGACAGGCAAGGAATGTTTCCTGGGTCACTTTATCAAGCGAGGCCACCAAACAAACGAATTGCAGCCACCAGCAGGGAAGGCAGGAGATGCTCATCTCAGATGGACAGAGGGTCGGAGGAGGTCAGGAGCTCCACTCCCAGTGAACATGGAGGAGTCCTCAGTGTGAAGAAACTACGGCATTCAAGAAATGGAGATGGAAGAGTGGGAAAAAGCAGAAATCTTTAATAGGAGATCAGCATTCAGAGAGAAATATCCCATCCACAAGAGTCCTAAGCAGTGGCCAAGGAAGAGCTGGGGGAACATGGGCAAATTTGACACGAGGCAATGTCAGAGCCAGAACCTGTGACAATTGCTTTACTCTCCTTTAGCACATTTGGATTTTGAAGGGGAAAAAAATAACCATAGCAGTCTTACATTGAATGGCTGCAAGAGTAAGGGAATGCCTGTAAATGCCGTAAAAACACAAAGCAAGGCTCCAAGTGAGCCAGCTCAACGGAGATCAGACAGGAGCCTTCGGGAGGAGACAGCCACGGGAGAACAAGGTTCTGATCTCCTGCTTGCCCACTCCTTTTCAGAGTAACTTTGAGTTTGGAGCTGCTCCAAAACTGCCAGGAGTTCTCCACCTGCCCTCCAGAGCTTTGGCTGCATCAGATGCCCACGCCCGTCTTGTCTGGCAGAAAAAGGTGTATTTTTAATGAAATGCCGTGGACAAGACTGCAGAGCTAAAGCCATGCCCACCCTTCACCTTTCGCACTCTGCAATGCAACAGTTAACAGAGTATTTATTGTAAAATACTTTGGTGTTTCAATCACTGAGCTTGAAACAATTCACACCACATTATCCAAGACACACAGCATCTCACACAAATTGAATCACACTTCAAAGAAAACAAATATTCCCACATTTAGCATCCTTCTGACTCCCGATTAGCAGCTTAAATAGTAGTTTCTGGTCTGATAACAGCTCGATGAGAGGCTCTGACCTGCTTTGGTCACTGCTTGAGTGCTGCTTTGAGAGAACCTGACAAACATGTGTTGGGGTCTGGGTTGTGAAGCGCGGGGCTGCGCTCCGCATGCCTGGGGAGGACAGCTTATACCAGGCAATCCCCTGAGCCAGCACAGCGATTCCTCTATTCCCGACAGCAAGCAAGGACTGGAATTTTTTGCTTTGTGGGTCTGGGTTTTTTTTCCTTCAGAGCAGTTACTTAACACACAGTTGTTTCTACATTGAGTTTATACTGCAAACACACAACCAGTTAAGAACGTTAAAGTCCAAACAGAGAAAGCGGAGAAGGCCAGCTGACATTACTAAGAGATGCTTGGTTAAGGCAGAGCAGGAGGAAATCCACCTTCCCCTCAGCCTTTATTCTGTTTACAGCCCGGAACAAACTTCAAGTAGGTATTCCAGTCTACCTGCCCTCATATCAAATTCATAAAGTAAAACCTTGTGTCTCCGACTTCCCTGCAGCACCAGTGATTGATTACCTGCATCTCCAGGCACGCTGTTACAAGACTGCGAAAAACAATTCCCAACACAATCCCAAGCACTCCAGCACTCTTTCATGGCAATTTTCACCTGAAAGCCTGAATTTCTGTAATGTACTGAAGCCCAGCTTACTTATTTTCATCTTCCCATGCATGCCATTAACACAGAACTCCCCCAGCCCACTCACCTCACACTTTGTATCCTAAAACCACAAATAAGCTACTAGAGCTTACAAGGCTACAACCCCCACACACCTCTTCTCCACAGGGACGGCTGCTGTTTGCATCCCTGGGGTTCGGGACCCTCCGGCAGCAGCCATGTATTTCCAAGCCAGGCTTTCTATCCGTACGATAAGCATGAATATCAAACAGTCTTGTAGTTTACTGTCTCATTCACTCAGCTACGTTTCCTGCCGTGTCTCTAATACTTCACGCTGTGACTTCATGGGAAAATGCAATGCTCTGCTGGTCAATCTGTCAAGCAGCATCACAGTGACAGCAGAGCTGTCACCCAGACTGATGGACCCCTCATCAGCCCAGCAACCAATTCTACAAGTAAGCTTTTTGAGAGCATTAATGCTCATTTCGACTCCCAATTTTGCAACACCTCACGATATCCCTCCCATAATCTTTATTTCAGCCATTTATCAAAATGAAATAAAAACCTAAGTAGCCTCTTGCCACATGTGGAGCTTATGCCTTCTCCCAAGTTAAAATCCCATGTCATGCAAAACAAAATCCTGAGAAAGCAGGCATCCAGGGAAGACAGTGTGATGCATCTTACACTGCTGCACAGAAATCATAGTTCAGAGAGGGAAAGAGGTTGGGCAGGAGCTCTGGGTCTCAACGGTCTCATCCTCCACATCCATTTTTAACTCCTGAGGACCCCATATCTCACACACACCTCTACAGGGTGGTGGAAGAAGAGTAACAGCAACAATATATTTATCCCAGCTGAGTCTGTAGATGAGCAGTACATCAGTCTCAGAGCATTTCTCAGTTAAAGAAAAGCTGGTTTTCCTTCCATTAGCTCTGCTTGTTGAACCTGGGCCACAAACACAGAGGTAAAACACAGAGGGAAGGCTGCACGGGCTGCATGTGCCCAAAGAGGGAGACGGTCAAGCACACATCTCCTTCCTTACTGCACAAAGCAGCCTCCAAAGTAATGCTACACAGCTGCACCAACACGCAGGGAGAGGCCAGTGAAGATGTACCTGATGTGCTGTTCCAGAGAGGGAAGAAACAGGAATTTCAGGCACTGTCCCTGCTCTCTGGTTGCTGGGGACCGCGTGCATCAACAAGGCACAGCACCGCAGCAGGCAGGACCACTTCTTCTCTGGTATCAGACTGCATGGGAACTGCAATATCTCTGTATTCATAGCAGGTCTTCAAAGAGGAACTTGGGCACCTTAGATCATTACCCAAGCACTCGACTTTCACCACAGCAATGAGTGCCATCGCCTGTTAAACAGGAACACGGACGCACCAGGAACCGTGCTGGTCACCGGTGTTATTCTAGCAGCCTTTTGTCAGTAATTAAGACAAACACTGAGGTACAGGGAGGGGAGGAAGAGAAGACTAAGAAAAGATTTACTCCAGTTTGAAACCACTGAACGTGGTTTTAAACGCTTCCGAACAGGGAAGGACCGAATGAAATACTTGAAGTCATCCCTAGTGCACAGCATCTCTGATATTGTTTGGGGCTGCAAGCAGCCGGCGGATACGCAATTATAGATTCACCAACTTGCTTGGTGAAAACACGCTTCTACTTTTTCCTTTGCAATTCAGAGACATTTGTGACCCACCTGTAGCAAGCGTGAATGCTGCAGATCTTTTGAGTCCTCTATTCCTAAGCAAAAACACTGCCTTAAGCACAATATAACAAAAACAAAGACAGAGTTGGACCACACAAAAAAGCAAGTCAACCTTGATAAGTCATTTCTCTGTATTTTCAACCTTCTCCTCCGAGAGCCTTTTCCAAAATCTTCTGGACCTTGAGTGACCTTTTGGCCTTTTAGCTCAACCAGTGAGACCTCAAACTCCCTGATGGAGAAAGTTATCCCTGCTTTCCACACTTCCTGGCTTGGCTGTACTCTTCCCTCAACGAACTCTTTCCAAACAGCAAGACAGACTCGTGTTGCCAACAGGCAAACAGCTCTCCACACCTCTCCAGTTCTCTCCTGCTCCCTTGTTTTACTGCTGTGCTCCAGTTTCTTTCCACATGCCCCTCACAGGTTGATAAATACTCTTCTTGGGTGATCAGATGTCTGGTAACTCAGGCTTTTATGTCACTCCACAACGTAATTCTCATTACAGCACCCACATTTTACTAGAAAGCTTTTTGCTGACTGTTGCCACTTCTGACATCCAGACCATTGAATCAGACACTCTGGACAGAGGTCCCAGCTATAAAATTCACATGTTCTTCGGCTGCCAGAATGGGAATTTGGTGACGGTACAATTCATTCATTTATTTAATGATCTTAATGTCAGCCTGAGTGGATAAAATGTGCTTTGGCTTCAGCGAGGAGCGATGGGGACCGTGCCAAGTGCCAGCAACAATGGTTTCAGCGAATGTCTGCAATCCCAGGTACCTCTGCCACAGGAGGTGCAACAGAACATCAAGCTTTGGGGGCAAAATGAGAATCACTTCAAGTCAAACTTGGTGCACAACTTCAGAACTAAACATTTAAACATAAAATAGTTTAAAAAAACAGTTCATCTGCACAAGTAATTTAAAGAAGTGGTTTGGAAATGTTATTTCTAAATTACAATTGTTATTTCCAATACAATTAAGCTGAACAGCTTAAGCTCATTGAGAAGTACACTTTGCGATATTTGCATATCAAAAAAGGTCATTTCTTTTTTCTTTTGAAGAGAGGGACATAAAAGCACTTTGAAATCGACTTTAAAACACAACACTGAAGGAAAACGTAAACACAAGTTGCACAGACAGGTTGACAGCTGAATTAATTGCATTTCGCCAATCAAGAACACGAAACACAGAGCCCAGAAAAGTAAAGTACTTGAAGAGAGACCATCTAGTAATGAGTACTTATATCTGCATCAGCACTGGTGAGAAAGGGCACCACAAACTGAAGCCGGCTCTATATTCTACAGCGAGGTGAACTCAAAGGTCATCTCCAGCAGCTCAAGAAACATCACATCCAACAGAGCCTTTCACACGGTTGTTGCCCTGCTGAAACTGAGCATGAACCACCAACTGCTAAAATCCCTTCCCACCATACCCCAGCATTTGAGATGCACCACGGATTCACAGTAAAAATCACAAACAAACATGCTTTAAATGCTTTTTGATGTCAGTTCTCAACTTCTTCCCAAATCCCTGGCACAGATTATCCACTCTCAGCTACAGTGCCCTGCCCAGTTCCCTCTCAAACAAACACAGATACTGAGTCTGTCCAACCCACCCGCCGCACGCTACAAAGTAACGTGGCCAGTGTGAAGCCTAGAGCACCCTGTACATCACCACAAAGAAGGATTCAGGACTTCCAGAAAGTTTCCAGAACAGACTTCATTCTTAATTTCACGTCAGACTCAATGGTTCTCTAGAGGATCCCACGTCAGCTCAAGGACATAAAGGTCTCAACACCTGTCCTCTCTTCAGGATGTTAGGAGCCTTTCAAAGACAATGGCTGACTAAAAAAACAAAGCTGTAAGTATTCATTACTAAAATCTTCCCCTTTGATGCCCATAGGAAGAGTCTCCTGCTCAGACTGAAAAGACCAAAGATCTCTGTCACTTTTGCTTTGCAGCGAAAGAAAAAACTAAGCCCAGAAAAAATGCCAATTTCAAGGCACAGTAACTTCGACGACTTCTTAATAATGCATAAAATAGGGAAATGTCTTTTCCAGACCACCATTAGCGCGGCCATAGCATTAGTTCAGATGGATTTTCAAATGCCACCAGCAACGCAGACACTCAGCGCTGCTCTTGGTAATTCAGTAACTCGCACACGGCCGCTCTCAAAAGTAAATCAAACCGAAACACAAACAAACTCACAATCATCATCTGGCAACCTGAAAGAGAGAATCAGTGCAATGTTTATTAGTTCCCACCTCCCAGAAGCTTTTGAGACTCAGGCAAATCTGTGTTTAACTGCATTAACTCTTCCTTGCTCAGAGTTTTCACAGCATCAAAGGCGAACTCAAAGGCTGGCAGCAAGATTTCTTTTCCAGCCGCCCTGTGGGTGTGAAGTCCACTCCCCTGGTAAGAGCATTGAAAGTGACTTTCAAAGTCAAAAGATTGTAAATTTTAGAGTTATTTCCATGCAGATACTCTTACTCCAGAGCATGAGAGCCTCATTCCTGCCAAGCTCAACCACTTGGAAAGGAGCAGCTGCTCCGTGCATCTCGACAAGTCCAAACCCATTTCAACACTTCCCCGATGGTTTCAGAGAACGCTGCTGGTATCGGTCGAGCACTGGATATGTTTTTCTTACAAGATGCACATTTTAGAAGCCACTTTGCTTTTCTTTAGGCATATTTAAAGCTCTAGAAATCTTTTCACTTTCATCCAGACAAACAACAGGCAAAGGTATTACAACCAACAGCAGAAACATTTATTTTCAGTAGCAGAATTGATTTAAACCCGATACAATCTCAGTGTGGAGAAACTTGTCCTTTTCTCTCCACCTCAGATGACCACACAGCAAACATAGATAAAAACAACTCCTACAGCATGATCCAAATAGGGAGCATGTAATTTTCCTTTCAGGAAAGAAAAAATGCTGTCCCATTAACCTCGTTACATGCCCAGCAGCAGTTTGACTCAGGTCCCATCAGCAACAGCGTGCCATCACCTACTCCGAAAAGAGAGAGCGCGTTCTGGGACATCTTCCAAACATATATAACATAAGAATAACGCACACGGGAAAAATTCACTAGCCTAAAAGCTTGTTTTCTTTTGTTTTATAAGAATCCATTCTATTTTCTTCTTCCAGCTGTTCAACATCATCAGTTCCTAACTGGGAGGCAAAATGAAGCCTGCAGTTCGGAAAGGGAAGCTCTACACAGGAGAAGAAATTGCCACCATGTGTAAAATACTCAACTACAAGAAGTCACATCAACTTCAACAAAGAAAAATGAATTTTGCTGGTTCCTCCAGACCACGCGGCACACAACTCCTCCACCCACACCTTCATGCCGGTAACAACCACCACTTTTCTCCACCCCGATCACTCCAGAAAAGCCTTTGCCATTGCTAACAGAGGTATTCAAGTCACAGATAAAGTTCCCTACTAGAGAAATGCCTGTAAAACAGTGATACCACTCATCTGTAATTCCCCAGAGTAAAAATTCCAGCAACTCTAATCACATTAGCGGATTTACACACAACTAAACTTGACAGTTGACTAGCCCTGAAATTGCCGGATTATGGAGAAAAAGAAAATATAGGTTACCTACGACTTCTGAAGAGAGAGATCATCACTGCCCGCTCCTGCTGCGAAACCCAAATGGAGAAAATGCACCAGCTCAAACCCCAGTGTCTGCTAACAAGGTGACAGAGCCTTTCTGCCCTAAGATGATGGACAAAATCCTGCTACATCCAGCATTTAAAAGGGAAGTTATTTGTCCCAAGTCTCCTATTCCTCTCTCACCAACTTCTTACCACAGATAAAACACAACTTGTGTTCCAAAATCCGTGCTGCACATTTAACACACATCTATTTCAACAGCTAAAGCAATCTTTTCCCACAGACTTCTGCCAGAAAACAATCGTGTCCTCTGATATGAGGGAACATCAGCCATCAGAAATCACATTTTTTGAAGGGTTTTCTCCAAGACATTTCACCACAAAACTCTTTCAAAGCTGGTAAAGTGACTTATCTGAGCTATAACACAATTAACTTTTGTCATTAATTTAAATTAAAGCTAGTTCTGCTTGAAAGAACACCAAGATGTGCCAAGGCTGGGGAACATCAGTGGGGAGATGGCACAGAGGTCTAAAAGCACTTAATTTTCTGGCAATATGCTCACAAACCCATGCCGGTTCCTCTCCTGCAGGAGAGCTGCTACCACAGAGTGGTGGCAGGGAAAGTCTCTGCATTTCCAAAGCATCTCTCCTGCTGCATACCCTCCTGAGATGTACGATCTCCACTGCTTCAGACATTCAGGAAACACTTCTCAGGCAACACCGCTGCCCCTTCTTCCCCTCCATCCAGATGTGATTTCAGAAAGCTGAGCTCAAAAAAAAAAGAGCAAGGAACACCTCTGATCTCAGCCCAGTTCCTTCCCTCCTTCCCACCTCGCGCCACTCCTTCCCTTTCACAGTATCACAGTATCGTAAGGTTGGAAAAGACCTCTGAGGTCATCGAGTCCAACCTATGACCCAACACCTACACCTACTCCTACTTGTCAACTACACCATGGCACTAAGTGCCTCATCCAATTTCTCCTTGAACACCTCCAGGGATGGCAACTCGACCACCTCCCCAGGCAACGCATTCCAATAAACAATTACCCTCTCAGTGAAGAATTTCTTCCTAATGTCAACCCTAAACCTCCCCTGGTGAAGCTTGAGACCGTGTCCTCTCGTTCTGTCGCCGGTCACCTGAGAGAAGAGACCAACCCCTGCCTGACTACAACCTCCTTTCAGGCGGTTGTAGGGAGCAATAAGGTCTCCCCTGAGCCTCCTCTTCTCCAGGCTGAACAACCCCAGCTCCCTCAGTCGCTCCTCACAGGGCTTGTGCTCCAGCCCCTTCCCCATCCTCGTCGCTCTCCTCTGGACGCACTCCAGCATCTCAACATCCTTCTTAACCTGAGGGCCCAGAACTGGACACAGCACTCGAGGTGCGGCCTGACCAGTGCCGAGTAGAAGGGGATGATGACCTCTCTAGTCCTGCTGGCCACACTGTTCCTGATGCAGGCCAAGATACCATTGGCCTCCTTTGCCACTTGAGCCCTAAAGCTCCAAAACACCCTTCTCCACTGGCATCTGGAAGAGGACTTCCCACCATGCTCTCCTTTCAGCTCCAGTTCAATGTCAAAGCCACCCAGCAGCCAGAGCTGACCCACCCGTGGCGCAGAGGCACAGTGCTTTCCACTAAAGCCACAATTCCCACTCTACAAGCTGACTTTTATGCCCAAGCAGCTTCCTGATCCCTGGGTCTTCAGCTTCAAAGTCATCAACAGATAAACCCCAGGGAGCACAGAGAGATGCGGCATCATATACTCTGGAAAAAGCCACTCTACGAGGATGTAAGCTGGGAGGGAAGACTGTGTTGGCTCCAAATTCCCAGAGGGTATCACAGCCACCCAGAGACCCCGATCCTTCAGCACTCACTGAAAATGCTCTTGGACACCTTCTTCTCCACGTCAACTCTTCGCTCACTAAGAGAAGACAGAAAACCCCACGCACCCAAATCCTCCTCAGCAGTCTTAATTTAACCAGAAGATTACCTGCACAGGCCTACTCCAACAGCACAACCTGGCCCGCATCTGAGCACCAGGTAAGCATTACCAGAACCTCACCCTGACTTTATTCATGCTCTCTTACATTCTTGAAAGCGATCTTGTATTTCTCGCTGTTCCTGGGCTTTTGGGAAGTCGCCTACATCCAGAAGGTGCCACCCAACAAATCAGGAACCAGCACGCTGCTTTCTCACAGGGCAACACAGGAAAAACTAAAGCAGATGCTCAATTATTGAAGCAACGTTAGCAAAGCCGAAGTTTCCATGCTCAGCAACAACTTACTTCACATAGAAATCCCCCCAAACGCTGCCCCTTCCTCTCCGCTTCTCCGAAACAGAATTAAAGCCAGGGAAGAAAAGAAAGCTTTGAAATGACTGTCTGTTAAAACCCCTCCTGGACCTGCCACGACTGCCTCTGCTGCAGCAACCTGAAAAACCTGCATCCAGGGATGCCAAATCCCACCCCAAAACAGCCACAGTGAGATATTAAGGCCAAATTTATTAGTGCTTGCACAGAGACCGTCAACAACCATGGATCTGAACTCCCTCCAACCGCAAGGAAGTTTGGAAAAGAAAACAAAACCCTACTGCCACCAGCCCAGAGCCCAGCATGGCTCTAATGTGGCTCCAAGGTCCAGTGTTAAATTAACCCTGACGAGCCAGCAGACGCGCAACGTTACCCGAGCTCAGCATAAATCAATCTGTTTGTCCTTTACAGCGCAATGTTTGCCTATGTCTGGGCTGGGAAGAAACCAGTGACCTAATTATATCGATCCACAAAATTTATTCACAGCACTGGGAGTTTTTAAAAAGCGGCTGAACAGAGCACACACAAAAAAGACTTCACTCTTTAAGTGGGAGCGTGAGGGGGAATAAAGAAACACGGTGAAGTTTAATGTGTGTCAGAAGTATCATCAAGTTAAAGACATCACGCTCTACAGTAAGGTCGTAGCCTGGAGCATTCCTTTACTATTTCATGTTTTTATGGAAAAAGGTTCACTACAGGACAGCCGGCCTCACCTGGAACGTCTTCCTCAGAGGTGGAGTGAAAGCCAAAGCAAAGCAGGGCAGACTGGGGTCTGGTTTTGATGCTGTCCTGTCGTGTGTTGTTCCTCAGTTACACTCGCCTTGTCCGTGCCCCCAAACAAGAGTCAGAATCGAACTGGGGAGGGTTGTCCATCCTGACAGCTCCTGAGCAGCATTTCTGCCTGAAGCCAGGTTTGACTGAACACTCTCCACTATCACAGCCTCAAAATTATCCCAACTCAGTTTTATACAGAAAACATAACTCCTGGAAGGCTCGATGTTACAGAAATCTCTCAAATCTCTGTCTTGTCTTACAGCAGCTTCAGTAACTTCCCATTCAGCACGTACAGAATGAAGCTCCCATCAAAACATCCCTGTCCTTCGTGTCCCTCACTCTTCATCTTCCCTCTCCTTCCAGAAATGTGGGTTTTTTTAAGAAAATCCCTTCTCCTCCCTGTATTTTTCTTTCTGCCCTTCTACAAACACACAGGCTTTTTTTCCTCTATGGTTCTCTCTCATCCTATGCCCCTTTTTTTCCAATTACACAAATAACTGTTTCATTTCATTCATGTATTCAGTACTAAAGCCATGCACATTTCCAAAGACACAAAGTTCACCACGTGGAAATTGTTCCAGTTTAAAAAGCCCAAGTCAGAGCCTTAACCTACCTATTAACGTACAATAACCCCTCACGCCAACAAACAAACCCTTGCGCTGCTGCTAGAAGGAGACCTCGCAGCACCAAGTTGCCAGAAGAAACCTGCAGCCACTCTTTATGTGCTGTAGGGTGACGCTGTCTCAACAGTCCTACCAAAACAGAAACAAAAAGAAACCAAACAGAGCTAAAAATACGGCTGAACTCGGATGACCTCCTGCACTCCCGTAAATCACAGATGAACTGCCCAAGCCTCACTCCCAGAGCAGCGCTTCGAGAAGGCAACAGCTTTTGGTGACTACATGCAAACATACAAGTTTTGGCAGAGGGGAAAAAGCAGCCAGGACACCTGAACACAGCTCACCCCAAAGGTACGGAAAACACAGAGTTTGTATATATTTCAGGGACAGAATATTTGTTTAATGGCCAAGGAACGGTATCGGTCAAACACAACTTGTTTTCAAAACAGGCATGGCTATAAATAAAAATAATCTTACATCATTTCAACCTCCCTACCCTTCTAACATCAACTTGTCACATCTACCCAACACTTCTCCATTCCTCCACACCTCCTGTTCCGTGCATCCGGTTGGGTCCCCGCAATGGCACACAGCCCCAGCTGTTAGGTCTTGCCCATTCCTTTTGAGGGTTTTTATGTGTAGGACGCGCTCAGAGGTAAGACCAAGCTTCATCCCGCGCGTGTGCAAGGGTGCTGTGGGACAACCGTCGCCAACAGTGTCCTCTTGTCCTAGCCAGGACTGCATGGACTAGTCATGTCCTAGTCCATGACTGCACCTCTCGCAAACCACCACCAAGCTCGCCCTCAGCAGCACTGGAGAAGCCATCCAAACCCTCCCCGGTGCTCTTAAAGATTGCTTGAAAACAACTTTGGAAAGCTCAGTACGCTCCTGATCCCAGACCCAGACAACCTTCATCCCTTCAACCACCAAGCATCACGTTTCTCATTAAAACAAGTCTCGTTCCAGACAAACCAGCACCTTGCTGGGAAAGATCTGCTGAGCAGGGACTCTGGACACACACGGTGACAGGCGTTCCCACTGTAACACTTGGCACATCCCTCAAAACTCAGTGAATTCAACCTGAGCAACAGTTTTCCTTACCATCGCCCCGCTGACTTTGCGATGACAGCACCTTCACACTTCCCCCCCCACTAAATAAAGCACACGCTGGAATTACAGAACAGCACAAGCCAGCCAAAAACACCCAGCAGAGCCCGGCCCCCTGCAGCGCTCTCTGAAGTCCTCGGAGGTTTCTTTACTTGACCCAAACAAATCTGTAACGTCAACAGTCTCATGATTTAAGCAATGTATTTGTGATCATGGCAGGAATGATTCTTGCCGGAAGCTCAAGAAAACAATGGACCTAAAGTGATTATAAACGGGCTATGTTCTCCCATCTCAAAAATGAAAGTGAGAGCAATAAAATGCTTATACATGGGGAACACATTTCTTGCAGAGGACAGACATCACCGCGCCGCTGAAACAGCCCTCAGCTAAAACACACTTTCACGTTCAAACCGAAGCCACCGAAAAACAGCACAACACACTCCTGGCTGTCACCAGCCACGCCGCTCCCGCATAAAAACACAGTGATATTTCACTGAGTATGGTTTCCACTTCACGCTCCCCTCTAAAACTTCACGGAGAGGGGAGAGAAAAGCCAGGGGATGCTGTGAACAAAACCCCAGGCAGGCAGGCAGGCTGGTAACCCCACTTTCCTGCTGATCCCTGCAGTATTTCCCTCCTGACGCGGGGCCTACTCACAGCGGAGAACCCGAGACCTTTAAAACCCATTCCCGGCACCCGCCGGCCTCTCTTTGTACCAGAAGCTCTCTGGGCGGTGGGATTTTTCCGAGTGGGAGCTTTCCGGCCCCCATCACGCGTGGCCTCACAGAGAAAGCCGCTCGGCGCAACATTCCACCTGGGATTTATTTCCACCAGGCAAGTCAGCAAATGGAAAGATAAAAAAAAAAAAAAAATGGGAATAAAATAAATGAATCGCATGGAAATCGGCGCCGGGTCGGACAAACCTGGGTTTAAATCCACCTGGAAAAGCAACAAAACCAAAGCGCTTACCTGGGCAGCACTGGAGGTGAAACTGAGGAGCGATTTATCATTAATAAAGTTTATCCCCGAGGAGTCAGCGCTGCCCTGGGCTGGGGGGGACCCTCCCCCTTTGAGGTGAAACCCTAAAACACCCCATTAGGGGGGCACCCCCTTTCCCACCCTCCCCAGCAGGTGCAGCCCCACCTTTTGTGGGACACACACACACACACAGAGCAGGGACCCCTCAATTGTCACACACACCCCTGATGCCCCTCCTCTCCCTACCCCTTGGGTCTGAGGGGACCCCCCTAGGTCCTGTCCCCCTTAGTCTGAGGGGACCCCTCACCTACTCGGTCCCTGCTTGCTGTGGGGAAGGGGGCTTCACTCCCTCCATCCCCTGTGCCCCCCCCCGCACTCCCCTCAGTCCCGGTCTGAGGGGATCCCCCGGGTCTGAGGGGACCTCTCACCTCCAGTGTCCCCCCCTCCCCACTCCCCACTCCCCTGTCTGATGAGACCCCACCTCCACCCCCTGACCCCGGTCTGAGGGGACTCCTTAACCCCGGAGCCTCCCTCCCCAACCCCCCGGGGTCTGAGGGGACCCCCTCACTCCCTGTGCCCCCTCCTCCCTACTCCTCCGGTCTGAAGGGACCCCTCGGTCTGAGGGTGCCCCTCACTCCTCGAGTCCCCGCTCTTTGTTGGAAAAGGGGATCCCCCCCCCAACCCCTGTGGCCCCCCCCTCCCCACTCCCCGCTCGCTGTGGGTAAGGGAGTTGCCCCCCCATCCCCTGAGCCCCCCACAACATCCTCAGGTCCGAGGGGTCCCCGCACCCCCCGGGTCCCCTCTCGCTGTGGGGCGGGGGGTTCGCCCTCCCCTCGCGCATTCGCTGTGCCCCCCTCCCCCCCGGTCCCGCTCGCTGTGGGGCAGGGGTCGCCCCCCCAGGCCCAAAGGATACGGCTGGGGCGGCTGTGGCGGCAGGGCCCTGATGGCGGGGTGCGGCGCGGGGTGCGGGGGCGCGGGGGGGGGAGGTGGCCCCGCTGCCGCCGCCGCCGCCGCCGCCGCCGCCGCTGCTGCCGCCCCGCTCCCGGGGCCGCTCCCCGCCGCCGCCGCCGCCGCCGCGCCGGGCTTCAAAGCCGCCTTCTGCGGTAAACTCATCGCCAAGCGGAGCCACCGCCACCCCCCGGCGGGGAGCGGGGCCGGGGCCGAGCCGGGGCGCGGGCCGGGGGCCGGGGCAGCGCGGCGGGCCGGCACCGGCGCCGGTCTCCGTGACAACGCGCGTCCCGGAGGGCTGGGGGCGGGCGGGGAGGGGGCGGCGGCTCAGGCCGCGCTGCTCATGGGCCGCCGGCGAAGGGGGGTCTCGGTCCCCCTCCCCGGGGGCGGCGGAGCCCTTCGCGGCGGCGGCTCGGGGGCGATGCCGGCGGATTTTCCTCACTGAAGTAGCGGAGCATCAAACATGGCGCTGCGGCCGCCTCCAGCAGTCCGGCAGGACGGACGGTCGGGCGCCTTCGGGCCGCTCCGGAGCCGCTCGGCCCGCCGCCGCTCGGCAACCTTCGGCTCCCTCCGGAACCGCTCGGAAACGGCAGCTCAGCCAACCTTCGGCTCTTTCCGGAACCGCTCGGCAACCTTCGGCTCTTTCAGAACAGCTCAGCACACCGGCGCTCGGCAACCTTCGAAGGGTTCCGGAGACGCTCGTTAGTGAACGCACTCGGCAACCTTCGGCTCTCTCCGGAACCGCTCGGAACAGCAGTTCGGCAACCTTCGGCTCCCTCCGGACAAGCCAGGAAACCCGCGCTCGGCAGCCTTCGGCTGCTTCCGGAAACGCTTGGCAACTTTCGGCGCTCGGCGACCTTCGGCTCTTTCCGGAGATGCTCGTTAGTGAGCGCGCTCAGCAACCTTCGGCTCTTGCCGGAGCCGCTCGACGCACCGGCGCTCGTAATATTCGGCTCCCTCCGGAACCGATCGGAACCTGCCGCTCGGCTACCTTCGCCTCCCTCCGGAAACGATCGTTAGCGAGCGGCGTTCGGGAAACCTCGGCTGCTTCCGGAGTTGCTCGGCAACCGGCTCTTTCCGCACTCCTTCGTGGTGCGCATGCGTCCTCCTCCTTCCTCCGCGCTCACCCCGGCGCCTCCCGTGACCCGCGCGCTCGGGAAACTTCGGCTTTTTCCGGAGGCGCTCGGGCATCTTCGGAGCTTCTCGGGAATCTTCGGAGCCTCCAGGGCTCCGCTTTGAGCGCCTTCATAGACTCATGGCATGGTTTGGGTTGGAAGGGACCTCAAAGCCCATTTCCACCCCCTGCCACGGGCAGGGACACCTCCCACTGCATCAGGGGGCTCCAAGCCCCATCCAACCTGGCCTGGAACACCTCCAGGGATGGGGCAGCCACCGCTGCTCTGGGCACCCTGGGCCAGGGCCTCCCCACCCTCACAGCAAAACATTTCTCCCCAAGATCTCATCTCAGTCTCCACTCTTGCAGCTGAAACCCCTTCCCCCTCATCCTGTCACTCCAGGCCTTTGGAAAAAGCCCCTCCCCAGCTTTCCTGGAGCCCCTTTCAGGCCTGGGAGGCTGCTCTAAGGTCTCCCTGGCGCCTCCTCTTCTCCGGGCTGAACAACCGCCCAGCAGCTCTGAGGGTGCCGTGGCTGCTGAGGGAGGCCCAGCAGCCCCCGAGAGCCCTCACCCCTGGGGACCAGCATGGGGAGGGCCCTCTGGGTCTGCTCTGTGAGCAGGAGGCATCTTCCTCGCCCACCTGTGCCACTGCCTTTGCCCCTCGTTGCCGCACCATCTTCAGTGTTTCACACCCTCCCTGCGACCACCACCAGGCTGAGCCTGACAGGGGCCAAGGCGGTTTGTGCTATCGCGGGGAGATAAAAAAAAACCCAGAGAAGATTCAAGCAGCCACTGGATTGTCCTGACTTGTCCTGCCCTACCGTTGGCTCCCCAGGGCTCATTCCAGCTGGCGGGCACCTACCAACGTTGCTGCCGTGCCGCACGTCCCGGGGAGATGCTCCCAGCGCCTTCGCTGCACCAGCAGGTATCACCACCCATGTGGTGCCCCCCAGCCTGGGGTCCACGAGCTGCTTTAGGGAAGTTTTCCATAGTTGCTTTGCACCTTCTGGGCAGCTGCAAGCTTGGAGGGAAGATAATCCTTTAAAGCAATCACAAATAAACTCTTAGAAGCTTCTTTTATTGCACTAAACAGCTCTCTCAGTGGTGCGTTCAGGCACTTGGCGAGTAACCAACTGCAACTGGAAGCTGCTGCAACTGGAAGCTGACAGAAGAAAGGTAGGAGTAGAAGAGAGGAACTGAAGAAAACCTACCCAACACACACCTATCCACATCTCTGCAACAGCCCCGTCTTAAGCAGAAAGGTGACTTTGAGTTTTAAAATATTTAATCTAAAGCGGGAGAATCTGGTCTTGGTGTTGTTCGCTACAGCAAAACTCAGCACAGCTCCCCATGGCCAAGAAGCAGTAGAAGGTTCTCGAATTTTTTAGGCAGAATCTGAAATATTAAACAATTTGATTTGTGCAGGTTGGGTTTAGGACATGAGGCTTGCTGTCCCCCAAGGTGTGATCTCAGAAAGACCCTGCAAGTCTCCATGATGCTTAAGCCGCTGCGTTGCCCTCCAGTGAGAGTAGCTCCGCAATTGGATTAGTTTCTTACTCAGGTGGTGTCTACGGGGCACAGCCACACCGAGCAGGCACACTGTGTGGTGCCAGAAGTTTTTAGCAGAGCCGGCGCAGAGGGAAGGTGACCAACATGCTGTTTACTTTCTGTTTCCACACTTTTCATTCAGCGCTGGGGTGAGGATGATCATGGAATGGTTTTGGTTGGAAGGAACCTCAAAACCCAGCCAGTGCCACCCCCTGCCATGGGCAGGGACACCTCCCACTGCATCAGGGGGCTCCAAGCCCCATCCAACCTGGCCTGGAACACCTCCAGGGATGGGGCAGCCACCACTGCTCTGGGCACCCTGGACCAGGGCCTCCCTGGACCAGGGCCTCCCCACCCTCAGCGTGAAGAATTTCTTCCTAAATCTTCCCCCTTCCAGTTTAAAGCTGTTCCCTCTCATCCCATCGCTCCAGGCTCTTGTAAAATGTCCCTCCTCAGCTTTCCTGGAGCCCCTTTCAGTATTAGAAAGCTGCTATGACGTCCCCCAGCAGACTTCTCCAGGCTGAACCACCCCGCTGCTGCCTGAGATGAGGTGAGCTCACAGCTACGTCAAGCTCCTGTGGGAAATGGGCTGAAACAGAAAACGCTGAGGGTCTTTTTGAGGGGAAAAAAGCCCATCCAAGCCCTGCCAGCCTGTGAAGAAGTCCTGAATGGGGACTATTTCCACCTGCACCAGGAAAAAATATTCAGAGGAGCCTCTGGGTAGTGGGTTTTGAGCCAGTTTTCCTCTGCAGTCTACAGCCTGCCAGATCAACCACCAGTTCCCCACCAGGAAAACAAAAGGCGAAGTTGGATGGGGCTTTGAGCAACCTGATTGAGTGGAAGGTGTCCCTGCCCACAGGACCTCAAAGAAAGGCCAAGTCCTCCTCCACTCCCCGCAAATTGAGAACGAAGGAGGAACTTTTATCGCGGTAGGGGGTTTGCTGAGAGCTGATGGATCTCCAGACATCCCCAAGAGATGCTGTGCTCCCAGCACATCTCTCTTGCTGGGAAGACGGATCCCCCTCCACAGCTCATAAAGTCTTCCCTGTAATCATTTTGAGGGTGCAAATAAAGCTCTGTGGTCTAGGGGGAGGTTGGTGCCCGGTGCCGTTCAATCGATCGCCTCCCAGTCTTGGCTTTTCTGGTACCTCCTTCATGTGGAAGGAAATTCACACCAAAAGCAAATCAACGTCTATGGCTCCCTCTGTTCTACAGAAATAGCTGCCTGTAAACACAGCTGCGAAAGAGCCTCCGAGCTCCAGTATCCATGGATGGTATCGCTTCTTTTTGACTATTTTGAAAGGAAAAAACCCAGCATTGTAACCATATCGTCTGCTCAAGCTCCCGAAGCGTGCTGGCCATGCGAAGGAGCCAGGCTCCTGGCTCTGCCTTAGAGCTCCTCCAGAGTCCGTGTCTCCCCCCTGCGACCATTTTTTTTTTCTCCTAAGAAGAAAAAGCAGACAGATCTCTCTTCCATACCCCACGTAGGAGGATTTCACCAACACAACTTGCAGATTTGGTGAGCCTGAGCAAGTGCCAGCTGGATTCACACCCTTCCTACTGCCTCTGGTTCTTCTTCATTTCATTTTTCCTCCTATTTTTCCTGCTAGCTTTATCAGGACCTGAGAACTGATGTGTCACAGTATCACAGAGTACCACAAGGCTGGAAAAGACCTTTGAGATCATCGAGTCCAACCTATGACCCAACACCTACACCTACTCCTACTTGTCAACTACACCATGGCACTAAGTGCCTCATCCAGTCTTTCCTTAAACACCTCCAGGGATGGTGACTCCACCACCTCCCCGGGCAGCGCATTCCAATGGCCAATAACCCTCCCAGTAAAGAACTTCTTCCTAATGTCAAGCCTAAACCTCCTCTGGCAAAGCTTGAGACCGTATGTGTCACCATGGGCAGTTGAGTTTACAGTGCTGAGCTCTTGTTTCAGAGCATCACCAACCCTTTGCTCAGTCCCACCAGTCTCTCACTTACCTGGCACAGCAGAGATGCTCACAACCATGTGGTGAAAAGGGTAGAAGTGCTCGAGCTGTCGTTGTAGGAGCACTAAAACTTAGGAAAATAAAGTAAAGGACTGAGATAGCACTGAAAAATGGCTGTTTTCCTGCAGGGATCCTCATGAAAAGGAGAGTGTAAAGCACAAGGCCATGGTTATGAGAGCAAGTGAGGACACGCAGCCTCGTTGCTGCTCGACTCCAAGTGAAAACCAAGGCAGCGATCAACTTGGACAGATCCCAAGCTGCAAGGTAGGACTTAGAAACCTGCACGCCACCTCTCACTTGCTGTCCTCCTGCCCTCAGGGAGGTGCAGCTTGTTCCACAAAGCTTTTGGCCCTAAAATCAGATGGTCCTGGTATGAGAGCCCAGTATCATTCTGACGTGCTGGGGTTGGATCCTGCTTGGAGTACGCAAACTGGGAAGAAGAGCAGTGGCTTGAGTTTGGCCTCTTGCGACCTCAAAGCCTGTCTTGGCCCCACCAAATGTATGAATAACCGCGGTTACCAGCTCGTTTGGGAGGCTCCAGCATGTTCTCAGCACATGCTTTCCACCAGCACAGCACAACAGCGCCTCCTCTCATCTTCTCCTTCTTTTCTGCTCTCCAATCCCCTTCCAACACCTCCAGACAAGAAAACCCATGCAAATTAAAAAAGAAAACCAGCCCTGCTTGGAGCTTTCCCCCATTTGGAGCTGCCCAGGCTTAGCCCTCAGCAAACGTCTCTGCCCTCTGGGGCACGGCTGAGCGCAAAATAAAGCAAATACCACCCAGGATCAGGCAAGCCCACGCCAGGCACTGGCACGCGAGCGGGATGAGTCAGCTCCTGCCTGCTCTGCTCGCACCCAGCGGCTTCCCAGACAGGCAAACATCCACCACCGGCTCCAAGCCCAGCACGGGAAGCCTTGACCGTGCAGTCCCCCCACCACAATGCAAGCTGATGCTCGCCCTTGAAATCCTGCACTGGGGTTGTCCTCACGTGGTGGCCAAAATACCATTGCGAGTAAATCCCAGAGAGCCAAAACATTTCCCTTTTGGATGGCTAAGCTACCTCTAACAGCATCTTGCGAGGAGCAGCGGAGGGACCTGGGGTTGTTTAGCCAGGAGGAGGCTGAGAGGAGACCTCATCGCTGTCCACAACTGACTGAAAGGAGGTTATGGTGAGGTGGGTGCTGGGCTCTGCTCCCAGGGAACAAGTGATGGGACGAGAGGAAATGGCCTCAAGTTGCACCAGGGCAGGTTCAGATTAGACATTAGGAAAAATTTCTTCACCAAAAGGGTTTTCAGGCACTGGAGGCACTTCCCAGGGAGGTGGTGGAGTCCTCATCCCTGCAGATATTCAGAAGACAGGTAGACGAAGCGCTTAAGGATCTGGTTTAGTAGCAGACAGGTACAGTTGGACTCGATGATCCCAAAGGTCTGTTCCAACCAAGCAATTCTATGATTCTACCTCTCTGTGCTCTCCTCCCCACTTCTTGCAGCTGGGAAAACACACTTTCAACCCATTCTTGCTCTCTCCGCTTAATTCCGCTTTGCCTTACGCCCACGCTGCTTTTCTCCTTTCCTAGGAACGCAGGCGTTTCACTGCATTTTAAACACGAGGAGCCGGATCCAGGCCAGGACACTGTGCCAGGGGTGCCCTAACTCCTGCCAGCCCGGGAGTGGAGAGCACAGGCAGAGATTTCCTCGGCTTCACCGCCCTCTGTGGGTAGCACCACCCTTTCCAGCCAGATCCCTGTGAAAACAACAGTCTCTCTCCCAGCTGAGCTGTGCAAGCAGAAAGCGTTTCATAGAATCGTTAAGGTCGGAAAAAATCTCTAAGCTCATCCAGCCCAAGCCCACCCCGTGCCTGCTCAACCATGTCCTGAAGCACCACATCTCCATGGATTTTGAACCCCTCCAGGGATGGAAACCCCACCACTGCTTTGGGCAACCCCTGCCAGGGCTTCACCACTCTTTCAGGAAAGGATTTTTTTCCTAAGATCCCATCTAAACCTCCCCTGGTGCAACTCGAGGCCATGAAGCAACGCAGGCTGGCACTGATGGAGCTTTCACAATGTTGACCCTGGAGCCCAGCAGTGCTGACCCTGCCTGGGCCAAGCTGTGCACACCCCTCCAGCTCTTGGACAGCTGAATCCTTTCCCAGTCTCCAGACTGGGAGCAGGACAAGAGCATAGGGGCGGATCAGCCAAGCACTGATCCTATTTTGATTCCATCTAGGAGAGAAACCACAGCAAAAACAGCAAGAGGGAAATTTTACCGTGTTATTTATGCAACGCTCACATCCTCAGCACGCCACTGGCTCAGTCCTGCCCAGCCTGGCAGCAAAACCACTTTGTATTTCCAAGAGCTCACTACCAGTGCAGCAAAAATGAGAGTCCTGGATAATGATCCAGGGCTAAATAGCAAAGGAGCACCCAGCACCTCGCTGGTTTTAAGGCCATCAGCCCTCCTGGGTGCTGGAGTGAGGCTCAGCGGGTCCGGGTCCTGCCTTGCATTCTTTGGGCAAGCCTGGCAAATCCACAGAGCATCTGCTCCGTGGCAAACGTTTGCCTGAGCTGGCAGCATCCAGGAGCTATAAATAAGGCCGTTTGCAGAGCAACCTGTGCAGGAGCCGTCCTGCTGGATCCAAATGCAGCCCAACTGGCCAAAAACTCACTCAGGAGGAAGGAAAAGCATCCGGGCAAGACCTCCCTGCTGGGGAGATGTGTGGGGCCGTGCCATAGAGGTGGAAAGCAAGCAACCACCCACAGCAGGAGCGAGGGTTTTGAGGCACAAAAGCCTGGCTTTAGCCTCTGAGAGAGGGAGCAGATGCCAAGCACAGGCTGGGAAAAGCCTCCTCAGCTCAGTTTTGTCAGCACAGGTTGGTTTCATCCATGTTAGACATTAGGAAGGAATTCTTCACAGTAAAGGGTGATGAGACACTGGCAGAGGTTGCTCAGGGAGGTTGTGGCTGCCCCATCCCTGGAGGTGTTCAAGGCCAGGCTGGATGGGGCTTGGAGCCCCCTGACCCAGTGGGAGGTGGAACTGAATGAGCTTCAAGGTCCTCTCCAACCCAAACCATTCCGTGATTCTATGTGGACAGGGAAAAAACACACAGATAGGGGACACAAGACTCTCCCTTCTATGAAAAAAAACAAGTCATGAGCAGCTCCAGCCCCAGTAAAAAGTATTTATTTCCATTACAATAAGCCCCACATTTAGGGTGAAAAAATAGTTACAAAAAAAATCCCCCCATCCCACCTTTTACATATAAATATTAAAAATCCCTCTACAACTTTGCTTTCCGTCTAGAGCAAAGAAGGTGCCCCGTGAGACAACACACGGCACCTAAGTTACCATCAGTGGTTTCCTCTCAAAACTGCAAAAGGAGCATTAAAAAAAAAAAAAAACAAATCTTAAGAAAGGCCCTCACGCCCATCCCAGCCAGATCCTGCACCTGTGCCAAACTGGACACGGAGCGATGGAAGTTTGGGACCACGCAGCGATTTTGGGGCTTGCAGTTTCCTGGGCGTAGAGGCCAGGCATGGCCACGAGCAAAGCAGCAGCAGGAACCGCCTGCGCTTGTCCAGGGAAGCTTTTGGGCCAGGAAATCACATCTGACCACACTTCAGAGGGGACAGGAGGGAGAACCGGGTGCTTCAGCCACGCCTTCACCACCGTGGTTACGTCTTTGGCACATCAACTTTTCCCTTTACACTCTGAAATTAAAGCTGATCCCAGGAGCCGCAGCATCCAGCAGAGCCTTTTTGCGACCCACAGCATCCTCCAACCCTGTCCCCAGGTCCCCTGTCCCCAGTTCCCCCATCAGCATCCTGCAAGAACAGTCCCTCCCACAGAAACCCAGGATCCAGGGCCATCCGGTTGCATGGTCAGCCCTATCCAACTTCCAAGACCAAGGAACTGTCACCACAGGATGCTGCACCGAGTAAAAAAATTAATAAATATACTAATCTTTTACTAAAAAAAAAAAGGCTTTTAAATGCATTTTCCCTGAATTTTTCCAGTGTATTCCACAACGCATGAAAAAAATATATCTATTTCCACCACAAAAAATATATCTTAAAATATTTTCCATCCTCATGTGCGCATCTTCGGAGAGAGGAAGGTACGTCGGGTGTACTTAGACATGCGGCCAAAGCCACCAGCATCGCGGCGTTCCCTTTATCGCCTCCGAAGAGGCATTTTGCCGGGGTGGTGGGTCAGGCTGGAGCTCTGTGTGTGGAGATACGGGGTAGCGTCCATGGACGGATGTGCCTCAACACGTGGCCCCATCATGGTGGGAAAGAAAGAGACTTCCAAAGCGAAGTGATTTCACAAACGAGCGAGGGGATAAGGAGTTTTCACAGTGGATCGAACCTTAGATGATACTGGGGACACTGGGTGTTGCTCTGGCCGAGAGCTGAGCAGTTCGTTGCACGGAGAAGTGGTTTGAGCCTCTGGAAAGGACCGGGGAAATTCAGCCGTCGGTGGAGGACAAAGCACTCGCCCATCACCAGACTTCGCATTTCTTGGGGGGATTCATTGGGGAGCCGAGGGGGCAGGCAAAATGCTTCGCAAACTCCCAGGAGTTGGAGACGGTGCCGATGACGCGGAAACGCGAGGGGCTGTGGGGATCGGTGATGAGTCCCTCGTGCGAGCTCTCCGGCGTACGAACTGAACACCACACCTACAAGAGAAGGGCAAGAGGCGTGAGTGCCAGTGTCCACAACCACAGGGTGCCACTTGGACCTCTCTGCTTCTGTGACAGGCACCAACACAGCTCGAACCCCAGCTTTGTCTCACTTTTCAACCAGCACCACCCCAATCTGCTTCTTCACCCACCACACAGCATCTCTGGAGACCTTAGTTTTGCCATAACACCTTCCCAACACTGTCCACCCCCAAAAACACCTCTGCATCCATCCTCACTGCCCACAACTGAGTGACCTACCTGGGCGAAACCAACGAAGAAGAGCTGGTGGTTGGTGAGGCCGAGCGTTGGCAGGCTTTCCTCATCCCCATTCTTTTTCAACCAGTTTTGATATGCCTGGAGACCAGGGAGCACAGCAGGCTCAGTGGACAACATCGATCCCATCACACTGTACCACCCATTGCGTGTTCCCAGACCCGTGGCCCTACCCGGTAGGCAGCCTTGAGGCCCCCGTTGTCAGCTATGTTCTCTCCGAGGGTGTGCTTGCCGTTGATGGCCTCACCGTTGACGGTGTAGTTGCCGTACTGCTCCACCATGCATTCTGTCTGCCGCTTGAAGGCCTCTACCGAGGAGTTCTTCCACCAGGGACGCAGGTTGCCATCCTTGTCATATTCCCGACCTGCCAAAAAGACAGTAAGTCCCTCATCACCCCTCCAGCCACACCTGGAGAAGCCCATCCACCTGGCCTTGGCTATACCTTGGTCATCAAAGGCGTGCGTCAACTCATGGCCCACCACCACGCCAATCCCACCAAAATTCAGAGACCTGCCGGAAGGTGATGCTAAGATTTAGAGAGCAGCCGCTGCTCCCCACAGCCATGAAATCTGGCCTCAAATTTTGGGATGGGAGGAAATTTGGGAATCCTGTCCTCCTCGTTTTCTCTAGGCTCTTACTTGGGAGACGCACGGGTGTAAAAAGGGGCCTGGAGGATGCCAGCAGGGAAGACGATCTCATTCTTGGTGGGAGAGTAGTAGGCATTGACTGTTGGAGGAGTCATGCTCCACCTGTGGGGACACGGACACGGCCAACGTGGCAGCACAAACCCAGCACTGATGTTTGTTTATCACAGCGCAAAGACATTGGCCCAAATTTAACTCCCCAAACCCAGTGCGGTCTGGGGGAGACCAAATCCCGGTGCTACTCCCCACGGAGTGAATGGGGAGGCAGAGCTGAGGACTTACTGGTCCCGGTTCGGTGGTTTCCGGAGCTGGTCAGCAGTGACCCTGGCTGAGAAGTTGTAGAACTGCATGACGTTCTCAAAGTAGAGGTCGGGCACGGCCTCGTACTGCAAAAGAGCAAGGCATGAGTGGTGCGCGATCACCACCCAGCCTCGCTCCTCTCTCCACTATCCTGTTTGAGCCTCTAGGTCTGGCTGATTTTACAGCTCTTCTTGTTTCTCCTCCTCTCCAACATCTGTGGAGTCTCGGGAGGGCGATGAATCACTGTTACGGAAAACAGCTCCTCCTCTTCCCGGGCAGGGATCCTGCGAGCCCCAGCCACCCCAAGACTGACCCACAGCTCCGTGGGAAGTCCCCGGAGAAGGGCCAAGGATACCGGTGAGACCTTTCTGGAGACAATCTACTGCTCAAGGCTGCCCCAAGGCCATGGGGATGGGCACGTCCTGCATCCTCTAGAGGAGAGGGGAACAGGAGACCCAGGGCACATATCTGACCAACTCACATCATTAAAGACTTTATCCAGCTCCTTGGGGTCCATGATGAACTTGGGGTAGCCAATCATGTTGTAGATGGCATCTGCCTGGGGGAGGTGACAAGGACCAAAATGCTTTCGATGCCAGGGATGGAAGGATAGGCTTTGCCCAGCTCTACCAGCTTCCACCAGCACTCTCTCCTCCCCAGCACTGCTGCCAGCACCTCACCTTCTCCTTGGCAGATTTCCTCGTCTCTTCATCCATCCACTGCAGGGTCTCCAGGCTTTCCTCAAAGGCTGTTTTGATCTCTGCGATCATTTCCTCTGCCTAGACAAAGCAAGGTGGCACAGCGTTGGCCCCAAGAGCCGGCTTTCCATCCTGGAGAACTCAAGGATCCCTTCCACTGGTGGGGAGGAAGAAGCCAGGATGCCAAGACTGGTGAAAAAGCCAATGAACAGGGATCCACAGAGGACAAAAGGTGGGGAGAGAAACACTGGCTGCTGTAAATGTCCACCACTGTGGTGGCTCACACGCTGCTTGCTTGGGGACATACCACCTGCTTGCTGTCCTCGGCGAAGGTGGCCTTGACGAACATGGCCCCCAGGGCGAAGCCCAGGTTGTTGTCGGTGTCGCTGATGCAGAACTTCCAGCGTGGACGGCAGGTCTGCACGGAACAAGAGGTGGTTGTCAGCAGTGGCACGGCTGAAGACCCCCAACCTTCGCCCACTGGGAGATGAGGTCCACATCCATCCAGCTGTGCCAGAGCTGCCACCCCAAAACCTGCCCCACACCTCTAGTTTTCAGGTATGATGTGATGGGGACGTTGTTTAAAAAGCTGTCCCCATTGAATGGTGATCGAGGGCATTCAGGGCTCCCCCCTCACCTTCTTTGTCCCATACATCACTTCCATGAATTTTTCCTCAGCATCCTGGAAGCGCTGGTCGAGGAAGGGGCTGGTTTTCCGCACCAGGTTCCAGATCATGTAGTTGTTGAGGAGACTGTGGCAAGAGATAGTGAGCAAGCAGCGGGACGTGCCAGCCCACCCCGGGCACCCCTCCATACGGGCTGGGGGCTCTCACCATTTATCTGTGGCCAGGATGAGGTCGGACACCTGCTCCAGGTACTCCTTGGCGTAGACCACGACGGGCTCCGACTCGTTGAGCTCCACGGGGTAGAAGACCGTGGAGAGGAAGGGCATCCAGTCCACAGCTGGTGCCAGCTCCTGCAAAAGCCATATCTCTGCTATGGACCCCAAAACCATCAGAACCATAGAATCAAAGACCGTTGAGATGGAGTCCAACTGTACCTGTTCACTACAAAAACAGATCCCTGAGAAACCCATCTACCCATCTTTTAGACATCTCCAGGGATGGAGACTCAACCACATCCCTGGGCAGCTGTGCCAGTGCCCGACCATTCTTTTAGCGAAGAAATTTTTCCTGATGTCTATTCTGAACCTCCTCTGGTGCAACTTGTGCCCACTTCCTCTCGTCCCATCGCCTGTCACTTGGGAGAAGAGACCAACACCCACCTCACCACAACCTCCTTTCAAGGAGTTGTAGACTGTGATGAGGTCTTCCCTCAGCCTCCTTTTCTCCAGGCTAAACAACCCCAGTTCCCTCAGCTGTTCCTCACAGGACTTGCTCTCCATCCCCTTCACCACAGGACAGTGGCGGCCACTTCCCGAGCTGGAAGGTGCTGCCATCAGCCCGGGTTTGAGGGATTCAGCTGACTTTGCAGAAGCTGGTTCCCATCCCAGCAGCATCCTCCAAAGGTCGGAGGGGAGTAAACAATTTCCTCCCGCAAAGGAAAAGAAAGTGGGGCGGGTGTCAAAAATGTTGACACAACCCATTAGGGCCTCTTTGGGGACACGGGGAGGTGACTGGGCTGACGTCGGCAGCTGGACCGCAGGCTGCAGCACTGGGAAGGCGTCAGCGCCACAGCAGGACAGCCACTGGCCCCCAGGGTGGTCTGGAGGCTGGGAGGAGCGGGCCAGGGTGGGATTTCCCCAAGGAGGACATGGGCCAAGCTATTGTGCAAGAGCTTCCCAGGCAGTGTTGGCTGTTGCTGAGCTTCCTCGGAAGAGCTGCGTCACCTCCATCCATCCACCCCGCCTCCCAGACCATGGCAGAATGGGAAGGCTCGCCAACACCATCCCTACCTTCAGCTCTCCAGCTGTTATCTTATGGTAGATGACCTCCTCATCCCGGTGCTTCTCCTGTGGGATGGTGATGTTGGCCAACGCCGTCTCAAAGTCCAAGATCTGCTGCATCTGCTGCCGCGTAGACTCCTCATCGGTGCCTCCCAGGAACATCCCCAGTTGCACCATGTAGTTCAGGTACCCAGTGAGCACCTACGTGGTGGAACAGGGCAGGGATCAGCATGGTGGGTGCCACCAACCCAGGGACCCAGGGGACATCCCTGGCAAAGGCAGATTTTCCCTGGGGACCCTGACTCTCCGCTGTCCTTACCTTCTCATTCTCAGTCTTGTTCAGGTAGTAATCCCGCGATGGCAGGCCTAACCCCGACTGATCCACCTGGATGACGTTGCTGTTGGAGTTTTTGGAGTCGGCGCTGACGTAGACAGAGAAGAAGGGCGAGGTGCGGTAATGCGCCGTCACCTCCCGGAGTGTCACATTGAAGTTGTCACCGGCCCAGGGACCTGTGATGTTCCAGCCACCCAGCTGTGGACAAACAGCAACCGGCTCTTGGGTAAGGAACAACCACCAGGAATTGCTTGAATATCCCACCCTGGTGGGAAACATCTTGCAGTGGGGCTAAAAAGGCCGGGAGAAGCAAGACCTGCCTCTAAATCCCTGCCTGCCCTGGGAAGAACCAGGAATGGGGTCTGCAGGGTGCTGGGACTGCCCATAAATGAGCTTTTCCACCCCAATTTTGCAGAGGGAAGACAGCTTTTCCCCAAGGAAAGGGACAAACCTTCTGGATGAGCTCTGTGAGCGGAGTGGCGCGCAGCTCCTCGATCTTGCTCTCGTTCATGCAGGCTTGGTAATAACGCTGCGCCTTACGCTCCGCCTCGCTCGACGCGTTGGCCGTGGTGTTTTCTGTGGGAGGGATCACAGGGGGTCCCCCAGGGATAAGTATCCATCCCCCTTGCAGATGCTGTTGATGGAGCCCCCACTCCTCCACCAGAGAAATATCAGCCCAGTTTTGGACAAAGTCAGGCTCCAAAAAGGCACCAAGGATTGAAATTATTGGCCTCTACAACTGCCTGAAAGGAGGCTGTAAAGAGGTGGGGGTTGGTCTCTTCTCCCTAGTAGCCACTGACAGGACAAGGGGAAATGGCCTCAAGATGCACCAGGGGATGTTTAGGTTGAAAATCAGGAGGAATTTCTTTACTGAAAGGGTAGTCAAGCATTGGAAGAGGCTGCCCAGGGAGGTATTTCAGTCACCGTCCCCGGAGGGGTTTAAAAGTTGAGTAAATGTCATATTTGGGACATGGTCTAATGGTGAGCTTCAGGGCTGGATCGATGGTTGGACTTGATAATCTTAAAGGTCTTTTCCAACCTAAACCATTCCACGATTCCATGATTGCCGTGCTGGTCCCCTCCACCCCCCAAGAGCATCCCACGGCCCCCAGCCGTTCCTGGCCTCCTGCCCCCATCTCCTCTCCCACCCGCAGCGATGGCTCCAGCTCTCTGGAGCAGAAAGATAAAGAAAGAACAAACAAAAAGCATTTTCCCAGCAGCTGTGATGTTCCCAGCATCATCCAGCCCCTTGTGCTGCCCTTGCTCCCGTGCTGGTGCTCCCCAGCCCTATTTTATTTATTCCTGCAAAGAGAAACAATAAACCCATTCTTCCCCTCTGCCTCCAAACCCATCCTTTTATTTTTCCTTCCCCCTCTAAAATTCTGCTTCCCCAGAGGGTTTTTTATTTTCCTCATGACACAGCTTGCACCTTTGGCTTCCCAGCTGTGTGGTTTTATTAACTAAAGGTCCCTCTGCTCCTAGGAATTCAAGGAAATGCCGAGCACGATCGCTTGGCTGGAAGCCCGGTCCCTTCTCCTGGTAAAACCAGCGCCAGATTGCTGTGAGAAGAATCGGGGATGAAGCCATTCCCTCTCCACCTCCCCTTCTCCCAAAAGACAACGCTCTTTCCAAACCTTCTCCTTTCAGATAACCAGCCCCAGCGCAGTAGAAAGTGCTGATAAGGAGCCAGTTGTTTGCTCAAAGCTTGAACAAACCGTCCCCGCCGGCTGCTTGGATAAGCAGCCCCGCTTCAGTGTTTGCACGCAGAGGCTGAGCCCAGGATCCTCCCTCCCCTGCACAGGAGTTTTGGCTCCCCCCCAAAAATGGCCAGATTGATAGCCAGCACCCCAAAAAGTCTGGAAGTTATAGAAGGAGAAAAACCCCATCTCCTTGGGGTGATATTGGGATGCTTCAGCCTCTGGATGCAGTTGGAGGTGCAAATCCGTAGTTTCAGAGCTCCTGGGAACTCTGCCACGGGGTTTGCAGAGCCGAAGCCAGGACCCTTCCCCTACTCGGCACCAGAGAGCTGCAACACCACAGTGAAAAATCTCAGGGGCATCCAGGAGAGCCAACACAGCCAGGATCTGCTTCTCAATGTTCTCGCGGTGCGTGCGTCATGGATTGGCTTGAATCTGGGGTTTAAGTCCAACCTTACATCGTTTTCAGCATCCCCCCACACCTAACGGGGCTCCTTGGCAGTGGGGACCCCACCATTCCCACATACTCACCCAGCAGATGCTTCATGATGGCCTGGTTGTGCTCCCAGAGGTTGTTGAAGGTGCCCCAGCGTGAGTGGCCATCGGGGAGAGGGTTGGCCTTGATCCAGCCCCCGCAGGCATAGCTGAAAAAATCCTCGCAGGGATTCACCGCCCGGTCCAGCGAGTTGAGGATGGAGCTGGTGACGGAGATGCAGGCTTCTGACAGGCACACGGCGGGCGGCCCTGGGCGTGGGAATGATGGGTTCAGCTCCTCCATCACAGCACAATGAGCTGCACTGGGGAGCATCCTGCCCTGTGACAAATCTGGTGCCCAAGTATCCCACCCTGTACCTTAACATCCTGCTCCAGGGCCAGCGACATGGACCAGCATCCCATTTCCTGGCCAAGCATCCCGTCCCAGGGTGAACGATACAGGCAAGCATCTCATCCGATGCCCAAGCAGCCTGCCCACTCCCTGAGCATCCCGCCCATGCCCTGAGCATCCCACCTGGGGTGAAGGATGTAGGTGAGCATCCTGTCCTGTGCCCAAGCATCTCACCCTGGGGCAAGGGCTGTAGGTGACCATCCTGTCTTGTGCCCGCGCATCCCACCCACTCCCTGAGCATCCCAGTCTGGAGTGAGGGATGCAGGCAAGCATCCTTTCCTGTGCTTAAGCATCCTGCCCCACATCCAAACATCATGCCCTGGGACAGGGGATGTAGGTGACCATTCTGTCTTGTGCCCGAGCATCCCAGGCTGGAATGAGGGGATGCAGGCAAGATCCTTTCCTGTGCCTGAGCATCCCTCCCCACGTCAAAGCATCCTGCCCCAGGACAAGGGATGAAGGTGACTTAGAATTCTGGTTTGGGTTGGAAGGGACCTCAAAGCCCATCCAGTGCCACCCCCCGCCATGGGCAGGGACACCTCCCACTGGATCAGAGGGCTCCAAGCCCCATCCAGCCTGGCCTTGAGCACCTCCAGGGATGGGGCATCCATAACTTCCCTGGACAACCTGTGCCAGGGCCTCCCCACTCTCATTGTGAAGAATTTCTTCCTAATGCCTAATCTAGATCTTCCCCCTTCCACTTTAAAGCCATTAAGTCTTATCCCCAAGCATCCCACCTCCACATCCTGCCTGGTACCCAAGCATCGCACCCTTGAGCGAGGGACGCAGGTGAGCATCCACCCTTCACCCAAGCGTCCCATCCCAGCGAATCCCTCACCAAGCCACCCCGGCGAAGGGACCAAGGCACAAGGACTTACGGGATTTGTACTGGAAGATGAGCCCCAGCAGCGACGCCGCCAGCACAGCCGCCAGCACCCCCACCAGCACCATCAGCCGCTTCTCGGTGCGTGTCCGCCCAGCCCAGCACCCCAGCCGGCTCCTCAAGCCGCGGAAGTTCACCTGTGGGAAAAGCAACGTCGTTTCCCCACTAGCGGAAAAACCCACCGCTGCATCCCCCATTGCGCTTCCTACGGGACTGTTTATGCCCCCAGCGAGGGATCTGGCACGGGTTCGGGCTGGGAAAAGCAGCAGCTGCCTTCCAGAAACTGGCCAGGAAGGGCGGCACAATGGCAGGAAAGGGAGTGGGCGAGCGTTTCGGCAGGCTCACCTGCTCCCCTCTGCCACCCCAAAGCCTTCCTCGAGCACGGCTGTAACCCCCCGGCTGTCCCTGTCCCACTGCCACCACTGGGACATGGTGGGAAGCAGTGGGAAGTGCCCTAACAGGATACTCCCGCTCGGCCCAAAAACATCCCCAGGAAACATCCCGATGCGGCGGCGAGCGGAGATGGCCTCGCCGAGGAACGCGAAAACACGGCGTAGTCGTGATTTGGGGGGCTGAAAACACCATCCTGGGCAGAGATCCGTGGGGCTGGGAGTGGGGCCAGCACTGAGAGCATCACTCCAGCCCCAGATCTCGCCTGGTGATGCTGGACACCGGGAGCCGTAGGGTTTTTCTCACCACCCTTGGCCCTTTTTAAGCCACTTTCCTGCTGCTCAGGAGGGTTTAACCTAATCCCCTTTTGTGCTTGGACAAAGCTCCTGCCGTCACGATAATTGTTTGCCGCAGCCACGCTGGGAAGGGGTTCAGCTGGTAGGAAAATAGGGTGCTGGGGCAAACAGCAGAGTCAGGATCGGTCCCCACTGGCTCTGGGTGCTGGGAGGGGAGCAAAGGGCAACGGCGATGGGAGCCAACGCGGCGATGGGAGCCAACGCGGCTCTGCCCACACCAGACTTTGCCCTACGGAATGGTTGATCCCAGGCGGAAACCCCTCCTTTCTGCTTACTGGCACCTAAAAATCTCCTTCCCCCCCTCCCAAAACACACAAGCAGCCCTACCTGGAAGCCGTTGGGGTACCCATCGCCTTCGCTGATGGAGTCCAGGGGGTCTTCGTCATCCAACGTTGCTCGCTTGTAGGACGACATCTGCACGGGGAGATCGGCGAACGGAGACGCTCAGTGGCTCAGGGTGAGGAAGACGAGGAGGAAGAAGGGCGAGGAAGGGATACGCACCCTCTAAAGCTGCCTCCTCCTCCGGGGAGCTAAATCCCGAATGGCTCCAGGATAGTAAAGCGCTAAACAAGCGCCGGAGGAAGGTTATGGAAAGCAACACAGCTGGAGCCAAAAGCTGAGCGAAGCCCGAACCCGCCTCGCTTTCCCCCTGGGGCTGAGTTGTGCAACCTTCAGCCTGGAATAAAGCCGGGTCCTCCTGCGCCAAATCCCAGCCCTGAAACTCAAAGAGAGATTCTCCCCTGTGCCGGGGACCTGAGAAAGGCTGGTAGCGGAGAAGATGGCTTTTCACCCCGAAACTACCGGCTCGCTCGCGCTCCACGCCCTGTCTGCAAACCGCGTGCACCCTGAAACACCCCGCAGGGTCCCTCTGAGCACCCAAAGGCAAAAGCACCGTGAATTCAGGCTGATGATGGGCTCCTTCTGGCTCGCCGGGGCCCTGGGTGCTACCGTGCGCCCATGCCCAGCTCTTATCTTGCCCTCTCCAGCAGAGAAACAAGGGGAAACCTCACTGGTTGACAGCCAGCTCTTATCGTGCTGCTGTTTCCTTCCCTCCTGGCACAGCCCTGCCACCCAGACCGATTGTCTCCCGCCAGGGAAAACAACCCTTTGCCCCTCTCTGGGGCAAACCCCCTCCTTAACCACCACCCCCACATCCATGGGCTGAGCAGCACCGGTCACATCCCTCCAAGCCCAGTGCAGCGCAGAGTTGGGGGCTGCATCCACCCAGATGCCCCCACCCCGCTGGCATCATCTCCAAAGGGACACTGAGCCGCTCCAAAGCCAGCACGGCCGTGCCTCAGTTTCCCCAGCGCGCGACGAAAGCGCCAGTTCTCAACCCCCATCTCCATTAACAACTTCCCCAAACCTCCCTTTCGCACAATTAACAACCAATCCCATCCTCTCCCTGGATCCCAAATCGCAGCCAGGGTTTAATTAAACCGCAAAACCCACCTGGGGGGGGCGAAAAGGGTTCAGAGGAAAAGGCACTTTTTCCTCTTCAGTGTGCAAGAAGCTCTGTTTCCAGCCCCTAAATCACCCCTGGGTGCTCGCCTCCAGCCTGCAAACGGCAGGGGGAAAAAGCTTTAACTGCAAGATTTTATCGCTGCTGAAATCTGATTTTATATTATATTGTTTTTTCCATCCCACTTTCACTTCCCCCCCCCCTTCTTCTTTGTTTTTGCACTTTTCACAGGGCTGAATTTCTCAGCTCCGCGTACAAATCCCGGCTCACACGTGGAGGAGGGGAATCCATGAAGCCCCCACGGCTCCAAAGCACCGAATTCCTGGAGTCCCAGCTTTCAGCCAAAACGTTTCACTCCATTTCCTGAGGAAATGAGGGGGGGTTTTGTTGGGTTGGGTGGGTTGTTTTTTTTTTCTGGTGATGCCCCCATCCCGCCTGCCTGAAAACAGCAGGAAAAGGGGGGGGGGGGGAAGCAATCCCCCGCCCCCGACAATATTTTTCCCTTTCACTAAGGATAGACTTGCTCAACCCTATATTAGACATCAGAGAATCCACGCTGAGCTGGAACCCACAAAACACCCCTTAGAACGAGGGGGGGGGCACCTGGATCAACCCCCAGCATCCTTAATTAGGGGGAAATTGGGTCTTTTTAGCACCCATACCCCCTTTTGTCCCCACGGTGGGGGCACGAGGGCAAAGCAGCACCCATGGGTGCTCCCCACCCCTCGCTGCTCCCCACTTGCAAAGCAGGAACACCCCCTTTTTTGGGGGGGTCAAAACCATGTGGGTTTGGTTCCATCCCCATCCCCATCCCCCCCCCCCAGCTCTGCCATTGGCTTAAATCACAACAAAACCACATTTCCCAAGTTCCAACAGGGCGGGGGGGGGGGGGGGCACCCAAGGGTGCAAGGGGGGGGGGGGTGTCCCCCACTTTAAGCTTCCAGCCAAGGGGATTCGCACCCTCCGCGTGGCCTTAAATTGCCTGGGTTTCCCCCCAAATTCCCCCCCCTTGTTTAAAAAACAACAAACCACGTGCTTTGAGCCTGCACCCCCAAAGAAAAGTCGGGGGGGGGGGGAGGGGGGAGCACCCATCACCCTGCTCTCCCCCCACTTTCTCGGGGTGCCCCTCACCCCGGTATCAGGGCGCCTGGAGCCGCCGTTGGCCGCTTTCAATTCCTGCTCGGGCGCCATTTCGGAGCAACCCTCGCTCTTACCGTGGGCCACGGCGTTTCCTTCACCTCCCCCCATCCCATCCAGCCCCCCCAGTTTCACCCCAGTCCCCCCCCCCCCAAATCACCCCTGCACCCTTAGCCCAGCAGCACCCACCCAGAGCATCCCCCCCCCCCATGGACACCCCTTGCATCCCCACTGAAGAGCCCAATCCTTTTAATTAGGATGCTCAAGGGTTAATTAGCAATGCCTAATGTTAATTAGGGGTCCTGGTGTTAATTAGGGGTACCCGGAAAGGGGGTTGGGTGGGCACCCAGTTTTGCAGGGGGGAGGGGGGGTCTGGGTGCGGATAAATTAAATAAAGCTTAAAAGCGTTTGCGAAGAAAAAGGGGTGAAAGTTTGCCCAAAAAGGGTTAAAGTTTGCCAAAAAAAAAAGGGGGGGGGGTAAATTCTTCAAAAAAGAAAAGGGGGGGGAAGCGAATGTAGGGTTGTTTGTAAAGAGGCCCCCCAAGAGTGGGTATTGCTGGGGAGACACCCCTGCACCCCCCTTCTTGCAGAGGGAAACCCAGGGCAGATCTCTGCGGGTTTGGGTCAAGGGGTGGGATCTGAAGGGGGGGGGGGGCACCCACTTTGGGGTCCCCAGCCCCCCCCCCCCCCGGGGAGCCACTGGCCCCCAAAGCAAACTTGGCAAGGGGGCACCCAAGGGTGTGATAAGGGGTGCGGGGTGGGGGGGGTCCCTTGGGGGTGCAGGGGGGTTGTAAAGGCGATCCATGGGGGTCCTAAGGGGGTGCAAAGGGGTCCCATGGGGGGGTCAATGGGAGAGCCCTTTGGGGTCCCTTGGGAGGTCCGTGGGGTTTGTTTTGGGGTGCAATAGGGTCCCTTTGGGGTGCAATGGGGGTCGTATGGGGGCCCCATAGGGGGGCAATGGGAAGTCCTTTTGGGGTGCAGTAGAGGCTCCTTTGGGGTGCAGTGGGTGGCCTTTGGGGTGCAATAGCGGTTCCTCTGGGGTGAGGGGAGGGCTCCTAAGGGGGTGCAATGGAGTCCCGCGGGGGAGCAGTTGGGAGATCCCTTTGGGGTGCAATGGGGATCTCATGGAGGTCTATGGGGTATCTTTTGGGATGCAGTGGGAGATCCCTTTGGGGTGCAATAGGGGTCCTACAGGGGGTCCCATGGGGGGACAATGGGAGATCCCTTTGGGGTTCGCGGGGGTCCCTTTGGGGTGCAATGAGGTCCCTTTGGGGTGCCATGGGTGTCCAGAAGGGACGCCATGGGGGTCCGGTGGGGATGCAACAGGCATCCCATGGGAGATGCATCACCCATCCCCGCGTCCCAGTTTGGCCAAGTGACCCAAACCCAACCGGTTTCCGGATTTGGGGTGTCGGGTGGGTCCCTCACTCACCATGGCTGTCACCCCGCTCCCACCAGCCTCGGCCCCCGTTGGGGCGAGCGCCCGCCCGAGCCCTGACGCCGCTCGTTACGCCTCCACGGCCTACGGAGGGTGACGGAGGGTGACGGAGGGTGACGAGCAAAGGATGTACCTGGGATGGAAAAACCAATGGGGCCAACGAAAGGGACGGGCTTCCTTACTCGCCTCCTTTAACTCTTTCGGGGGGCCAAACCCCCATTTTGGGGGTCCCCATGGCCCCCCCAGCTGCTGAGAGCATCACCCACCCCCCACCCCCCCCCCCCGATAAATCACTGCAGGCGAAGGGATGCAGCGTTTCTCCTGGGAGCGTGCGAGCGTGCAAGCGTGCGGTTTGCAAACGCGTGAGCACACAATGCTGCGAGCGCCGTGTTGTGCGAGCACGTGGTTGTGCAAGCGCAAGCTGTGTGCGAGCAAATGGGTTTGCAAACAGCTGAGCACGTGGTTGTGCAAGCACGTGGTTGTGCAAGCGTGCAAGCATTCGTGCGTGCGGTTTGCAAGCGTGCGAGCACGCAATGCTGCGAGCGCCCGGTTGTGCAAACGTGCAAGTGTGCAAGCACACAATGCTGCAAGTGCCCGGTTGTGCGAGCATGTGGGTTTGTGCGTGTGCAAGCACGGGGTGATGCGAGCACACAGTTGTGCAAGCATGCCAGCCTTCAAGCATGTGGTTTGCAAGCGTGCAAGCACACAATGCTGTGAGCACCTGGTTGTGTGTGCATGCAGTTGTGCACAGGTGCAAGCACATGGTTGTGTAAGCATGCAGTTGTGCAAGCATGCACTCGTGCAGGCAAGCAGGTTTGTGAACAGCCATGCATGTGGTTGTGCATGCACATGGTTGTGCAAACGTGCAAGCGTGCAAGCATGCACTGGTGCAAGCAAGTGGGTTTGCAAACAGCCCTGCACACAATTGTACAAAAGGGACACACGTGCAGCTTCACAAGCGCGCGCACAGGCGACCGTGCAAGCGTGTGAGCGCACAACTGTGCAAGCGTGTGAGCGCACATCTGTGCACGCGTGTGCACCCATTTGTGCAAGCCTGCAATTTTGCAAGTGTGCATCTGCACAATTGGGCAAGCCTGTAAGTGTGCAAATGTGCTCCTCGCCCCCTCCCCCCCCCCCCCCCCGTGTGTGTGTGTGTTTCACAGCCCCTCGGAGGGTTCTGGGGTCTCAGCCTGGCTGGGTTTGCACACGCAGCAAGGAGTTCCCCAGACCGAGGCTTCCCACGTGCAGGGCTAATGAGCTTTTTAATGAGCTTCTCATTACCCACAGCCGCGATGTGGGGTGATGGGGATGGGGGGGACACCGTGGCACCACCCGGGACCCCTGTGCCACGCAGGAGGGCTGAGCACTGACACACTCGTGTCACACGTGGGGCTATGAACCCCCACACCGCCCTGATGGGATGGGAGAGCGCTGGGGGCGGGGGGGGGGCGGGGTGCAAGGGGCTGGAGGGCGTTGCAGAGGGTTGGGAGGTGTAGAGGGTTGAGGGGTGCAAAGAGCTAGAGGGGGGTGCAGAGGGTTGGGGGGTGCAGAGACTTGAGGGATGCAAAGGGTTAGGGGGGTAAAAAGGGTTGGGGGGGTAAAAAGGGTTAAGAGGGTGCAAAGGGTTGGGGGGGTAAAAAGGGCCGGAGGGTTGCAAAGAGTTGGGGGGTGCAAAGGGTTGGTGGGGTGCAAAGGGTTAAGAGGGTGCAAAGGGTTGGGGGGGGTAAAAAGGGCCGGAGGGTTGCAAAGAGTTGGGGGGTGCAAAGGGTTAAGGGGGTGCAAAGGGTTAAGGGGTGCAAAGGGCTGGGGGGGTGCAAAGGGTTAAGGGGGTGCAAAGAGTTGGGGGGTTGCAAAGGTTGGTGGGGTGCAAAGGGTTAAGGGGTGCAAAGGGTTGAGGGGTGCAAAGGGCTGGGGCATTGCAAAGGTTGGGGGGTGGAAAGGGTTAAGAGGTGCAAAGGGTGGGGGGAGTGGAAAGAGGGAAAGAGCTGGGGGGGGGGGGACACGCGAAGCGGCAGGGGGGGCACCTTTGGTGGCACCGCCGATGCTTTCGGGGAGTGGATTTTTGTGCTGAGATCGCCACCTTCTGGGAAAGCCACCCCGGGTCCCGCGGAGCCCCCATCCCCCCCCCGCCCCGGTCCCACGGAGCCCCCCCCCCCCCGGGTCCCCCGAGATGGGGAAACTGAGGCAGGGGAGCAGCACCCGCACCCGAGGGGACGTTCTTTCCTGCGGGAGCCACGGCAATGCGCTCCGCGCTGGGCTCTCCCGTGGGGCTGGAGCAGGAGCGCGAGTGGGGAAGCAGGCGGGGAGCCCCCCCCCCCCCCGCCCCCCCCAGCCCCCCCGGACCGGTTCTGCTGGCACGAATTGGGTGAAAACAATGCAAAAGCACATCGCCACCCCCCCCCCCACCCCGGGATGCACCCCAATATCCCCCCCTTGGGAGAGGGAAGGGATGCTCAGCACCCACAGGCAAGCTTGGGTGCACCCCAGTGCTCCCAGTAAAACCCGGCAGAGGGCACCAGTAAGCCCAGTTTGCTGCCTTTTCTTCCCACCACCCCCCCCCCCCCCCCATGCTGGCGGCGGGGGGAGGGTGGAGGAAGGGGAGGAGGAGGAGGAGGCGAAGGCCGGGTGCGGGGGGGATTTAAGGGCTCGCTGTCCCCCCTCCCGCCCAGGAGGAACGTGGGTGTCGGGACCCAAGTTTGTGCGGGTACGTGTGTGTGTGTGTGTCCCCCCCCGCGACAAGGACACCCCCCGGGGCCACCGCTGCGCTCCCCGGGGAGGGGGGAGGGGGTGCAAGGCCGGGGGGAGGGCGGGGTGATGGGGACATGGGGGGGCAACAGGGACACGGGGGGATGATGGGGAGGCGGGGGGTGTTGGGGACACGTGGGGTGATGAGGGGACGTGGGGTGATGGGGCCACGGGGGAGTGATGGGGATGTGGGGGTACAACAAGGACACGGGGGTGGTGGGGACATGGGTCTGCGATGGGGACACGAGTGTGCAACAGGGACTTTGGGGGGTGGTGGGGACATGAGTGTGCGACAGGTCCATGGTGGTGCAACAGGCACGTGGGGCTGTCATGGGGACAACGGGGGGTGATGGGGACACGGGAGGTGATGGGGACACAGGGGGTGATGAGGACATGGGGGTGAGATGGGGACACGGGGGGTGATGGGGGCATGAGTGTGCAACGGGGACAAGGGGCTGCGATGGGGACACGAGTGTGCAACAGGTACCTGGTGCTGCGATGGGGACAAGGGGTGTGATGGGGACAAGGGGCTGCAATGGGAACACGGGTACGATGGGGACACGAGTGGGCAATGAGGACACGGGGAGGTGATGGGGACACGAGTGTGCAACGGGGTCGGCGATGTGTGATGCGGGACGCGGGCGTGTGGTGGGGACGCCGGTGTGCAACAGGGTCAGGGGTGTGCGGTGGGGACACGTGCACGCAGTGGGGACGTGGACAAGCGACGGGCACACGCGTGTGCCGTAGGGATAGCACCTTGCGACAGGGACGTGGGCATGAGAGGGGGACACATGGCTGGAGGATGGGGACACAGGTGTGCGCTGGGGACACAGGTGTGCGCTGGGGACAGACAGGTCCATGCCATGGGGACCCCGATGTGTAATGGGGACACAGCCGCGACGGGGACATAACCGTGCGATGGGGACAGGGGTCACTGTGCCACGCACACGCGTGGGCCGTGCCCACCGTCCCCCAGCCCCGGGCTTGGTGCCAGCGAGGTGACGCCCCACGCGAGCAGCGTGTGGCGGGGGGAAGCTGGCGCATCCCCAGGGGGTCACATCGGTGACCCGCGGGGAGGGGACACCTCCCTCCCCTCCTCGCTTGGCCGAGCCCCGGGGCGAAGGTCTCGGGGGCGGGGGGGAAACTGAGGCACGGGGCGGGTGGCCCCCCCCTTGCAGGTCTCTGCTACCCAGCTCAGCACCGCAGCATGAAGGCTCCCCTCCTCCTCCTCCTCCTCCTCCTGCTCGCCCCGCTCTGCTCAGCGTCACTTGTCCCCGGTAGGTGAGGTCTGGGGGGGGGGGTGAGGAGCACCCCAAAAGTGGGTGATGCTGGGTGCGATGGTTTCTGCTCCCCCCATCCCGCAGAGAGGGAGAAGGACCCCGAGTACTGGCGGGGGCAGGCGCAGGACACCCTGCGCACCGCGCTGCGGCTCCAGCGCCTCAACCAGAACGTGGCCAAGAACCTCATCCTCTTCCTGGGCGACGGTGAGGGGGGCACCGGGGCCGGGGGGCACCGGGACCGGGCGGCTGCGGCGACCGCGGTGCGACTGACTGGGTGCTGGGGTGAACTGGGAGCTGGGGTAAACTGGGCTTGCAGTAAGTTTGCAGCTGGGATAAACTGGGCTTGCAGTGAGCTGGGAGCTGGGGTTAACTGGGCTTGCAGTAAATTCGGAGCTGGGGTAAACTGGACTTGCAGTAAACTGGGAGCTGGGATAAAACTGGGTTTACAATAAGTTGGGAGCTGGGATAAACTGGGCTGGCAGTAAGCTGGGAGCTGGGATAAACTGGGCTTGCAGTAAGTTTGCAGCTGAGGTAAACTGGACTTGCAAGTAAGCTGGGAGCTGGGGTAAACTGGGCTTGCAATAAGTTTGGGAGCTGGGATAAACTGGGCTTGCAGTAAACTGGGAGCTGGGATAAAACTGGGCTTGCAGTAAGCTGGGAGCTGGGATAAACTGGGCTTGCAGTAAGTTTGCAGCTGGGATAAACTGGGCTTGCAAGTAAGCTGGGAACTGGGATAAATTGAATTTGCAATAAGTTCATTGCTGGGATAAACAGAGTCTGCAATACTTTCGGTACTGGGATAAACTGTATTTGTAGTGAGCTGGGATAAACTGGTCTTGCAATAAGTTGGGTGCTGGGATAAACTGGGTTTGTGATTAACTGGGTGCTGCAATGACTTGTGTGCGCAATAGACTGGGTGCTGGGACAAGGGAATGCTGGGATCAACTGGGTTTGCAGTCAACTGGGTGCTGGGATAAATCAGGGTGCTGGGATAAATGGAATTTGTAATAAACTGGGTGCTGGGATGAACTGGGTTTGCAGTCAGCTGGGTGCTGGGATAAAGTGGGTGCTGGGATGAACTGGGATTGCAATACGGTGGGTGCTGGGATGAACTGGGTGCTGGGATGAACTGAGATTGCAATAAGGTGGGTGCTGGGATAAAGTGGGTGCTGGGATGGACTGGGATTGCAGTAAGGTGGGTGCTGGGATGGACTGGGATTGCAGTAAGGTGGGTGCTGGGATGAACTGGGATTGCAATAAGGTGGGTGCTGGGATGAACTGGGATTGCAGTAAAGTGGGTGCTGGGATGAACTGGGATTGCAATAAGGTGGGTGCTGGGATGAACTGGGATTGCTGGGCTAAGCGGGGTGGTGGCTGGCACCGTGCATGTTGCACTGGCCCATCCTGGTGGAGCTGACGGGTGCCCTGGCAGGCATGGGCGTCTCCACGGTCACGGCCGCCCGCATCCTCAAGGGGCAGCTGCAGAACCGCAAGGGCGAGGAGAGCCTGCTCGAGATGGACAAGTTCCCCTACGTCGCCTTGGCCAAGGTGAGCCCCCCCTGACCACCAACTCCCCCGGGACGCCCTATGAGGGACACGGTGCCCACCACAAGGTCACGGGCGGGTGGCCGGCATCGATCGGGAGCTGAAATTAGGTCAGGGGCGGGCAAAGGGAGCTGGCACGGGTGCCCGCTCGCTGTGCCAGGGTCCAGCCCGTGGGAACGGGAGGGGGCAGGATGAGGCCACCCGGCCTTGGGAAGCCACAGGACACCCACCCTCCCCCTCCTTCTGCTTCTCCTGAGGTCATTTTGCTGAACAAAAGGGGGTTTTAATTATTAAATTGGAAGTTCTGGCTGCTCCTCGCTGTCTCGCTTCGCCCTGGAGGGGTGGTTGTGATGGTGGCTTCTCTCTCGCTGCCTGAAAACGGGCTGAAAACAGGGCAAAAGCATCAAAGTGCAGCAAAGGGGCCGCGTGCCACCAGAGCGAGGGGAGCAAAGGGCACAAAGGAGGGGTACAGGTAGGGTGGGGGTCAAACACCATGGGGAGAGGAGCTCCAGGGGGAGGAGGAGGAGAAGGATGAAGCCCCGAGGTGAGGATGATGGGGATGTCAATGGTGACCGTGATGGGGGTGGTGGTACTGGAGATGATGGAGGTCGTTACGATGACGGTGGTGGAGATGATAATGGTGACAATGATGATGGTGGGGATGGTGATGACGATGATGGTGGGGATGGTGACGATGGTGGGGACAATGATGGTGGTGGGGATGGTGATGATGGTGGGGACAATGATGATGGGGAGGGATGGTGACAACGATGGTGCTAACGAGGGTGGTGATTTCTTTATCTCCTCCCCCTTCCCCCCAGACCTACAACACCAACGCGCAGGTGCCTGACAGTGCGGGCACGGCCACCGCCTATCTCTGCGGTGTCAAAGCCAACGAGGGGACAGTTGGTGTCACTGCCGGCGTCACCCGTGACCGCTGTAACACCACCAAGGGCCAGGAGGTGACCTCCATCCTCCGCTGGGCTAAGGATGCAGGTGAGGGGCTGGTGGGCGCAGGTGGGGCAGAAGGTAAAGCTATGGGGGTTTGGGAGCGTTCCCACCATCGTCCCTTCAATTCACGATGCAGGCAAGGCTGTGGGCATTGTCACCACCACACGGGTGACCCACGCGACACCCAGCGCTGCCTATGCCCACTCTGCCAACCGTGACTGGTACTCGGATGGAGAGATGCCCCCGGACGCGCTGGAGGGCGGCTGCAGGGACATCGCTCGGCAGCTGGTGGAGAACATTCCCGACATCGAGGTAGGGATGGGGACAGGGCCACCAGGGACTGGGCTGGAGCCACCTGGGAATGAAGACTGGACTATAGATAGATGTGGGACCAGGACCACCCATGGGTGCAGAGCCAGAACCCTCAAAGATGAAGAACAAAAACCAACCAAGGGTACAGAGCCAGAAACCCCAAAAATGTGGGACTAAGACCAACCAAGGGTGCAGAGCCAGAACCCCCAGCAGATGTTGGACCAGAACCACCTATGGGTGCAGAGCCAGAACCCCCAGCAGATGTTGGACCAGAACCACCTATGGGTGCAGAGCCAGAACCCCCAGCAGATGTTGGACCAGAACCACCTATGGATGCAGAGCCAGAACCCCCAGCAGAGGTGGGACCAGAACCACCTTTGGGTGCAGAGCCAGAACCCCCAGCAGATGTTGGACCAGAACCACCTATGGGTGCAGAGCCAGAACCCCCAGCAGAGGTGGGACCAGAACCACCTATGGGTGCGGAGCCAGAACCCGCAGCAGATGTTGGACCAGAACCACCTATGGGTGCAGAGCCAGAACCCCCAGCAGATGTTGGACCAGAACCACCTATGGATGCAGAGCCAGAACCCCCAGCAGAGGTGGGACCAGAACCACCTTTGGGTGCAGAGCCAGAACCCCCAGCAGATGTTGGACCAGAACCACCTCTGGGTGCAGAGCCAGAACCCGCAGCAGAGGTGGGACCAGAACCACCTATGGGTGCAGAGCCAGAACCCCAGCAGAGGTGGGACCAGAAGCACCTCTGGGTGCAGAGCCAGAACCCCCAGCAGAGGTGGCACCAGAACCACCTCTGGGTGCAGAGCCAGAACCCCCAGCAGAGGTGGCACCAGAACCACCTCTGGGTGCAGAGCCAGAACCCCCAGCAGAGGTGGGACCAGAACCACCTCTGGGTGCGGAGCCAGAACCCCCAGCAGAGGTGGGACCAGAACCACCTCTGGGTGCAGAGCCAGAACCCCCAGCAGAGGTGGGACCAGAACCACCTCTGGGTGCAGAGCCAGAACCCCCAGCAGATGTTGGACCAGAACCACCTATGGGTGCAGAGCCAGAACCCGCAGCAGAGGTGGGACCAGAACCACCTATGGGTGCAGAGCCAGAACCCCAGCAGAGGTGGGACCAGAAGCACCTCTGGGTGCAGAGCCAGAACCCCCAGCAGAGGTGGCACCAGAACCACCTCTGGGTGCAGAGCCAGAACCCCCAGCAGAGGTGGCACCAGAACCACCTCTGGGTGCAGAGCCAGAACCCCCAGCAGAGGTGGGACCAGAACCACCTCTGGGTGCGGAGCCAGAACCCCCAGCAGAGGTGGGACCAGAACCACCTCTGGGTGCAGAGCCAGAACCCCCAGCAGAGGTGGGACCAGAACCACCTCTGGGTGCGGAGCCAGAACCCCCAGCAGAGGTGGGACCAGAACCACCTCTGGGTGCGGAGCCAGAACCCCCAGCAGAGGTGGGACCAGAACCACCTCTGGGTGCGGAGCCAGAACCCGCAGCAGAGGTGGGACCAGAACCACCTATGGGTGCAGAGCCAGAACCCCCAGCAGATGTTGGACCAGAACCACCTATGGGTGCAGAGCCAGAACCCGCAGCAGAGGTGGGACCAGAACCACCTCTGGGTGCGGAGTCAGAACCCCCAGCAGAAGTGGCACCAGAACCACCTCTGGGTGCGGAGCCAGAACCCGCAGCAGAGGTGGGACCAGAACCACCTCTGGGTGCGGAGCCAGAACCCCCAGCAGAGGTGGGACCAGAACCACCTCTGGGTGCGGAGCCAGAACCCCCAGCAGAGGTGGGACCAGAACCACCTATGGGTGCGGAGCCAGAACCCCCAGCAGAGGTGGCACCAGAACCACCTCTGGGTGCAGAGCCAGAACCCCCAGCAGAGGTGAGGCCAGAACCCCCAGCAGAGGTGGGACCAGAACCACCTCTGGGTGCAGAGCCAGAACCCGCAGCAGAGGTGGGACCAGAACCACCTATGGGTGCAGAGCCAGAACCCCCAGCAGAGGTGGCACCAGAACCACCTCTGGGTGCAGAGCCAGAACCCCCAGCAGAGGTGGCACCAGAACCACCTTTGGGTGCGGAGCCAGAACCCCCAGCAGAGGTGGGACCAGAACCACCTCTGGGTGCGGAGCCAGAACCCCCAGCAGAGGTGGGACCAGCACAGCAGCCCCCTCCTTTCTTGTAATTCCCAAACCCTCCGTTTCCCCCCCAGTTCTGTCCCTCTTTGTGGATTTACTCAGAAATTCAGTCCTGTAAATAAATCCTCTTCTAACCTTCAAAACAGCCCCAAAGCAAAACATCTCAGCCTGTTATTTAGCTCTTTAATAGCCTCTTCTTCTCTTTTTTTTTTTCCCTTTAATATAATTTTAACTCCGTCCTGGGCTGGAAATAATTATATAGTGGGGAAAGGACATTTTTTTTTCCCTTTTTTTGTGCTTAATAATTTTGGCGGCGGTGTTTTGCAGCTTTATAATTCACCTTCTGCGCGGAGAAAAGGAGGGGGGAGAATTAAAAAAAAAAAAAAACCACCAAAATCTCTGCTTGATTATAAATAACAGAGGCCAAACAAATTGGGCTCCAAAGCAAACAGCGAGAACCGCAGGATGGGGCTCCGTCCCGACGGGTTCAGACGGGGACCCCGATGTGGAGCATCTTTCCCACAGATTGGGGCAAAAAAAAAAAAAAGAAGCCTTAAAAAAAGCCAAATTCGCTGCTGGAAATGGTTATTTTTTGTCTTGGGTTTTAATTAATAGGAAGAGATTCAGGGTTATTTCGAGTGAGGTGAAATTCCTTGGGTGTGTGGGGGGGTTTTTTTTTGTGCAGCGCAAGGGTTTTCCTGGCTTTCCTGCTGTGCCTCATTGGGGTTCGTGTCCCCCCCCTTTAAAGCCAAATCGGGAGGAAAACAATTGAAAATAATTCAAATTAATTTATAAATTGCATTTTCACCCCCCTTTTTTTGCAGGTGATCTTGGGTGGCGGGCGGAAATACATGTTCCCCAAAAACGCCAGCGACGTGGAGTATCCTCATGAGGAGAAGCATCGGGGGACGCGCCTGGACCGCAGGGACCTCGTCCAGGCGTGGCACAATGCCAAGCCCCCTGGCAAGGTGACAGGGACATTTTTTTTTGGGGGGGGGGGGGGTACACACACATCAGGCAGCTGTAACCTTGTGAAACCATTCTCAGGGTGTGGAATATTTTTAGGGGGGAGGGGAGGGTAATATAAAGGCACCCTGGTGTCGGCAGAGGTGATGTGGAGGTGACAACCTGCCTGTTCTCAGGTCGCCAAGTACGTGTGGCACCGGCGGGACCTGCTGGCACTCAACCTCAGCCGTGTTGACTTCCTCCTGGGTGAGTCCTGGCACCCAAGGGTGCCCCAGCTTCAAGCAAGAGTTTTGGGGGACCGCTGGCCCGTGCGGAGGCAGCTGGAGTGGCCAGTTACCCCCTCCCGGGGATGCTGGTACCCCCCCAAGAATGCTCCTGCTGCCCTGGGGATGCTGGTACTCTCAAGGGATGCTGGTACCCCCCCACCCCAGGGATGCTTCTGCTCCTCTAGGGATGCTGGTACCCCAAAAGAAGGTGTTAATTACCCCCAGGGATGCTGGTACCCCAAAGGCTGCTGGTACTCCAAAAGGGTGGTGTTAGGCCCCCCAAGGATGCTCCTGCTTCCCCAGGCTGCTGGTACCCAAAGGGGTGGTGTTACTTCCCCCTGGGGATGCTGGTACCCCAAAGGGATGCTGGTACCCTAAAGGGATTGTGGTACCTTCCCCCAGGGATGGTGGGAACCCCAAAGGGATGCTGGTACCTCCTCTGGGGATGCTGGTACCCCAAAGGGATGCTGCTTCTCCTCTGGGGGTGCTGGTACCCCAAAGGGATGCTGCTCCTCCTCTGGGGGTGCTGGTACCCTAAAGGGATCACATTACCTCCCCCCAGGGATGCTGGTACCCCTCAGGGATGCTGCTACTCCCACCCCCCAGGGTTGCAGTTTTCACCCCTGGGAATACAATTTGTGTTTTGGCCCGGGCTGCAGGATTCGGCCGGGCGGGAGGAAGGAAGGGCTGGGAGCATCCCCCCAGCTCCTACCTAATCACCCTGGATCCGGCAGCGGGCGGAAGACTTGCACCAGCACAAAAAGCGAGCAGCGGTGCTGTGTGCCCTCCCCCACCCCCATTTGGTTGTGGTGGGGAAAGGATGTCCCCACCAGTGTCACTGTCCCCAGGTCTCTTCGAGCCGGGTGACATGGTGTACGAGCTGGACAGGAATAACGAGACGGACCCATCCCTCACCGAGATGGTGGCTGTGGCCATCAGGATGCTCCAGAAAAATCCCCGGGGTTTTTTCCTCTTGGTTGAAGGTGCGGGGGGAGAGTTGAGGGGGTGGGGAGGACGGGGGGGGGGGGGGGGGGGGATGCAAAGTGGGAGTAGGAAAGGGGATGCAAAAAGGAGGGGATAAATAGAGGGGGGATTGGGAAGAGCAAATAGGGTGATGGGGGATGCAAAAACGGGCGTAGAGGGGGGTGGGGATGCAAAGGGGGGGGCAAAGAGGGGGATGGGGATGCTAAAAGGGGGGGGCACGAAGAGGGGGACAGGGAATTAAAAAATGGGGGGGATAAAGAAGGGGAATAGGGATGGAAAGAGAGGAAGGAAAGAGGGATGTAAAAAAGGGGGGTAAAGAGGGGGCTGGGGGGACAAAGAGGGTGATGGGGGATGCAAAAAGGGGGGGCATAAAGAGGGGGATGGGGATGCGAGGAGGGGATGAAGATAGGGGTGGGGGAAGCAAACAGGGCGATGGGGGATGCAAGAAGGGGGGATAAAAGGGGGCAATGGGAAGTGGGAAGGAGTGGGGGGGTGATGGGAGCACAGGGGGACGCAAAGCAGGGCAGAGGAGGGTGACGGGCGCTGCCAAGGGGGGGATGGAGTGTGGTGGGGACACAGAGGGCGATGCCGAGCAGTGCCCGGTACCACAGGCGGCCGCATCGACCACGGGCACCACGAGGGGAAGGCGAAGCAGGCGCTGCACGAGGCGGTGGAGCTGGACCGAGCCATCGGGTTGGCCACCCGCCTCACCTCGTCCCAGGACACCCTGAGCGTCGTCACCGCCGACCACTCGCACGTCTTCACCTTCGGTGGCTACACCCCACGCGGGAACCCCATTTTCGGTGAGTGCCTGCCAGGTCCTTGGGGACACCTTGGGGACGTCCCCATCGTGTTGACGGTGCCACCCCTGCCAGGACTGGCACCGATGCAGAGCGACGTGGACCGCAAACCCTTCACCTCCATCCTCTACGGCAACGGCCCCGGCTACAAAATCGTGGCGGGCGAGCGAGAAAACGTCTCCGCTGTGGATTTTGGTGAGCGCCTTCTGGGGCGAAACCCCCCCCGAGATTGTTACAGCGCGGCTAAAATGGGGGGAGGTTGAAATTATTCTTATTTTTGGCTGTTGTTTCTCTTTTTTAACCCTTTTCCCAGCGCACGCCAACTACCAGGCTCAATCGGCCGTGCCGCTACGCCAGGAGACCCACGGCGGCGAGGACGTGGCCGTCTTCGCCCGCGGCCCCATGGCCCATCTCCTCCACGGGGTCCACGAGCAAAATTACATCCCCCACGCCATGGCTTACGCCGCCTGCATCGGCTCCAACCGCGACCACTGCAACGCCGCCGGCCGCCCCGCTGCCTCCATCCTCCTGCCCTTCCTCACCCTCCTCTTCCTCCTCTGCTAAAGCGCAAACCGCCAAGGGGGGGGGGGGGGAGGGGATTTATTTTTAATTCCTGCCTCTCCCCCCCCCATCTTTTTTAATTTTTTTTTGGGGGGGGGGGAAAGAAGAGGAGAAAAAAGAAAGACTCAGCGGAGCGAAAGCGGCCGCCGGCGGTTTGGTGCCAGGAGCTGCCTCCGTAAATACCCGGTGCCCTCCCCTGTAATTAAGCATCGCTGCCTCCCTCATCCCGAACCCACTGCGGGATTTTGGGGTGGGAACCGGAGCCTCGGCGGATAAAACCCCCTCTTTGAGCGAGACGCCACGGGGCTGCGTCCCAAAATGCCTCCTGGGCTGCCTTGGCTGAGGACTCACCCTGGCATCCCAACTCGTGACGCGTGTGGGCACCCGGCAACCACACGGAGATGGGGGAAAAATTAACTCCCTGGGTTAATTTGTCCCTAAAACTTGGTCTTTTTTGGTCCCCTGGGTGCTTTGTTTTGCTTTAAAATCCTGGGGTTCGAGGCAATTTGCTGCCTGGGGGGGGGGGGGGTGGGGGTGGTGCCAGGGCTGGGGATTGCAGGGAGAGGGGAGTGAAAGGGGGTTTAAGGGTGGCCCCCCCCTGCAGTGAGGCCCCTTCGTTAGCGCTGGGTAATTAGGGAGGGTAATTGGGGGGGGACAAGGGGAGGGGGGGTGAAGCTTGGAAGGTGCTGGGGAGGGGGGGTGGAGGGCTGTGTTGGCACTGGAGAGGGGTCCTGGGTGTGCAAACGGGGCTGTGAGTGTGCAAATGTCACTGTGTGCGTGCAAATGTCACAGTGCGTGTGCAAATGACACAGTGCGTGTGCAAATGACACTGCGTGTGCAAATGGCAGTGTGTGCAAATTACAATGTGCACATGTCCAAATGTCACTGTGTGTGCAAATGTCACTCTGCTTGCAAGTGCCACTCTGCACGTGTGCAAATGTCACACTGCGTGTGCAAATGTCAAGTGCACATGTGCCACTGACACTGTGCGTGCAAATGTCACACTGCGTGTGCAAATTACAATGTGCACGTGTGCAAATGTCACTGTGTGTGCACAAATGTCACTGTGCACGCGTGCAAATGTCACCCTGTGTGTGCAAATATCACCATCTGCGTGTGTAAAAATCACGGTGCATGTGCAAGTGTCACTGTGGGTGTGCAAATGTCACTCTGTGTGTACCTGAGCTGGGCAAAAGGTGCCTTCCACGTGCAAAATGCCCCTGTGCACGTGCAAATGTGACCGTACGGGTGGTGCCTTGCACTTCCAGACACCACTGTGCACGTGCAGGTGCGTCCTTGCACATCCAAATGCCTCTTTGCACGTGCAAACAGGTCCTTGTGCGTCCAAACGCCTCTTTGCATGTGCAAACGGATCCTTGCACATCCAAACGCCTCTTTGCACATCCAAACATCCTTGCACATCCAAATGCTTCTCTGCACGTGCAGATAGGTCCTTGCACATCCAAACGCCTCTTTGCACATACAAATGGGTCCTTGCACATCCAAATGCCTCTTTGCACGTGCAAACAGGTCCTTGTGCGTCCAAACCCCTCTGTGCACATGCAAATGTATCCTTACACATCCAAACGCCTCTGCGCACGTGCAAACATCCTTGCACATCCAAACGCCTCTTTGCACGTGCAGACGGCTCCTTGCACGTCCAAATGCCCATGCAAACCCCCCCGCTCCCCACGTGCGAACGCTGCCCCTGCCAACGCCGCTTTGTTGGTGCGAACGCTGCGCCCACGCAGCCCCTCGCGCCCCCAATCCCCCTCCTTTATTTATTTACCCTCTTTCTACAGAAATCTCTGCTCTGTTTCTCTTTAACCACCAAACTCGGGGGAAGGGGGGGGGGGGGGTGTGTGTGACCTGCAGTGATGGATTTGGGGGGGCTGGGACCCCCCCCCCCACTTCGCTCCGCACCAGCATCGCCGCCTGCGGTCCAGCCCCTGGCGCTTCCCAGAATTCGGGCAGCACCGAGCTATGTTTAACAGGTCCCGGGGTGCTTCGTGGTTTTGGGGGTTCAGGGAGGAGAAGTTTTTTTTTGGGGGGGGGGGGGGGGGAAACCACTTTTTCTTGGCCGGGGAGCTGGCACGAGGCCGGTGGCCACCGGGGCTGCCGGCCAAACGCCGCTCCCGACGCCAACCTGGCTGCCCGGGGTGGGGGTGGGGGGGGAACGACTTTTGGAGGGGGGGGGGGGCATCCCCCACCCTATTTTGGGGTCCCTGAAGCACCCCCAAAAAATGAGGGGAAAAAATCACAGCAAGGCTTTTACGCCGCCTGGGGGGGGGGGGGGGGGGTCAAAAGCCTCCAAATTTGAGGAAGTGACCCCAAAATTTGGTGTATTTGGGGTGGGTTTATCTGCCCTCATTAATGCTTTGGGGTTTCGGGGACTCCCCCTCCCCTCCTTCCCCCCCCCCCCCCCCCCCCAGATATCGGGGACCCCCCCAGCCATAGCGATAAATAAACCTTTATTTTATACAGGATCCATGGGAAACACAAACACAGTTTGGGGGGGGCTTGAAAAAAATATTCCCACCCCCCCCCCCAAATTTTCCGGTATCCAACCCATTCCGTAGCTTTTTTCCCTTAAAATAAAAGGGGGGGGGGGACACAGAGGGAGCCCCCACTTTGGGTTTGCCCTGGATTTAAGCCCCCTCCCTTCTTTTTTTTTTTGGGGGGGGGGGATGCTCGGGTTGGACCTGCTCTTCGTTTTGGGGGGGCCCCCCATGCAGTGTTGGGGTCCCAAGGGAAAGGGGGGGGGGGGGGCCCTGCTTGGTGCATCAACACCCCCCCCCCCCCCCAAGGGGTATTTGGGGTGACAGAGATTGTCTGGGGGGGAACATCCCCCCATTTTTTTTGGGGGGGGAGGTGTTCCCCAAATCCTGCACCACCGGGGACGATGGCTTCAGCTCCTGGCACAGGGGTGGCACGAGGAGGAGGAGGGGGGGGGGGACACGGTGCCCGCCGCCCCGGGGTGGGGTGGAGGGTGACTATGAGCCCTGTGAGGAGGGACATCAGCGGGTGCCCCCCAATATGGGGGTGGGGTGTCCTCATACTGGGGTGCACCCCAATATAGGGGTCCCCATACTGGGGGGCACTGGGAGGAGGGGGCACGGCCTCACCGGATTCAGGGGGGGCTGCTCCAGCTGGATTTTGATCTCAGGGCAGGGGGGGTCAGGGGGGCGGCGGCCTGGGGGGGGCAAAGGAGGGGAGCAGTGAGGATGCCAAGGGCGGGGGGGGGGTCCCCCAATGCCAAGAGGGGGCCTGATGCCCCGGTGATGGGCTACCTGGGGGGGTCCCGGGGGGGTCATCCGGCCAGGGGGTGTCGGTGAAGGCATCGCGAGGGGTCCCCGAGGGCGACCGGTTCTCCTGGGGATGCAGGAGGGGGTCAAGGGGTGCTACCCCCCCCGCCCCTCCCCCCCCCTTGGCACCCCCATACCCTGCCCGGCTCGCCAGGCTCCTCGTTGGCGCTGCCGAAGCTGCTGGCACTGGAGGATGAGCAGGAGAAATCCGGTGGCTCCGGCTTCTCGGCCCTGCCAAGGGACAGCAGCCAGAGCGAGGGGTGGCACCGCCATGGCCCACCGCGACGCCACGCTGGCCACGGGGCACCCTGAGCCACGCCAGCCCATCCCTGTGATGTCCCATCTCTGTGCCAACCCGTCCCCATCCCATCCCCGTGATGTCCCATCTCTGTGCCACCCTGTCCCCACACCATCCCATCCCCATGCCATCCCATCCCTGTGATGTCCCTGTGCCAACAAGTCTCCAACCCATCCCCATCCCCGTGATGTCCCATCTCTGTGCCACCCTGTCCCCACACCATCCCATCCCCATGCCATCCCATCCCTGTGATGTCCCTGTGCCAACAAGTCTCCAACCCATCCCCATCCCCGTGATGTCCCATCTCTGTGCCACCCTGTCCCCACACCATCCCATCCCCATCCCATCCCATCCCTGTGATGTCCCATTCCTGTGCCAACCTGTCCCCATCCCTATCCCTGTGATGTCCCATCTCTGTGCCATCCTGTCCCCACAGCATCCCATCCCCGTGATGTCCCATCTCTGTGCCATCCCATCCCATCCTCGTGATGTCCCATCCCTGTGCCAACCCGTCCCCATCCCATCCCATCCCCACCCCTGTGATGTCCCATCCCTGTGCCAACCCGTCCCCATCCCATCCCCATCCCCGTGATGCCCCATCTCTGTGCCAACCCGTCCCCACACCATCCCATCCCCACGCCATCCCACCCCTGTGATGTCTCATCGCTGTGCCACCTTGTCCCCATGCCATTCCATCCCCGTGCCAACCCATCTGCACCCCATCCCATCCCTGGGATGTCCCATCTCCGTGCCACTCTGACCCCACACCATCCCATCCCTGTACCACCTCATCCCAGTGATGTCCCACCCCCGTGCCATCCTGTCCCCATGCCATCCCAGCCCTGGGATGTCCCATTTCTATGCCACTTCGTGCCCATGCCATCCCATTCCTGGCATGTCCCATCCCCATGCCACCCTGTCCCTTTGCCACCCCATCCCTTTGCCACCCCATCCCAGTGCCCTCCAGTCCCCACATCACCCTGCACCAGTGCCACCCCATCCTGGTGTCTCCCCCCACCCCGTTGTCACCCCTAGATCTCCGTGTGACCCCCTGTCTCAGTGTCACCCCCTATCCAGTCCCCGTGTCACCCTGTTCCAGTGTTACCCCCTATCCTGGTGCCACGCCATCCCAATGCCACCCTATTCTGGTGCTGCCCCAGTGTCACCCTGTCCCCGTGTCACCCTCCAGTTCCAGTGTCACCCCCCTCATCTCCGTGTCCCCCACTGTCGCAGTGTCACCCCCCATCTCACTGTCACCCCTAGGTCCCGGTGCCACCTCATTCAGTCCCGGTGTGTATCTCCCCCCCTCACAGTGTCACCTCCCCCTCATCATCCTCGTGCCACCCCTAGGTCCCACTCCGGTGTCACCCCGAGGTCCTGGTGCCACCCTGTCCCCGTGTCACACACACATCCCCCGCCCCGAGGCACCCCTAGGTCTGTCTGACACCCCCAGTCCCGGTGTCACCCCCTCATCCCAGTGCCACCCCATCCTTGCACTGCCCCATCCAGTCCCCGGTGTCACCCTGTCCCCGTGTCACCCTCTGGATCCCCGTGTCCCTGTCCCCGTGTCACCCCCGGTGCCACCCCATGCTTGCACTGCGCCATCCAGTCCCGGCGCCACCCTGGCCCCTTGTCACGCCCTGTCCCGGTGCCCCCCCCATCCCGGTGCCCCCCTCATCCCGGTGTCCCCCTCCCTGTCCCCGTGCCCCCCCCGCCCCGGTGTCCCCGGCGGGGGCGGCACCTGTGGCGGTGCGGGCGGCTCTCGGGGGAGCTGTGCGCGGAGCAGGCGCCCTCGGCGGCGGCGGGGCCGTCCCTGGGGGGGTGTGGCGGGCGGTGAGGTGCCCCCGGGCGGTGCCCCCGGTGCCCCCCCCGCCCCCCCCCCCGCGCTCACCTGCCGCCCGGCGCCTCCTGGATGCTCTCGATGCCGATCGCGCTGGAGCGCCGGGAGCCCAGCGGGCCGGGCCGCCGCCGCGACGGGCTCTTCCCGGGCACCAGCAGCGCCTGCGGGGGCGCCGTTACCGGGGGGGGGGGGGCACACCGGAGCGGGGGGAGGGGGCACACCGAGGGGGGAGGGCACACGCACCGGGGGTACCCACCTCTTCCACCGAGCCCAGCCCGATGGCGCTGCCGCGGCGGCCCCGCCGGCTCCCGGGCACCAGCAGCGACTGCGGGCGGCACCGCGTCACCGGGGGGGCGGGGGGCACCGGGGGGCAGCGGGTGAATGGGGCAGCGGAGCGGGCGAGGGGGCGGGGCTTAGGGGAAAGGGGCGTGGCTGGCGCCGTGAGGAGTCGACGGAGGGGGCGTGGCCTCGGCCAAGCGCGCGTTGATTGGCTGCGCCGGCGTGGTGGCGCGGCGAGGGAATGGGGCGGTGAGGGGGCGGGGCTTAGGGGAAAAGGGGCGGGGCTGACGTGCTCGAGCGGCGCGGGTCTCCGAAGAGGGGCGAGGCCTCAGCCAGACGACCGCTGATTGGTTGGGTGGGCTCCGGGGGCGCGGCGAGGGAATGGAGAGAGGGGGCGTGGCTTGGGGAAAGGGGCGTGGCTGGCGCACTTAAGGGGAACGGGCTAGCGGAAGGAGGCGTGGCCTCAGCCAGGTGGTCGCTGATTGGCCAGATAGACGCGACCTCGGGGAAAAAGGCGGGTCCCCTGAGGGGGCGTGACCTGAACCAGACGGCTGCTGATTGGTCGGATGAAGTAGGGGCGTGGCCAAGGCGACGGGGTAGTCAAGGGGCGGGGCATTCCCGCTGGCTCCGGGGCGAGGAAGGTGGTGTTGGCGGGGGGGGGGGGGGGGGCGGTCACAGCAAGGGGGACAAGGAGGACAAGGGAAAGGTGCCCCCCAGCACCCAGGGGTGCCCCTGGAGGTTTGCATCCCATAGGCACCTCCCCCAGCACCCAGGGGTGCTCGGCCAGCCCCTGTGCCCGTGGACACGCCCAGCACCCAAGGGTGCTCCAGGAGCACCCACGCCCCACCTTGAAGGACTCGAAGAAGCCGGGAGCGTTGGTGCCGTTGTCGGGGCGGTCGTCGTCGGGGCCGAGTCCCAGCATGGCCTGGCTGCGCGCCTGCAGCTCCTCGTGCAGCGTCTCCAGCAGCGCCGCACGTGTCCGCTCCTGCGCGTCCGACCCGTGCGGGACCACCGGCCCACGCGGGGAAAAAAACCCACGCGGGACCACCAACCCACAGCACCCACCCGGACCCCTCGCGCAGGGAGCACCAGCCCAGCCCAACAGCCCACGTGGCACAACCCCCACCGCCATGCACGGCCACACCACGCGAGACCGTCACACGCAGGACCACCAGTTACACGTGGGACCACCCCCCCCACGCAGGACCACCACCCCACCCATGTGAGATCAACCAGGTGGGACCAACCAACGCAGGACCACCAACCCCATGTGGCATCAACCCACGCAAGAGCATCGAACCACACGGGACTGTACCCTGTGAGGACAACCCACGCAGGACCAACACCCCACGTGGGACCACCCCATGCCATCCCCTGCCCCCTGCTGCTGGGGACCTGTGGCATCCGCTCTTCCCCTCTATGCCCACCCATGCCCAGCCCGTGTGTCCCCCCCACGGTGTACACAGCACCCACAGCCCACGTACAACACCCACTCAGGACCCACAGCCCACGTACAGCACCCTGTCTGCACAGCCCCCACCTCCCAGTACCCACAGACCATGCACACACTGCACCCACCCACCCAGCACCCACATCGGGCACAGCACCCACCCACATGATGCACAGAACCCTCCCCAGCACCCACAGCGGGCACAGCCACCCAGGTGCACAGCACCCACAGCATGTGTGGCACCCACGCACAGTGCTGCTGCAGGCACAGCACCCCTGGCATGCACCACCCTACATACCCAGCACCCACAGCACCCCTGGCATGCACCACCCCACGTGCCCAGCACCCATAGCACCCACAGCACCCCTGGCATGCACCACCCCACATGCCCAGCACCCCCTGGCATGCACCACCCTACATGCCCAGCACCCACAGCACCCCTGGCATGCACCACCCTACATACCCAGCACCCACAGCACGCACAGCACCCCTGGCATGCACCACCCCACATACCCAGCACCCACAGCACCCCACATGCCCAGCACCCACAGCCCCACTGCAGGCACAGCACCCACACCCACCGTACCCACATGCCCAGCACGCACAGCCCCACCACGTGCCCGGCATCCCTGTTGTGCCCAGCACCCATGCCCAGCCCCACTGCAGGCACAGCACCCACACACACAGCACCCCCAGCCCCACTGTGTGCTCAGCACCCGCATCGTGCCCAGCACCCGCATTGTGCCCAGCACCCGTGTGCCCCACAACATGCCCAGCCCCACTGCAGGAACAGCACCCACACCCACAGCACCCACGTCCACAGCCTCAGCCCACGCTTAGCACCCCCTCTGTGCCCCACAGCACCCCGTGCCCCACGGCACGCCCATTGCAGGCACCGCACCTGCCCACACAGCACCCACAAGCCCACCGCGTGCCCAGCACCCTCACTGTGCCCAGGACCTCCATGGCACCCAGCATCCCTGTTTGTGCCCAGCATCCCCACTGCCCCCAGCATTCCCACTGTGCCCAGCATCCCTGTTGCCACCTGCACCCTCATTGTGCCCAACACCCCTTTATGCCCAGCACCCCTATTCTGCCCAGCATCCTCACTGTACCCAGCACCCTCATTGTGCCCAGCATCCCTGTTGTGCCCAGGACATTCACTGTGCCCAGCATCCTTATTCTGCCCAGGACCCCCACTGCACCCAGCACCCCCATTGTACCAAGCACCCCTATTCCGCCAAGCACCCCCATTGTGCCCAGCAACCCCACTGTATCCAGCACCCCCCCTGTACCCAACACTCCTGTTCTGCCCTGCACCCCCATGGTGCCCAGCACCCTCACTGTGCCCAGCACCCCAACTGTACCCAGCACCCTCACTGTGCCCAGCACCCCAACTGTGCCCATCACCCCAACTGTACCCATCACCCTCACTGTACCCAGCCCCCCCACTGCACCCAGCACCCCCACTGCACCCAACACACCTATTCTGCCCAGCGTCCCCACCGTGCCCCCCAGATGCCCAGCCCCCATGCAGACACCCCCCCTCAGCTGCCCAGCACCCTCTGCGCTCTCGCGCTCAGCACCCACCTCCAGCTTGGCGAACTTCTCAGCCTTGTAGCAGGCGTACTCGGCGTTGATGAGCTTCGTCAGCAGGAACTCCTGGAACTCAGGGCCCTGTGGGGGCGAGGGCCACCTCTGGGTGGGTGCCACCATGGGGAACACCCCCACCCCCACCCATGGGTGCTCACCTTCCTGAAGACGGCAGGGTCGGGCAGCGGTGGGCCGAAAAATGGGACATCGTCACGGGCGGTGACGGAGACCTGCGGTGGTGGGCAAGGTGAGGGGGTGATGGGGCACCTTGGGTGGGCATGGGGAAACTGAGGCAGGGAGCGGGTACCTTGTAGAGGGTGCCCTGGGAGCCCCCCTGCTCCAGCTGCACCACCACGAAGGCGTGAAGGAAGTTGGAGGCGATCATGTCCGGGACGAAGGGGGTGTTCTCGTCCTGGAAGACGATGGCCACGATGTCGTTGCCGATGTGACGCTTCCGCTGCAGCTGCGGGGACATCGGGGGACATGGGTGGTCACAGCAGGGGGGCGAGGCAGACCCTGTGCTCCAGAGGTGCCCCCCCCCAGCACCTAGGGGTGCCCCTGGAGCTTTTGCATCCCATAGACACCTACCCCAGCACCCAGGGGTGCTCTGCCAGCCCCTTGCATCCCCTAGGTGCCCCCCAGCACCCAAGGGAGCCCCAAGAACCCTTGTGCCCCATGGATGCCCCTCAGCACCCAAAGATACCCTAGAAGACCCTGTGCCTCAGGGACACCCTCCAAGCACCCAAGGGTTCTCCAGTAGCCCCACAGACACCTCCCAGCAACCAAGGGTGACCCAAGAATCCCTGCACCCCATGGACAACTCCAGCACCCAAGGGGGGCCCAGGAGCCCCATGGACAACTCCGGCACCCAAGGGCCCCCAAGAACCCCTGCACCCCACGGACAACTCAGCACCCAAGGGGTCCCCAGGAGCCCCCATGGACAACCCCTAGCACCCAAGAATGCCCTGACAGCCTCTGTGCCCCATGGACTCTCCCCAGCACCCATGGGTGCTCTGTGAGTCCTTGCACCCCATAGATGTCCTCCAGGACCCACAGGTGCCCCATCACCCCTTGTGCCCTATGGGGGTGCCCTAGGACCCTCTACACACCCATCCCTCCAAGAACCCATGTGCCTCTTCCCCCCAGCCCTTCCTTCCAGCACCCATGGGTGCCCTACCTGCTGGGTGTCCCCCTCAGTGTAGGGCAGCTTGGTGGAGACATGGAACATGATCTCCTTGTCACGGAAGTTGCAGTACACCGACTCGCTGCCCGTCTGCCCGTGGGTCACGTCCAGCCCCCCCCGAAACCTGGGGATGGTGACAGGGGGACACAAGCACCCTGAATCTGGGCTCCATGGGTGCCCCCCACCCAGCACCCCACCACGCACCCCTTGAAGTCCCGCAGCTGCACCCGTTGACCCAGGACGTCGAGGAATTCAGTGAACGCCGGGCTCTCCTCTGTGGTGCCGAAAAGCTCCTCCTCGGAGGTCTGCGGTGGGGTGGGGATGGGTGCCAGCACCCACCTGGGACCCCCACACAACACAACCCTCGCCCACCCTACCCCATACCTGCCCCAGTTTTTGGTAGATGACCCCAAATTTGAAGTGGTTGCTGAGCACGTGCTCGTCAAAGGCGAGGATGAGGCGGGACGCCTGCGGGGTCAGGAGGAGGTGGAAGTTGGGTGGGGGGCACCCATGGGTGCCCATGCCTCCACCCCCAGCACCCTGTTCACCTTGGGGTAGAGCACGGGGTAGAAGCGATCCACGTTGACGTCCTCGCACACCAGCTGTGGGAAGGATGGGTGATGTGAAGGGTGCTCCAGGGTGGGGGGCACCCATGGGTGCTGCTGAAGGCATTGCACTCACCTTGGCCATCTGCACCACGTTGGGGAACTCAGACAGGCAGGAGATGGGCACCACATCGTGCAGCGTGCGGGCGCGGGTGCTGCGGGGCAAGGTGGGGTTCAGGATGGTCCCCTACCCCCAGCCAGCACCCATGGGTGCCCCCTGGCACCCTGCTCACCGCAGCAGCAGGTGGAGGTGCTCCTGCTCGTCGTACTTGAGGGAGAAGACAAGGTGGCCCAGCGCGGGGTCCAGGGAGTAGTAGTTGAAGTGCTCCTGCGGGGAGGGGGCCGAGCACCCATGACCGCGCCAATGGGTGCTCACGCTGGCAGGCACCCACGCCATGGGGCACCCATACATGCAAGCATCACGTCTGTGGGACACCCATGTCCATGGGTACCTATGCCTGGAGGCACCCATCCCTATGGAGCACCCATGCCCACAGATACCATCGCCTATGGAGAATCCATGCTCATGGGCACACGTGCAATGGGGCCACCCATGGCCACCACGGGCCACCCGTCCTCCGTGTCTATGGGGCACCCACGGGCCCCTCATCTGACAGACACTGTCAGGTTTCCCATGCCCATGGACACTCATGTCCACAAGTACCCATGCCATGGTGCATCCAGTTCCCTGAGCACCCATCCCCATAGGGCACCGATGCCCATAAGCACCCACACTCACGGATGCCACCACCTATGGAGCACCTACACTGAAGGAGCCACCCAAACTTATGGAGTCCCCATAAACACCCATGCCATGGGGCATCCAAACCCATGGGTCTCCCATGCCCTTAGATACCCATACCCATGTCCATGAGCACCCATACCCATGGGGCACCCATACCCATACATACCCACACCCATGTCCACGAGCACCTATGTACATGGGTCTCCGATGCCCATAGGTACCCATACCCACGTCCATGAGCACCCATACCCACAAGCACCCATGTTTATGGGGTCTCCATCCCCACCCACACCCATGGGGAACCCGTCCACCCCCAGCACCCATGTGCCTGGAGCACCCATGGGACCTCACCTTGCCCAAGAAGTGCTTGCGGTAGATCTTGGCTGTGTGGTTGCCCTCAAGCTTTGCCCGGATGCTGGGTGCTGGGGTGGGGGGGGACTCGGGTGCTTTGCTTAGCTGGTGGTTGGTGCCCTCAATCCAGTAACCCCCAAACTGTGGCAGGAGGATGAGGGGGAACGGCCCCTCCCGGCCCAGCACCTGCACCCAACACCGAAACTGAGGTGGGTGCTCTGGCCACCCACCCATTAACGCACCCACCGAGCCGCTCGCCCGCCCTTGCGCCCATCTCTGGAGGGGACCGAGTGCTCTACCTCGTGCACGCTGGGGTAGGGGATGTAGTCCTCCTCCGTCTGCAAGACAACGGTGTGGGTGAAGGCAATGCTAACACCCATGGGTGCTGGTTGGGTGCCCTCACCCCAACGATACCTACCTTGAGTGGCGGGGGGACGGCGTGGCGCTGCTGGGCCATCCTTCTGCCCTACAGGAGATGGAGGCACCATCTGCAGGTGCCCATCACCGTTCCTTGAGATGGGCAACACTTGGCAGGGAGCACCCATGGGGGCTTACCTTGGGGTGGGGTGGTCGAGGGGGTGGCGGTGCTGATTGGGGACACTTCTAGGTGGCTTGGGGAGGTCTAAGGGGGTCCATGGCGCTTCCTGGGGAGGGGAGAGGAGAACTTCCCCACAGCTCCTTGCCGTTACCCCTGAAGCCTACTGATGGCAACAAGCCAAGCAGCGCCTTGCTCGCTGCTGGGAGCTGGGGGTGCCAGGTCACCGATGTGGGGGTGTCGGTTTACTGATGTTGGGGGGGGGGGAGGGGTGTCACTTTTGGGGGGGTCTTGGGTCACCAACGTAGGGGTGTTGGCTCACTGATGTTGAGGGAGGGGGGGTGTCACTTATGGGGGGGGGGGCTTGGGTCACCGATGTGGGGGTGTTGGCTCACTGATGTTGGGGGAGGGGTGTCACTGTTGGGGGGGGGTCCTGGGTCACCGATGTGGGGGTGTTGGCTGACTGATGTTGGGGTGGGGGGGGTGGGTCTTGGGTCACCGATGTGGGAGTGTCGGCTCACTGATGTTGAGGGAGGGGGGGTGTCACTGATAAGGGGGGTCTTGGATCACCGATGTGGGCGTGCCCGGTCACCGATGTTGGGTTGTGGGGTCACCGATGTGGGGGTGCCCGGCTGGCCGAGCCCACCCAACTCCTCGCCCCCCCTCTCCCCCTGCCCCGAGGGGCGCCCCCTGCGGGCGGGAGGAGGCGGCGCGGGCAGCACCATGGACAGCGCCGAGCGGCGGGGGCGGCACCGGGGCAACGCAAAGGGGGGGGGGGGGGGGGGGGGGCGGGGGGGGGCGGGGTTGGGGGCAAACGGGGACCCCCTCCCCCGGGCAAACACACCCGGCCTGGGGCCACCAAAGGCAGGGGCAAACGGGACACTCGCCCTCCTCCCCGGGGCAAACAGGGACCCCCCCGGCTGGGTGCGACCCTCGTGCAAAGGGGACCCTGGTGCAAAGGGGACCCAGCCTCGTGCAAACACGATCGTGGTGTAAACACGATCGTGGTGTAAACACAACCCTGGTGCAAACGTGATGCTGGTGCCAATCAACCCCATCCCCGTGTAAACGCGATGGCGGTGCAAAGGGGTTGCCTGGTGCAGCCACAACCCTGGTGCAAACCCGAGCCGGGTCCCCGTGCAAACACGACTGCGTGCAAATGCGACAATGTCACCTGTCCCCGTGCAAACACAACCCTGGTGCAAACGCGCCCCGTCCCCGTGCAAACGTATCCCTTGAGCACCCACCCCTGGGCCGCAGTGTGACCCTGCCGGACAGTGGGGGGGGAGGTGGGGGGGGGGGCTCTCCCATTGCATCCCCCCCCCCCCACACCCAATAGGGGGATGGTGACCCAAATGTGGAGCTGGGCTGGAGGGGAGGCAGATTCGGAGGACATGGGGAGCAGACTGGGGGGGATTGGGATGGGGGGTGGGCATGAGGAGGGCAGAGGATGGAGCCAGGATGGGGTGGGGGGAGCAGATTTTGGGGTAGCCGGGAGGGCAGGTTTTGGGGAGATGAGGTTGGGGGGGGGGGAGGTAATTAATGTAGGAGATAACTGGGGAGAGCAGGCTGGGGGGGAATTAATGTGGGAGATATTTTTTTTGGGGGGGGGGAAATTCATCGGGGAGAGATTTAGGGGGTTTGGATGGGGGGAAATACAGGGGGCTGGGCCCCTTCTGTCCCCCCTCCCCAGGCCCGGCATCCCACCCCCCCCAGCCCTAAGCATCCCCCTCCCGGTACCGGCTGAAGGTCACAGGGGAACGGGCCCCCCGGCTGGGGGGAAACACACACCGAGGGGGGGATGACACACCGGGACACACGCACACACACCAAGAAGGGGGACACGCACCGAGGAGAGGGGGGCACACATCGAGAGGGGAGGAGACACGGAGAGGGGGTCCCTCCGGGGGGGACCTCGGTTCCCGGTGCCGCACTTACCGGAGGGGCCGGGGCCGGTACCGGAGCGGAGCGGGGGCCCCGCCGCTCGCAGCCACCGCGGCGTCACGTGCGGGGGGCGGGGCGGCACCGGGGCGGCACCGGGGACCGGGAACCCCTACCGACACGGGGAACCCTCACCGGTACCGGGAACGGAACCGGGAACTCCTACCAGTACGGGAATCGGCACTGGAACCAGCAATGGGAACCCACAACTGGGATCCGGCACTGGGAAGTGACCCTGGCACAGGGGACAGCATCACTCCCAGCCTAGACCCCCTCCCCCATCCCCGGTGTCCCCCCCAGGTTCACCTGGGTGCCCCGTCCCTCCCTCCCCAGCACCCCGGTTCTCCCCATCCGTCCCTGTGGCCTGGGGGAGCCCCCGCATCCACCCCTCTCCAAGTGGTACCCAGGAACCCCTCTGTCCATCACCTGCATCCCCCCTCATCCTCCCTGTTCAGCTAGCGGGCACTCCTGCATCCCTCCGTGGTACCCAGGGTATCCCCTGCATCCCTCCCTCCATCCCTAGTACCTAGAGTACCCCCTATCCATCCATCGCTCCCTATCCCTTCCTCCTCCCACACCTCTGGTACCCAGTGTACCCCCACTCAGTACTGGGATCCTGCATCCCTCCCTGCGACTCAGGGTACCCCCTACATCCCTCCTTGGGACACAAGGTAACCCCTATCCATCCCCAACTCTCCATCCCTTCCTCCCGCAGCTCTGGTACCCAGAGTACTGCCCATCCATCCATAACTCTTCACCCCTTACTCCTCCCATCCCTGGTACCCAGGGAGCCCTTATCTGTCCAACCCAACTCCTGGTACCCAGAGTACCCCCTCATCCATCCATAATTCTCCATACCCTTCCCCGCCCCATCCTTGGTATTCAGGGTCCTCCCCATTCAGCACTGGCATCCAGGGTACCCCCTACTTCCCTCCATCCATCCCTGGTACCCAGGGTACCCCTTCATCCATCCTTAACTGCCCATCCCTAGGACGCAGGAAACGCCCATCTGCTCATCCATCTGACCATCCACCCACCCATCCCTGAGCTCCCAGGGTATCGTATCCTCCTGGTACCCCCACCCATCACCTCCCACCTCCCCCAGACCCTCCCCTCCACACGCCGACAGCCCCCACGAGGAGTGACACTCCCTGTCCCAACACCCGCCTCCCCCCCGTGACCGCTTTGGCCGCAGGAGGGAGAGCCTGGCTCTGTGGTCCTCGAGGAAAGGCTGGCACGGGCAGCAGGGTGGAAGGAGCCAGGGGCTGGCACCAAGCCATGACCACACAGACCCCCCCCCCACGGAAGCAGGATCCTGGGCGATGTGCCAGCGTAGGGACAGGGTGGGACCTGACCCAGCGATCAGGACACCAAAACCAGCGCTGCAGCTGCCTTGGCCCATCCTACACCGGTGCTTCCACTGCCAAAGCTTCAATGAACACCACCCCACGTGCCAAGGTTGGCGGCATTCCCACGCCGGAGAGATCCCGCTCGCTCCCAAACTGACCCTGCATCCGTTTTTTTTGGGATGCCGCCGAGTACGATAAACCCCAACCCTTCAGGCAAGGCGTTAAGAATCCAGGACAGGCCATGGGGATGCGCTTTAATAAGGCTTCCACGGCTCAAAGGACAACTGAAATCCAACCATGTTTGCAAAGAACAGACACAACGGTCACTGGGCCTTTGATCGTGCCTTGTACCTGCGTCCTCCGTAAGATGCAGCCGTGCTGCCTCGCTTCTCGGAAACACTTCCACAGGCCCGGGCTCGTTCCTTCCCGCCGAGTTGAGTTTTGCAGTGTTACAAGTTCAAGGAAAAGAATTTTTTTTGGAACGTTAAAAAAAAGAAATTAACAGCAAATTGGAGAGGAAAAAAAAAAAAAAAAAAGGGAATTTCTAGGAATTATGTACACGAGCGAGTGCTTCTGCCTGGGAAGAAAACCTGTTCCCAAAGGATGGAGGCACCTTGGTGCAGTGAATCTGTACTTTGGGAAAGCTCACACTGGTCCAAATTGCTCCGAAACCACCTTTAAGAGCCCCCAAATTCGGCTGTTCGGCCCCACAACGTGCAGGGACCGAGGGGATGGGGAGGAGGACGCGGGGCCCCCGCGCTCGGCCAGGGGCAGCTGTGATTCTTCGGATAACGGATAACATTTAATAGGAACGCTCCCGAGGTTGCCAGGATGGGATACGTGCCCCGTCCTGCTTCTCACAGCCCCAAACTCCCGCAAACCTTCAAAAAAACCGAAGCCGATGCGGCAGCAACCCCACCCTCCGCGTCACGATTTGCCGTGGAAACAAGGGAAAAGGCTGAAAAGGAAGAGGAAAAATCTAATTGTATCACGGAGAAACCCTGACAGTGCCCTCGTTTTTAAGTCTGGAAGCGGTACTGTGCTTCCGGCTGCCGACAGGGAAAGGGAGCGCGACTGTCTGGGAGCTACAGAGGTGAAAACCAGAAAGTAATTAGTGCATTCCTGAAAAACGAGGAGAACAGAGGGGAAAAACCTCTTCCCATGGGAAACACAGCACCCACCCGCGCACCCTTCGCCAAGCCACGGGCAAAAGCGCTCCTGGCAGTTCAGGATCGGAGGAAAAGGTGTTATCAAAAGTCATTGAAATACCCCCCGTTTCTAAAAAACCACAGTTGACAGAAAAGACCATGTGGTTGTTTCAGGATCATCAAACGTCTGGAAGTGAAGGCGAGCGGCTGACGAGCCGGCGGGGGCGGCGAGGGAGGCGGCTCCCCGTCCCCTCCGCAAGGGAAGGCTTCCCGAGGCAGACCACGGCTTACGGTTTGGGTTAAATAGATGAAGTTTTTTTGTTTGACAGAGCTAGACATTCCTCACGAGTAACAATTTCTTTACTTCCATGCTGTACGGAAAGAGTAATAGTGGATCAAAAGACAGGATTATCTGTAAGCAGGTTACGCCTAAAGAGTCGCTCGAGAACAGATCGAGATGGTTTCGATCTACCGGATCACAACCCCTTTTTGGAGAGATGAGCGCGGTGCAGGATCCGAGTCTGGGAACACAGAACGTCTCCGGTGAACACGACACGCTCCGACCGCTGCTCAACTTTCCGACCTTCCCGTTACTTTATTAAATACAAAATGTGGAACGTTCTCTCGAAGGCAGGATGTCCTTCAGTGCAATCTGCTTTGACATAAGGCATTTTTTTTTTTTTGGGGGGGGGGTGGGCAGTCATTTCAGAATGGGTTTCTGCCTTCTGGAAGAGTCAGAGTTCAGTCCTTTATCCACCTTTTTTTTACTTTTAATGCCCTACCACGTCAAAATCCTCTTCCCTTCTGGTCGCTCCTCTGTTGCCGGCGTTTAGAAAACCATCAGTGTCCAAGTAAACCAGTCCCTGAGGAGAAAAGACAATGACCAGAAGATGATGATGCTTACGGGATGGAGTTAACGTGGGTTTACATAAAGGATGGAGGGGTAAAATCCCAGACTCACCTTTAAACCCTTCCTCAGGCATACAAACTGGGGATGGAAAGAAAAAGGCACGGCGTTAGAAGGCAGAAGACAGTTGTTTCTAAAAGGATCTGTTGTCTGAGCGGTGGTGCAACCGCTGCTTCTGCTGGCAGTCACAGAGAAGCCTCAACGCCTCTATTTTCTACCTTTACAACCCAAATCCACCACAATCCTTGGCCAACGATACTTCTCCCAAAAGCACGGCGGCGAGACGCCTTCCCCGAACCTCAAAACCTTCCGGGTGGCCCCTTCTCACCTTGCATAACGTCGTCCATCGCCGCGTAATCTGCAATTGGTTCATCAGCCTGGGAAACAAAGAGGAGCAGGGGATTAACGAGCAAGCAACCTTGTTTGGAAGTTCACGGCACGATCAGTTCACTGCTCTGCTTGAGAGGGGAGTGGGGAACAGGTCTCTTGCCCAAATGCCATCTGGGAACAAGAGGGAAGGACTTGCTCCCTAATTTAGACATATTATGGGCTGGTACCACACAGCTCAGCAGCAAAGGCCAGCTAATAAATGCTTTTAAAAAAGGGGAGTTCCGAGGAGGAGGAGGAACTGGAGAGTCTGGAGAAGATTCCAGGGAGACCTTAGAGCCGCATTCCAGCACTGAAAGGGGCTCCAGGAAAGCTGGGGAGGGGCTCTTGATCAGGAAGTGCAAGGATAGGATGAGGGGGAAGGGTTTTGAGCTGCAGGAAGGGAGATTGAGCTGAGATCTTAAGAAGAAATATTTTCCTGTGAGGGTAGGGAGGCCCTGGCCCAGGTTGCCCAGAGCAGTGGTGGCTGCCCCATCCCTGGAGGTGTTCCAGGCCAGGTTGCATGGGGCTTGGAGCCCCCTGATGCAGTGGGAGGTGTCCCTGCCCATGGCAGGGGGTGGCACTGGCTGGGCTTTGAGGTCCCTTCTAATCCCAACCATTCCATGAGTCTATGAACTCAAACGAGGCTACAAGCAGCCACAGGTGGGCATGTCTCACGCACAGCAGTTTTTAAACGCACCATAACGCATTTCTCTTGGGTTGTATAAAAATCAGTGCAGTCCTCTGCTTTATCTGACTTCCTTTTAGCAGCCGCACTCTCACGTTACCTTTAATAAAATGACGGACTCGGGGATGACTCCCAGGCTGCCGAGCGTTGCGGTGTCATCGCTCAGTATCTTCCCGTCGATCGACAAATTCTGGTCGAAGGGAGCAACTGAAAATGCATGCATGATCTGTGCCAACACAATGAGACACGCTGATTTTGTGCAGAGGGAAAAACATAACACTGAGCTACACAAAAACACCCCCTTCTAAAGAGCAACACGTGCCTTGCGATGCCATGGGGGGTTTTATACTCTTCCCCTCCATCCCCTCCCAGCCGTGTGCTCTTAATTTCACGTTTTCTCACTCGAAATGGCTCATCCTTTGGAGGAAAATCACCTTACCTGTATTTTCAGGTCTTTCAGCGTTTGACTAGCAGAAACAAGCAGTGCCTTCTCCCCTCTGACCTTCCGGTGCCGGGTGCTCCGTCGGATGCCTTGCTTTTGGTAAGTGACGTAGCTCTGCTGCGAGACCTTCTGGCGCTTCGTACCACCGTTGCTCTAGAAACAAGAGGCAAAACCATCAAAACTCCCAACACCGGGATTTGTGGAAAATACAATCTAGCCTGGAGTGTGTTTCGTCTGAGTCGGTCACGCGAGGGAAGGCAGGAAGCGTCGAAAAGCCCTTTGGAAAGCAAACGCATGCGAGTATGGAGAGGACCAAAGGACTTGCCTTGAAACCTCGGTTCCTGCTTCTAGCGCTAACGCGAGGCTGGTTACCAGCCAAGCGTACGAGGCACCGTCAATATTTGATCTCCCCGGAAACAAAGTGATGATGCGGTACAACCATTCAAAGGACAATTTAAGACACTTGTTTTGGCCTGTTCGCAGGTAAACAGAGGGAGGGAGTTCTCTCATCATGCTGACTCAAGAGGATGATGAAAAACTCAAGGAACCTGGTGGTACTTTTGGTCTCTACCTGGTTAAAATCTGGATCTTGCTCCCCCTCTGGTTTGTTTTCCTCCCTCTCCTCTTCAGCTTCTGAGCTGCTCACGTTCAGCTCTGGAGCAGCGTCCTTCATTACCTGAAGTCATAAAAATGACCCAGACTGTCATATCATGGCAAACAGCTCACAGAGATTTCCAGGATGCCACCTCGATCCAATGAACCCAAGCAGAGCAGGAATAACCCAGGGATCTGCTCCATGTGCTCTGCAAAGTCTTTTCCACCCCTCCCCAGCTGCATCGAACCACGGAGGGATTCGGCTCAGGAGAACAAGCTTCTTTATGGAATTGCAGGTGCTTCCTGTGGCTCAGGACCTGCCCTCCTCTCTAGGCAAAGGGAAAGTCTCCAGGGGTCTGGACTGATTTCTTTTCCATTAGCTGGCTGCTTCTCTGCTTCATCTAAGTGTATTACGAAAGCCCTAACACAGAGAAAGGAATATTATCTGTAAATTAGACACTTATCCATCCCTGCAGCAGACCAACAGAGGCACTCAGCACCATTATTTATTGGTCTGGAGGTTGTAAGTAAATGAAATCTAAATAATTTACACAAGTGTATAAATAAAAAGGATGTTCAGTTCTGCGTAAGTCACTCCAGGAGGCCGGGGATCTGTCGGACGTGAATTCACGTCTACGCTTTGGCTGGAGCTGGGGTTTGCAGGAGCCCAGGAGACTGGTGCATTCACCATCCTGGATGCTTGAGAGCTCGCTTCTCCATCAATGTTATTTGCAATTAACAATGTAATCCCAGCTCCCAAACAGCCAGCATCGACCGCAGCCTCCCCAGAGCCCTGCAGATTCCAGCAGTGCCACCCTACGCCGATTTTATACGGCTGTGGCTTCTCTCCGGCAGCGCCAGCCAAAGGAGGCACTCAGGGCTGCAGAGGAGGAGAGAAGAGCAGGAGCGAGGGCATGGGAAACGCTCCTCAATTTTGCAAATCAAAACCAACAGGGAAGGAAGCAGCAGCTTCGAGTGCCACCGTCCCCAGTCGTCGCTGGCAGTGCTGCTGGCAGGCATTATTGCTGCTGCGTATCTCGCCGAGGCTGCGCTGGTAATGAGGGATCTCGCAGGCAAGCTCTCGCCCCCTCTCTCCAACTCCAGCTGCTCGGCAAAGAATAGCTGCCTGTTTTTTGCCAGCCCCACGTGTGAGCGCAGTCCTGTCCAGCACCAGAAAATAAAAACAACCCTCCTCTGCGCCAGAGCCAAGACACAGCCTCAGGATTCAGCCTCGAGACAGGCTGAAACCCCGCAGCTGATGGCTCAAGACAGCGCTACGTGCCCTACATCTCACAACCGAGGCAGGAACCCATCCAGCCTGCGGCGCCCTGCAGTTCTCTGGCCTCCAGCTCCTCCCTTAGGCGGGCAGGGAGGTGGAAATAAGTGAGAGGCAAATAAAATAAAAGAACCCATGCTGCAAAGGTGGCAAAGGTGCAGGGAACGTCTCTACATGCGCTTCCCCACGAGCCTCGATTTCCTCCTTAAAGCATAAACCGAGCCCTAAGCAGGAAGACTCCCTGCAAACAGCTTTTGGGTACCTGTAAAGCCAATTCTAGACCTGACACCAATCCCTTCAGTCACCAGTAAAGCAGACATAATTCACAGCTTCGTAGGGGATCCTGAAAACCATCTCTAAGTTCCTTGCTATTGTATCAGCATGGAGGTTAAGAGCTTCCTTCTATCTAGGAATAAACGTCACTTCAGCCACCAAGAAGGGAAATGACAAATATTGGAGGAGGAGGAGAACAGGTAGAGCCTGATAACACAAACAGGAAGACAGAAACGCTTACAACTTTGCCTTAATAATCAAAGCTGAGAACATCCATGAAGATACCTGATGATGCAGAGGATTCGGTTTGGCAAAAGAAAGCTTTGAGGACACCAAATTTTCAGAGCAGCTACAGCCAGAGTTTTCCCATTTGCTATTTTTGCCAAAGCGAAGGCTGCCCCGAGTCGCAGAGCTGGCTGCTTTTTGCCCACAGAGAGCAGCCCTGCCCACCACCACCACCACCACAACCACCGCTGGCCACCCAGCAGCCCCACCAGCAGGTCCCAGCCCTGTGGAGACGTGGTCGGTTGCAACAGCCGTCTCGCCTCTGTGTTTGGATGAGCAAGGAAGGAGGGAGAGCGCCCGTACCTTTTTATTATCCACCACTTTATGGATGTAGACAGTTGCTTGTGTGTACTCACGCAAGTCCCGCTGCTGTTGGCATAACAGCCCTTCTCTGCACTCTGGACAGAGTTCTGGGGAGGCACAAGGGGAAAATGCACTTAATTGCTTCAGCTCCTTGGAGAAACCTGCCCAACGCCGGATCCCGTAAGCAGGGGCACCTGCCAAGCTCCCTGTTTACCACCAGTCCCCTCAGATCTGACCTTTCACCCCCAAAAGAGCTACTTCCCAGGGAGCTGACAGCAATAAGCAGAAGAACAGAGCGCAGACAGCAGCTAAAGAGTCACTCACGGGGCTCAGAGGTGTAAAGTGCGCTCTCGGGGTCCGCCCCGGCAGCTTGCGTCCGGGTGATCTTGATGACGTGATCCACGACAAAGAGTTTTTGAATCCTCTCCCACTCGCTGGGCCATATTAGAGCTATACTGTGCAAAGGAACAAGAACGTGCTTTATGACATGGAAAAGCCAAGCCCCGAGCTCCTCAACAGCCTTTTCTTTTCAGTCTGGTAGTGAAAGAAAAGCTGCAAAATCAAACCCTAACGCCAGCTACACGGGAGGGGCCCGCACGCCCAGGGTAAGAGAGAAAGAGCAGCGTGTTATTAGCGATGCCGTTATGCTCCAGTCATGCTGGACGGAGGACGGAGGAGGAGAGAAGTGGAAGATCTGCTACTTTTAGTTCTGCATCGCTGCAGAAGCAACGCTGTGGAGCATGAACTCCAGTCCAGCGCCCAGCGCTCGGGGGGGCAAGCCTCATGTAAAGCCAAGTGTAAGGAAGCCTGATGTTGCTACGCTCCGGTCGAATCCAGGGTGGTTTATTGTTAGGAACTAGCCAAGCTGAAGTAAGTGCCCTCGTTTCTGACCCAGCATCCTATTTAGGTCCTGCCTCGCACGAAGGCTACGGTGAGAAAGCACAAGTGTTAGTTTGGTGGCTGCAGCTCAGCAAGGCTCGCGAGAGACGAAGGCAGATGCGAGAAGAGAAGAAACTCACAGTTTGGAGTCTTCTTTGGTCATGGAAGCGTAGGTGAACATGAGGCCCCCGTGGGGGCAGAGCAGAGCGCTGTTTCCTACCGAGGACACGGGGCTGCATCGCGTCGGCCTCCTGCGCGGGCAAAGGAAAGCGGTTTGCAAAGCTTGGTCAGCTTACTTCAAAAAAACCCCAGCTCCGCAGGCAGCCAAGAAGAAATCACGGGTGAATATTTACAGGCATTCCAACAGGGAATATTAAACTACTACCGACGAGGAAATCAGATCTGCGTTCCTGCGCGTTGCAAAATTACTCTCATATCTAGAAGCGATTTCCATCTCCTACCGAGCAGCTCGAGGAAACAGGATTGAGGGGTGACCTTTGCCTAGGATTCAGCTCCAGACAGCTGAAAAAACTAAGCAGGTTACTATCTAATCCGACCATCTGGTTAAGACACAGTAAACAAGGAAATTTGGGTTCTTACAATGTATTACAACCCATAGGAGTTCTGTAAAATCAGCTTCCTTGTTCCCACAAAGGCAAACTGGAGGTAAATACACAGCGCGGCAGGATTCAAAAGCAAAATCTTTGTCTACAGCTCCTCCCAAAAAGGGATAAAAAGCACCAGAAACCTCAAGCCAAGTTACCTGACAAATTTCCTCCATTCTTCTACAAAGAACTGTGAAATAATGTACAGCTCATCCGTCTCCTGGAGGTGAAAAGAGGAGAAAAAAGGCTCTTTTTTAATTAATCCAACAATAGAGAAGCGATGATTGCTCAGCTTTTACTGCAGCGCTCATTCTCTTCGAGACCTTGGCGTTCTTACCATGACAACTCCATCCAAGCGCGCTGGGAAAGCCAAGGAAAACAATTTGGGATCAAGCTCTAAGCACTTCCATTACTAATCTCACGTTTATTACAAAGTTAATTTAGTTTTAGATCCAATTACCTTTAATTCACAGCAGGAAGCGGTCATTTCCCCCCCCCGGAGAAGCTAAAGCTCCTCAGCACCGCATTTTCTCTCGCTGGGTGCAGGGTCTAAAGCCAAAGCAGCTCTGCACCCCGCGGGCACGGGGCGAGAACACCCCAACCTGCACCGCTCGCTTCACCCATCCATCAAGATCCAGAAGCTTCTCCTTGTGGCAACAGTAGGGATTCAAAACCACGGCTGCGTACCCTGACAAGGCAGCGGGTTTAGGATAAACCATAGTGATTTGCCGTTAGACAGTCGGCTCCTGGGCAAGAAACCACCCAGATTCTAAGATCTGAGTGGCAAAATCATTTCTGTGCTCACCTACCCTCGGCACCCACCCTAAAGCAGATTTAAGGGCTGATCCTATCTCTTTGCAAGAAAATTCAGCACACCTGAGGAATATATATATTGTAATCTCCTTTCATCTCCTGTAGATTAAATCGCTCTGCTTATTTTCTTCCCTGAAGCTCAACTGTTTTGGATCAGGAAAACAAAGCTCAAAGGAGAGAGATCATCAGCTCCTTTTCCCCATGCTCCCTCGGGAAATTCAAAGGGAGTGGAGGACGTAGCCTCGCTGCTGGGGGTGACCCTCATATTTCCAGTTGATGGGCTTCAGCTTTCTAACACCTCCTGCAGCTCCAAAAGCAGACCCAACCTGACACTACCCTTAAATACTTCCAGCAGGACCTGGCGGCTCTCCAGCTCGGCACAGAGCATTTCCTATTCCTTTTGGGGCTTCCTGGTTCCGAGACACAGATCCGTGTTGACCTCTATTTACTCCTGGCTGGAGAAGGCACCCGAGAGTGGCAGGCTGCCCTCACACGTAGGAGTGACCGAGGCAGACACCTGCCAAAGCAGCTTGGCAGGATCCAAGAGTCAATCATTAATCAGCACTGCGAGACGTCTGGGAGCCAAGGCGTGGAGCCAACAGTTTGTGCCATTTCTTTTGAGCCTCCTCGAAGCTCCAAGAAGGTCCTGGAGAGCTGCACACTTGTACTGGGGAGAAGCCGGTATGAGAGGTCTTGCCCAACGGTCGCTCCTACTCGTAGAGCTTTAGCATTTTGGGAAGCTCCTCCCGATGCAGGAGGATGCTTGGAACACAGGTGAATTTTGTCCACCAGCAGCAAAAGCCTGGCCTGCACAGGAAGGCAGAAGGAGGGTGGTGCAAAGCCACCTCCACCAGCACAGTCACACCGTTTCGGTCCTTCTAGAAGCGGATGTAACCACAGCAGCAATATTGTCACTGCTTATCTTGCTGACTCTGGGCCAGCAACAGCTATGCTGGCACACGAGCCGTTCCCGCGTATCTTTAGCAGGGTTTCATGCCAGCACAGCTAATCGGGGGAAATCGCACCTCGGCACAACGCACGTGGAAGCTCTGCTGGCACAGGCTTCCCTGCACAGGCATGGTTTCACTTCAACTGAGTGAGTGGACGATCATGGAATCATAGAACGGTTTGGGTTGGAAGGGACCTCAAAGCCCACCCAGTGCCACCCCCTGCCATGGGCAGGGACACCTCCCACTGCATCAGGGGGCTCCAAGCCCCATCCAGCCTGGCCTTGGGCACCTCCAGGGATGGGGCAGCCACCACTGCTCTGGGCAACCTGGACCACGGCCTCCCCACCCTCATTGAGAAGAATTTCTTCCTAATGACTAATCTGAATCTCTCCCCCTTCCAATTTAAAGCCGTTCCCTCTTGTCCTGTCACTCCAAGTCCTTGTACAAAGCCCCTCCCCAGCTTTCCTGGAGTCCCTTTCAGTACTGGGAGGTTGCTCTAAGGTCTCCCCAGTCTTCTCCAGGCTGAACAACCCCAACTCTCTCAACCTGTCCTCATGCAGGATTTGCTCCAGCCCTTACATCATCTCCATGGCCTCCTCTGGACTCATTCTACACGCGTGATTACCAGGCAGTCTCTCTTGCAGCGAAATAAAATTTCTTATGGAAGGGGATAAAAGTGAATAAACCCCCCTCCAAGCTCCGCTGTGTCCCCGGGTCACCCTCCTTCCCATCCCTGGGTCACCCTCCTTCCCATACCTGAGGCCAGCTGCCCAGGCAAGGTCTGCATTTATCATGAAACAGGTTCTGGAGAGAAGTCTTCTGCTCACTGGCCATCATCTTATGCAGAGCTTCATTTTCCTCCCCTTCGCGCTCCAAAATCTGCACGAAACAGTTAAATTACCCCTTGGCTTCAGTTCCTCACTGCTATTAAAAGGTGACATTACTTTCCTCTGTTTCGCTGAGTCGTGTTAAAAAGCAAACCAGAAACACAAGCGTGTATTTACAGTCAACAGAAGGGTAACGTCAGTTGGCAAATACCTTGCACTGGGAACAGCACTCTTTGTTATTTGGGAATTCGGGGGCCTTTGGAAAATATTGCTTGAGTTTCTCCCAGGCTTCCTTGGAAACCACCCTCCGTTCGTTTTCGGATATGCACAGGTCACCTGCAGAGAGAGAGTGTCAAGAGAAGGGCTTTTGCTCCCGATGCGCTCAGCGATGTTCTGCAGCCCTAACCAGATTGAAGAGATTACCGGGTATAAACGTCGGGGAAGATATTCACGCACTGAGCAGCCAAGACCGTGTCAGCAAAAAAAGAGCCTAACTAATACACAAAGTCACCTTCAACTTGTTTGGACAGGAAAAAAAATTCCTTTATTTCATATAAATGTCCTTTGTTATTTCCCAGTTCATGAACCCGAGCAGCTGATTAAATACAAGCGATGGTAAAAGACATGCTCAGAAAAGCCAGGACAAGCCAAAGAGGGCACAGGGCTACTGTTTTCTCATCTTGGCTATCCATAGCTACATGTTTATGGTATTTTTACCATGCTGCAGGCTAACCCCGTGCCCCATGGAACAGGAGCCAGGTGCTTTCTGCACCTTTGGAAAACAAAACTACCACTGTATCATCTCAGATGGCTTTGCGTGCCCTATCCAAGCATCTCAGAATCCAGAAAGGACAAATTTTGTACCCTAAATCCACTCCAGGGAATAACTGGGGTGTGAAGACACGAAGAAAGATTTACCAGCTATCTCCGAGACAATTTACCTGCTCTATTATTCATCCTGACGCTCAAGCAGCTCAAAACCTCCCAAAGAATGGTTTGGAGTGAGGAATGTGTCATTTTAGCGACAGCCGTAGCAGAAAGATCACGCTCACGCGTTTGGACACCACGTGTACGCATGACAACACGCTCTCTGGTGGACAAACAAGGCTTGGAGATCCGACCAGCCGCCCACTTGCAGTGCTTGACGATTGCCAAGGGGAAAACACGACGGCATCTCCCTTTGTGACTGCAGCTGGGAGGTCAGGGCGCAGCCACAGCGAAAAAGAAGAGCAAGAGCTGTTGCAACACGGAGAAGCAAACCGGATTTGGATGCAGCGTGGGAATATTCATGCCTCAACGGGGCTTTCAGCAGCAAGAGGGAAGCAAAACAGCAACTGCAAAGTCGCAGCGTTGAGCAGCGTCCAGCAAAGGCCACGACACCTTATTTATTATCTGTATTTCTATAGCCTGAGGAGCTACAGAAAGAAGACAGGGAGACTAAGCTCCTTCCTCCCCACCCTCCGGTAGCTCTTTAATATTACAAGCAGTTCCTCAGGCCCAGGGAGCCACCAGCTTTCTTTGCTCCAGCCAAGCCTGGATTTCTGCCAGCCCCGAAGGGAAAAAATAGCAACGCTCCCCTCCTGCTTTTCCTCTAATAAACAAAGATCAGGCTGGACTGCCTCGATGAAGCACTTGGCCACTTCTTCCTCCCCAAACATGACCAAGTGGTCCAGCTTTACCGTATGAGGAGGCAGGACCAGGCTGCTTTCCAGAGCCGGCAAGGATGGGGGCAAATCCAGCTTGTGCAAATAAGTGCCTTGACACGGTGTGATTAATGAAAACAGATTAAATACGGTGTGGAGCGAAAGAGGTGGAAAAATCGGATCTGGGTGTGCAGGGAACAAGTGCTTTGCCATCTGGAAGATGATGATGCTAACCACTGGCCTGACCCTGCTTCCCCCACCTGCTGGTCAGGGACGTGTTTTGGGCACGGACATCAAAGGAGTCTTCACTTGGTATCTGGAAAAAATCATTCGTTGGGGTTGGGCAGCTACTGGAGAGCAAGAAACTGCGGCAAAGACGCAAAGGGAGCTCTTAAGGGAAGACCTGGATGGCATTTCTGGAGGCCAGCCAGACCTCACAGATAAAGCGTTGGCTTTTCCCGAGCTTACCGCGAAGGCAGGAATTTCCTCCACGGCAAAATTCAGGCTGCATGACCCACAGTACAGATTTGCTGATAGAATCCAGAGGGAAAATTTAAAGGTGGAAAGGTTTTTTTTTTTTCCACGAGTAATCGAAGGTGAACTCAAGAGGATGAAGTCTGACCCACCTGTGGCCCAGATATTAAATATTATTTACTCTGATATGACCCAAAGTCACAGATCAACAAGCGATTTGCCATTCGAAGGCTTGTTGGCCTCTTTTTCTCACGTCTGACTGACATTAAACGTTTCATCACCACGTTGCGTGCTTTCATTTAACAGCAGCTGCCTCGCGGCAACGGGAAAGGCGGCGTTAGAGGCTGTGAAAAACAGCTACGCCGTGACAAAGCGCTTCAACACTCTGCTCTAAAATGAGGCTTCATCGAGTCATTACTCGACTTCCTCGATTAGCCTTGATGATGGGAGGTGCGTTGCTAATTTATGACATGTTTCTTTCCTAGTAGGAACAAGATCGAGCCTCCCTGGCAGGGGAATTGATGGCTCCAAACAGGAGCTTAGAAGAACAGAGTTATGTCTGGGAGCAACGTACAAGCTAAAAACCACGCGATTTAAACACCAGGGTAGCCAAGGATGGAGCTAATGAACCATCACTTAGCAAAACGACTTCCAGCGGGTCAAAACCTTATGTAAATGGACACCAAAGCACAGCAGGTTGGTAAATCGATATCCTTAGCGGTTCCAGCCGCGCGCCCATGTTTCTACAGTTGTTAGTAAGTGCTCCAGAGAACAAATGGATGCTCTCAGCACCCACCTCGACTGATTTACACCATCTGTTTTTCCCCTAATACGTCCAGAGCTTCCAAGTGGCTGCAGATCCCTGGTGCTGCCTTCGCACCACCACGTCGGCTTCGTTAGCGAGAGGAAGAGACGCTCGCTTCCGCAGCCCAGCATCTCCCGCACCATCCAAGCGTCTCTGCGTTTACACCCCTCTCACCGCCTCACCAAACTTGGACTGAAACGTGACAGCGCTTGCAAATAAATTCTTGAAGTCTGAATGTCAAGAAACACTTGACAAACGAGAATTAAGCACAGTTCCTCAATAACCGCTCGTGTTGGCCTTCGACGGAGCAAAGGCTACGAGGTTAATGTCTTGAGCAGTGGGCAACAACAGATACATTCAGCTCCAGCCCCCGTGGAGACTTACCATGTGGGCAAACGATGTCTTCATTAAAATTTAACTCCTCTTCCTCCTCTCTCTTCTCTTCGTTTGATTCATCTAATTAAGAAAAAAAAGGCAAAGCAAGGAGATTGCACAGAATTCCCCTCTCGAGGAAAGGAACAAAATGTTTGGGGGGGGGGGGGGGGCGGAAAAGCACGGTTGCCTTTTGAATTACAGCAAAATCCTCAACCCAAGGGAGAGTTTGGGAGCAAATTTGTTACTCTCAAATGCTTTGGCCTCTGGGCAGGCGGGATTACAGCCTACAGGCCACGTAGGAGTGCTTTGAAGTGCAGAGAACACAAGCCCATCCTTTGTGAGATTACAAAGGACACATTTGTTCCAGCTCCAACACCACAGGGGTTCCCTGCTCCCAGAATTTAACCTAAACACAAGGCTAGGGAAGAGCACAGGGAGCAGAAAACTCCCTGGCAAAAATATCAGCCTGCTCTTTGCCTTGAGGACACTGATCTAAACCAGATGCTGCCCGAGGATGGAAGAGGGAGCCTGCTGGGGGTTCGACAAGCCCCACATTAATGCAGAAATTAAGAGTTTAGCTCCACAGAAAGAGGTGCTGGCCACTGAACTGGAGCATCACACCGTATGTGTTAGTAATGACCCACCTAAGGGGAGAAAACCGGCTTGTGAGCCGTTCAAATGGACTACTGGGAGGTGCAGCCTGCAGTGCTGTGAGTGAGGAGTGGTAACTCAGCAGAGGAGAACTCTTTTCTCAATGAATGCCAGCAGGAGGGCCGTGTTGTTCCCGGCGCCTTCAAGATCAATGCCATTAGCCCCTCATCTCCGCTTTCATTCAACCAAGCTTCTTGCCCTCAGTTCCCAAAGAAAAAGCTCAACAAAATACCCAGTTTGTACAGGTTTAGAGAGCAGAAAACAGATTTAAAAAAATCCATCTATTTTCACAGAGTCATGACATGGGCACAGGAGAGAATCCAACTGATGATTTCTCTTCCTAGGCTGTGTTTTGCCAAGCTGCTTTACCAGCCGTGCCGTTGCATCCACAGAACCTTCGCAATAAACATCTTCATTCCTTCCCCAAGGTAATTTTTATGTTTCTTCCTCCTTTGTGCTCTCTCATTCAGATAAAAGCAGATGAAAAGATCATGTGTCTGGGGCGGTAATTTCACACAGCTTTGTAAAACTACTTATTACCTCATCTTCTTCTCCATGAAGATCACCCAGCAGTTTTTAAGCTCATCAAATAAACAGCTCCTTCATTTAAGGAGCTTTTTATTTGATTTATTATCCTTTCCTCCCTCCTCATAGAAGGGAAGCAAAACAGCTCCAGGAACACCTGACGTGTCTTTTGTCAGGAGGTATCAGGCGGAGCTGGTGGGACTCTACAGCAGCAGAATTACCTTTGTTTTGTGCGTTTCCATTCATTTTCCCATTACTGTGCTCTGTGTCTTCGTCTTGCTCATTTAATTGCTCCAGAGCCAACTGACGCCAGCTCCGCAAGGATGCCTTTCCAACCCAAAACCCATCGTTCCTGCAGAGAGAGAGCAGCGTTGGTAACAGGAATCACAACTCTGCTCTCCTTCAGAGCCCAAACTGTAAAATCTTTCGGAAAAAGGTATTTAAGCACTTCCAAAAAAAAAAACCCCTGACAACGTTTGAACGTGTCAGGACTTACGCACCCCTTGACTGTTATCTTCAGCAAATTGGTAACGGTTTTGTAGTCTTCGTTTAACCGGTTTTTCAGCCGCAGGATTCGACACCTTTCGACCACGCAGTCCTTGCAAAGTGCTTTGACTGGAGTGGGTGGGGGGGAAAGAAACACAACTTAAGAGCACAATTACTGCACACAGGGCTGAGCCTCTCAGCGGTTTGAACACGCTGGGACAGGTATGCACCGATTCTCCTGCCTCGTGACTGGAGATGTCGCATGTAAATGAGGAGATCCCTGGGGTTACTGCCAGATCAGGCCACATTTGAAGCTTAAATAAGCATAAACCACTTCAGATGAGGCGCAATCTGTTCTGTTAGCTTCACAGCTCTCTGCTGCGGGTTGCAGTTACGGCTGTGAGCCAGGTCACACCAACACGCAGCCACGGGAGTCAAAAGTCAGGACAATTTAGGCACACGCTAGGAAAAAATCTACATGGTGGCACCTTGCCAGCTAAACCCATCCTCCTTGGACCAAAAGGAGTGGAAATCCTGTGTCTGGGCACGTATTTTCATCTGGGAGCAAGAGCATCGCGCCCAGGGAAGCAAGGTGAAGAGCGCAGCGCATCCGATCCATCCCTCCCAGTCGTACTTAACCTAAAAAAACCTGCGGGCGATCTTCCAGTTGACTAATAAACGCTGGCCTGTTTTTTTCACAAAGGCTGCCTGCGTCACAGTTTCTGCTGGTTGCATTTCTTCCCTATAAGCTCCTAGCAGGAGCTGAGCTAATTTGGTCTCAGTGGGAGTTATTGAGCTCCGTTATAAAAGAAACTAAGCCTGGGGCTCGATTAAAGGATGCCCCAAGCCTGGAGGAGCCGGGCTGACCCCAAAAAGCACAAAGCATGAGCGATGCCCGCAACACAAGCACACATGCTAACAGGTACGCGGCGCTTCCCTCGGGTGAGGCAGCTCAGGGCAGGCAAGAGGTGAGAGACAGCAAACGATTTTCTTGGCCCGCGCACATCCGTGCTGTTCTGGATCGCGGGCTGCTGGCAAGAGGCAGCAAAGATCCACACGCTCCACCAAATGCTGCCCACTCAGGATGTGTAGGTGCTGCAGGCATGGAAAATCATCTGGGAGGTTGCATGTGCATGTTTTGTTACTTTCTAGAATCAACTTCATAAACCCATCCAAGTGTTCTGCTTTCTAGCCGAAATGCGCTGCTGCTTTCTCAGGAATTCCTCCACGCTCAGCTCTTCCTAGAGAGCAGAACTCAGGTCTGAAACAGAACCCTGCACCCAGACTCACTGTGGTTGTTTGAATGCCAGCGTTCATGAAGCAACAGTAAAAACATCACCTGGAAAGAAGAGCGCAGCACAAAAACGACGTGCAGAAACGAAGGCGTGAGGATAAAGGATGGCTCAGAACGAGAACACGACTTGGAGAAGGCATTTTTCTAGCCCGACACCTTACCGTTCAGCCGTGGGCCTCCTCCGTATCTCCTGTAGAAGAAGTCAGCCACGTACTCCGATATCCTCTTCATCATGGATATTTTATCTGGATGGAGTTTGCCGTGGGAGCACAGGCAGGCCGTGTTGTCTATAGGTTTTGGAGGAGTGGACTCATCCAGCCATTTCTGCAGCCATTCCAGAGAGATGAAGTCGTACGGAGAACCTGGGCAGGGAAGAGAGAATGAAGAGAAACAAGCCCGTACGCGTCAGTTAATACACAGTACAGCAGATGGCATTTCATAATTACTCTGATATTCATTGGTACTTTTAAAAATTAACAGGCTATTGCTGTTGATTAAATCTCTGCGGTACAAGTTTCCAAACATCTGACACAGCTTCCATTCTCATCTCGGTATCACAGATGCAGAAGATGGGAACGATGCGAAATAAAAGACACACAAGAACAAGCGGTCATTTCGGATTCAAGGAATCAATATAAAACAGCAGAGCACTCGGAGCAGGAAAGGGAGTGCTGGCAGCACTGCTGAACCTTTAGGGGCTTATCGGAGAGTAGTCAAGGAAAAGTTTTCCCATTGTCCAGCGATGGATAAATATAATATTTAAATTATGATGCTACATTAAAGGCTCCTTCTACAACAGAGCAAGCTCATTGGGTTAGACTGCAAAAAAAAAAAAGGCAATAACAGCACAGAGACAAGGCCAGTGTTCAACCCATCCCTTCAACACCCAAAATTTCAGTGTTATTCTGGGCTGCTCTTACAGCTCCAGACGAGAAACACGTTAAGGTTTTCAGTGCAAACAGAAACCCGATCGATTTTTTTTAGCATCTGTACGATTTTGCTTGAAACGGAGCAGCAGGCTCAGCCTTGTTTGCTAAAGGAGAAACACCTCGCACAAAGCCAAGGTTCAGGAGTGGGTCAGCGGCTGCAGGAGCGGTGAAAGGGCTTTGGGTGACACTCCTGTATCTCGATACCGAGTGCCAGTATCGATTTGGAGACCCTTCAGTGAAGTATTTGGGAAATCAGAAGGAAATTAAACCCATTTCACTGCCACAAGATCACAGAATGCCCTGAGTTGGAAGGGACCCACAAGGGTCACGGAGTCCAACTCCTGTCCCTGCACAGGACACCCCAACATTCACCCCGTGGGGCTGAGGACAGTGCCCAAAGGCTTCTGGAATATTGTTGGGTTTGGCACCGTGACTGCTTCCCTGGAGAAGGAGGGCAGCTCTGAAATCGTTAGTCACGTTTATCAAATGAACACAAATCTTTAATGTTTCATCCAAAACAGAGGAAACACTCCGTCTCCCAGCTTGCGCTGGCTCTTTGTGAAGCCGGGCTTCAAACCCTCTTCTCCTCTCTCCAGGAGAACTCAGCAGTGTTTTCGCCTTACGCAATGCCGTCGGATACACAGCCACGACCTCCAGAGAATTGCAACGCTGTCAGAAATGGTTTGCTAGCTTGGGATGAAAGCTGCCTCCTCCGGAAAGTACGTGTTTTTTTTCTGGGACAGGCTACGCAAAGCTGGCAGAAAACGTGTCTGCACAGCTGCTGAGAGAGCCCCGAGCTCCTGCGGGATCAGACCCGGAGCAGCCCTGGGCTAACGCTGCGCTAGCAAGCCCAGGTAGTGGGTGCCCTAAGGGCAGCGCTTCAGGTCCTGCCATCTTCAAATTGGGGCAGAGGAGATTTACCTGCACTTAGAAAAAAGCATCTGTTCGAGATTTATTGCTGTGTCGTGTTAGAAACGCCGAGAGCAAACTACTCGGTTTCTGCTAAGGGGGAGAGAAAACACACCGGCGTTGTGCATGCTGCTCCTTTTTCCACGGTGACTCACGGCAGATTCATAGCTCTGCCACAACGCTGATTGAACGGTGACATTTTAACACGGCTCAGACTTGCGGGGCTGTGACACCCTCTTGTTCGTGAGTTGAGCACCCATTGTCTGCAAACCCAGGTTGATAAATCGAAGAGGCAGGCATTTACGGAGGGAGCCAAGGAGTCTGCTGGTCGGCCACTCGGAACTCGCTGCCAGTTCTGAGCGTCGTGCAGCCAATTTTAAAAGCTAAACGTCGAATTGTCTGACAGGCTATACAATTCAACACGTTTTTAAGTCTTTAATTACAAATTAAAGGGGGTCCAGAGGAGGCTATGAAGGTGATCCAAGGGCTGGAGCACCTCTGCTATGAGGCCAGGCTGAGAGAGTTGGGGTTGTTCAGCCTGGAGAGGAGAAGGCTCTGGGGAGACCTTAGAGCAGCTCCCAGTGCTGAAAGGGGCTCCAGGAAAGCTGGGGAGGGGCTTTGTACAAGGGCCTGGAGTGACAGGATGAGGGGGAACGGCTTTAAACTCGAAGGCGGAAGGTTTAGATTGGACATTGGGAAGAAATTCTTCACGCTGAGGGTGGGGAGGCCCTGGCCCAGGGTGCCTAGAGCAGTGGTGGCTGCCCCATCCCTGGAGGTGTTCCAGGCCAGGTTGGATGGGGCTTGGAGCCCCCTGATCCAGTGGGAGGTGTCCCTGCCCATGGCAGGGGGTGGCACTGGGTGGGCTTTGAGGTCCCTTCCAACCCAAACCATTCCATGGTTCAAATTTCCTGGTGTTTCCTTTAGGAGATGCACAAATTGGATTGGAATTCTGCCGGGTGGACAGGGCAAGTGCTCCTACGCTTGTTTTGAGGGAGATGGGAAAGAAAAACAAGAGGGGGAATAAAAATCCTTGTGCTCAGACACGCTAAGGCAACCAGGCAGAAGGAAATGATTAACCCCTGTCACTCATCGGACAGACATGGGGCTTCAAAGTTCTGGTAGGGATGGATCAACTCGTTTTCTGCTGGAGGTCAGGCATTCTCGTACCCTGTTACCTGCTGATTAATGCGGATCAACAGCTCCCAAACTCGCTGTGAGTTGGCAATTTGAGCCTGGCCGGTTATTCTGCCTCGATGCTACTAACGGCTAACGAGACGAGCTGCTCACCGGGCAGAAGAAAGCAGTCACAATGCGTGGAAGCACACAGGAGACTGACTGACGGGGAGGGAGCGAGAGGGAATTAGCGACGCCAGAGGCCATGAGAATGAGCAAAAAAGGGAGAAAAGTAGGTTAAGGCAGAAAAACAAGAGAGGGAAAGCATGCACACAGCAACAATAGGCAGCGTTCGCTTTCCTCTTGGAGAGGGCTACAGCTCATGCCTTCCAGCACAGTGCTCAGGCCACAGAAGCGAGTTGTGGGTTAGTTACAGAACATTATTGATGTTAACAACAAAATACTACCACAATATCTTACAGACCAGCTTCAGCGGGTAACCTTTTGTAGAGCTCCTTCACCTCTTCGTGCTTGATTTTGCCTCTGGCCACGCTCTGTTTGCGCATCTCGGCCATTTCGTTGCACCACTCCTCAAACTTGCAGTTATCGCGCTCTACCAGCTCCTGCAGAAAAGCTTTTGGGAAAGAAGAAAAAGCAGTCGTTTCAAGGAAAAATGCCAATTATGCTAATTATCCCTGTGACTGGTTAATCCAGAGAGAACAAGCAAGCCTAAAAAATTGCCCCACGTAGCTATATGGGCATACGAGGTCTTTCCAAAAGTCAAGCACACGGACATTGCTCTCTCCAATATTTATGGTTGTAGATGATTCAACGCAACTGTCCTGCACTAAACAACAAGAAAATCATTTACTTGGGGCTGGTTGCTGCGTTAAGAGAATTTCTTTGCTCGTGAACAAGTCTATGCCAAGTGTTGGCAGCCCTGCAGAGTGCAAGGGGGCTCGGTGAGAGGCTGCAGAGCTGGAGCACTGCAGGATGCTTCGCTGCCTGCTTCAATCCCTCCCTGCTATTCCTCTTGCTCCTGCCTCTGCCTCCCACGGAGAGCAGCTCCTCCGTGCCGCCAAGGACTTGTCGTTCCCAGGGCAAAAGCGGGAGCTTCTCGCTCTACCGAGACACCTGAAGCCTGTCTGGACATGCAGCCCCACAGGTAAGCTGGATAACAGCAAAAGGAATCAAACATGTCAAAAACCCAAGGGCAAAAAGCCCTCAGGAGATGGGAGATAAGCCTGGGCAGATCCTGCTGTCAACAGAAAAATGAAGGGAATGGGAATTTTTTGCTGTCGCTGATGGAAAAAACCCAAATAAACTAAATCTCAGCAGGGGGAAACCAGAAGATAAACCACTTCCCTCGCAGGGCTGGTGTAAAGAAGCGGGGGAAGCGCTGCTTATCTTAAGCCTTTTCCTATTTAGCAGTATTCTGAAGAGCTAAAATAGTTTCAGAAAGGTTAAAGCTTGCACGGCCCAAGAGCACAATATCCACCTCGGGAGAATAAAAGGTATTAAAAAACAACCAGCTTGACCCCCGTGAGGTCAGAGTCAAGTTACGTCTCTCCACTGTCCCGGAAAAGCCGCTTTTAACAGCATCAAAGCAAAATGCCACAAATTTACAGTTGCATGAAACCTCCCCACAACCGCAAGGCTCGACTCCTGCCCTTCGCTCCCTGTTCCCTGGCAGGCTTCCACGTGAAACAAAGGCAACCGCGGGGCTGCGCAGGAATTTGGAGCTGGGTGGAGAGACTTTTGTCGAGTTATTGTTTTGGGCAGAGGGGTAGAAGGAAAGGGAGCGCAAGAAAGCTCAGGAAACAGATTGAAAAATGTAGATGGGAGGCAGGAATTCGCACTAATTCCCAAAGCTGTGCAGCTCGGAGGGTGGGTTTTAGCAGTGGTGGGGCTGGAAAAGGTTTGGTGCTGTTATTAGCAGGGGGGAAAGCTGTAGGATTTACCCCCTCCGCGTCCAGACAAGCTGAACAAACGGCGGAGTTGCAAAGGGGATGCGTCACCTCCACTGGCCCTGCTTGGCAGAAGAGGGAAGAAGGTGGAACACACCTCCATCCCCAAAAGCACCAGGGGCCTAATTAATAGTTCTAATTGAGTAGCGCGCAAATGTGAAGCATCATTAAATCCACAGGCCAAACCTATGGGGATTTCTGCCACCCCCAGTCATTCTAAAGCAAACCACGATTGAGCTCGTGCAAAACTCTCGTTAAGGGCTTGCATCCTCTTATTTTCATGCCGTTCATTCTCAATACGGCGAAGATTACGCTCTTGCAGCAGAAACCTGACATCTGTCAGGATTATTCACCTCCAGCGCAGTACGTGCGCTGCTGATGACATTTAACCACGCTCTTCTCCTTCGCCTTCAGGAACCTGAGTGGTTCCTGTGGGATTCTGGCTGCAAATCCCAATGCTCCCACTGCTGCACGTGGCTCCCAGCGGGATGACCTCCTCCTAACCCCTTCCCACCCGGGCCAGATATAGGAAGATATTAGATCTGAGATAGTGAGGTCTGAATGGGCGCAGGGGTGGGAGCATCAGGTTAATATTGTGGAAGAGTTAGGAAAGCCCAAGGATTTCACCACTCAGGACACCAAGTCTCCACGCAGCACCTTTGCGGCACACGGACAGTGGTTGCAAACGGGGCTTTTCAAGCAAAACCCCAATTCCTGGCCCACCTGCAGCATCACAGGATGGGATGGACGGGCCAGGAGAGTCGAAGCTCACTTACCTGGCACCTCGACTGTCAGAGATTTCTCCTGGGTCTGCAGCCTGTACACCAGCATGTAAGCATTGCGTGAGCAGTGGGTGCCTTTCCCGCACTTCGGTTTACGAGTCTGGGATTTAGAAGGCTCTGCTGTGGTACAGAAAGCAAAACATAATCAACACACAAGCTTGCCTACCGATTCTCCATTAACGGGACAAGTTTGCCACCTAGCCGGCGTCCCTCTGCCCACCACGCTCTGCTGGGCCTCTTTTTGCCAAGGACTGGGCTTGGCACGAGCCAAAACTGTATCCCAAAGACAGACCCAAATTCCTCCAGCATTTCTGGAAGCAGGGTAATTCAAAGGGACTAAAATTAGGAGCCTGTTCTGAACCACCCTCTACAAAAGCCTTTCTTCTCTCCCCAGTTAAACCTCAGCGAGCCAAAAGCAGCTCTTGCAAAAACACTGCTTCTCCCTTCTGCTTCTGGTTCTTGTGTCCCGATGGCAAAGAGCAGAGTCAAATCCTCAGGGCAGGAAATCTTATTTACAGGTGATTGTGAATAAACACACACCCTCCTGTTGGGCAACAAAGCTTTTTGGGAACGAAAGCCGTGGAAACGGCGATGTCGGAGCAGCTGGTGCTGCGACGTACACTCGTGCTGCAGGAGCTGCTGTTTCCAGACAGACCAGCAGGCAGGGACAAAACACTCAGCTACAGCTTTAAAAAAAACAAATATCAACCAGTTCTTCTGTTTAAAAAAAATAAAGGAACAACCCTCCATAGGTCAAATTTGAAATGGAACAAGGAATTACGAAAAAAGTGTTTGTCTTTTGCGAATACTGGGAAAAATTCATGTGCCTCTCTCAACGCATTGTCCAGGGGATTTCCTGAACACCCTTTATTTGCATTTTTTCCAAGTTATTTCCTCACTGATCCCCATCGGTGTGGTCGAACCACAGAACAATCCACACAGCAGACCCCTGCTTTACGTTACCAACCTCCTCCTGCTGTCACGGGTTTGTAACAGTCTCCATTTTTAATTGAAGCAGGCAAATCACATCAACACTTGATAAAAAGATTAAAGCTCATAGAATCACAGAATGCCCCGAGTTGGAAAGGACCCACAAGGATCACGGAGTCCAACTCCTGTCCCTGCACAGGACACCCCAATGTTCACCCCGTGGGGCTGAGGGTGTTGGCCAAACGCTGCTGGAATATTGTCAGGCTGGGACTGCTTCCCTGGGAGCTGTTCCAGTGTTCCACCACCCTCTGGGGGAAGAACCTCTTCCTAACATCTAAACTAATATCTAATTCCCGGCCTACAGAGGTTTCCAGATGTGCTTTACTTCTATTGTTCAAGCAGCTTTGTCTTTCAACAAGAATACTTGCTGTTAAACACAAACCTTGACACAATCATAGGATGGTTTGGGTTGGAAGAGACCTCAAAGCCCATCCAGTTTCAACCCTCACCACAGGCAGGGACACCTCCCACGGGGTCAGCTTGATGGAGGCCACAGCGGTTTATTCGCACCCGATTTTGCTACGCTGGGTAATGCAGGAGGTTCAAAAGAATGGCTGAGCAGCTCTCATTTCCTTTTGGAGCTCATTTTTCTATCTGACACCACTAGATGTCTAGCCAGCTTCACAATCTGGTTGGAAGCAAGTGGCAGTCAAACATTAACAGGATGACAAAGCTGCTCCGGTGGCAGTCAGTGTTTATATACGTCGTGATGAAATGCAGGGAGGTGTTTACTAGCAGGAGAGCTGAAAATAAAGATGCAGGCATGGAAGAAAATGGGAGAGGGAGCCCCTGCTCAAGGGCTTTACAACAAATTAAGGGAGCAAATGAATCTAAGGGTGTCTTTTTGGATATAGGGATGTTTTAAAGAAAAGCAGTGTTTCATCAAGTCCACTTGCAGCAAAGCAGGAGCATCCTGGTGCACCAGTGTTTCTGGGATCAGACTGCTCACACTCCAAGTGAAATTCCTGGCATTAACTTCCCCATTTCCTGCATCCTGCGCTAAGGATCGCTCGGCGACTGCAAATCCAAGCACTCAAAATATCAATTTAACGCTGAACTGCTTCTGTTTATCAACTGCAGACTCACAGGTCCAGCCTCAGCCCAAGCTCTCCAAGAAATCAAGACCCTGCCCAGGGAACGGGGTTATCGCAGCAGCAGGACACCGGCACAAGGTGAGCCGACAACGGTAGAACAGAAGAGTGCAGAGAAATAAAAAGGGCCAAATAAAAAGACAATTTTGGCTTCCAAGTCATTATTTGGATGTAAATTTTTTAGAGACTCCTCACTGCCTCCAAGTAAAACACCTCAGTGGAAATAAAAACACAACGTGTTAAGGAAACTGAAACTAATCGTGTTTTCTGTTCCTGAACCTCCTTTTGCGCACTGGCCAAGGGAGCGGCAACTTGCCTGTTTCATCCTGATAGGCAACTGCTGCCCGAGTTATCAGCACCTTATCTGCCCCAGGGCAGGCAAGAGAAATCCTAGAACAGAGGGACTGATCTCAAGGTGCGTGTAAACACTCACAAGGGGCTGAGACAAGGAAAATCTGGCTGCAATTAACAGAACTGCTGTTTCACCCGTTACTCCTAAGACGTGACAGCACGCGTAGGAGCACTTTTCAGAGTAACAGAGCCTCCATGTATTCAGCCTCTGTGTTTTTGGCGAAAAGAGTTATTTTAAAAGGGCACTCACAACTTAAAGGTTTTACCTAGATCTTCCTCAATCCCCAGCTGGAGTTTCTTCCCCTCCATCTTTTCAATATCTTCATCATTAAACTTGTACCACTCTCCCGTCTGCGGATCCTTCACGTGGGCGATGTAGTGCCCGGAGTACGCGCTCACGCCTCGGTGTATGAGGACGGCGCTGAGTTCGTACACGTAGACACCATCTGGAAGGAAAGCAGCAGTTGCAGCTACGTAGAGCTTTGGATCAAACTGCACAAAGCTTTTCTTTCCTAGAGCTTTGCAAGGCAGCAGACAAAGACTGCACTTGAACTTGCAGCTCTCTGAGACCTCCTGAGTAGGTTGAGACCTCCTGAGTAGGTTGTGGCTTTCACACCCACTTAACGAGGCAGTTGTGTGGAACAGGGGCTTGGAACAAGCTTGATGTAATTTTCCATCAAAAAGGGGATTCAGTGGAGATCTCCTCTCGCCTCGGTGGGTAAAATTAAGAAAATACAGTGCACAAAACTCACTTTTTTGTTCCATAAAAGGCTCCATGTCAAGCACCTCGGAGAAGCCGATGTAGGTGTTGAGTTTTTTCTTATGGCCAGTTTGTCTGTGCGGAGACAAAGCTTTGCTTCAGGGGACAGCAATAACAGTTCACACCTCCAAATGACCCCCCTTGAAACCCCTGAGCATGCCCAGAGAAGCTCCTGCACGCACCCAATCTCTCAAATCAACCCAGCAAGCACAGAGCTTCCACGCACTCCTGCTTTTACAGCACGTGCTCCGGCAAGAGAATTACCTGTCAAACACGAAACGCATCAGCTGCAGGTTGAGGGTGCAGGGAAGACTGAGCAGCCTGATCTTCCTCGTGGCGTTCTGCTTGCTCTGACAAGTTTCACAAAAATAACGATTGTCCCCTTCTAATTTTTCTTCCTGAGTAGGGGCAGGAAAAAAGCTCTTAAGAACGAGTTACCAGCAAAAAGTCAACCGGTCTGAGCTGAAAAGCATAAAAGTTATTTTAACCAATTCAGCCTCTACCCAGCTGCTTTCCAAAATAACCCCTTAGTTAAAAATGCACGCTAAGAAATGTGCTTTTTGGTACATTTCTGTACTTCACTTTAAGGACAATTTTAGACCCATCAAGCCCTGCTCTCAGGTCACTTATAGGACCACGAGGTTTGCTCCCTGCTTGATGGAGTTGGTACTGATGAGGGCTATGGAAAAAGAAAGCGATTAAATCACCCTTTTACAGGCTCACAAGGACCAAGTTAATGCAAAGCCACATTCCAGCCTGGGAACTACAAACCTCTTGTGCTCAGCCACGAAAACATCACCTTGTAAGAGTCATTGTCCACGCCTAAGTAGACCCAGTGGCAAGATTAGGTCAGAGGAGAACTTCCGATGCCCTAAACAAGGTCACCCAGCTGTTTCATTGGAAGGAGGAGCAGACAAACCTGAAGTTCACCCTTCCAGGATTTTAATGCGCTTACGCAAACCGGTCTTTTTTCATAGCAGAGCGACCGGTTTGCTGAGCGCATCAGGTGCTGCCCACCAGCCAGGCAGCTCAGGTAAGAGTCACATTTAGGGCAAGTTTCTGTCCCAGATACTTTCAGCTGAATCCACACCTCGAACCTTTAACATGCTGGATCTTAACTTAAGCTCTAGGCAAATTTTCCAGTCGAATTAAGAGCACTTGCTATGTTCCCACAGCTATTCCTGGTCTTGGCTAGTATTTCTGAGAGCACATTTTAGGTGGGGAATGCCTCCTGATGTTATGCAGATGAGCACAGACAGAGGAAACACAAAAAGCAGCCATTGTCCCAGTGCCATCCATGACAAAACACAAGGGGACTTTTTGTCAGGACTTCCTTTTCTCCTCGATTTTGCTGGGCAAGTATTTTAACTAAAACAAGCGACTTTCAAAGCCTTAACATGCGCATGTGCTACTCAGGAGCCACTCACATGACTCAATCCGCATTTTCTGGGTCTGCCAAATAAACCATTTCCTTTTGCATGCACCTCACTGAGATAACTCAAGTCTCTTGGCTCCCATATGGACCTTGTTAATTGAAGAAAGGAATTAAAACACCTCGCTAAGAATAGCCCCCCCCCCCCCCCCCCGACTCAAAAAAGCCCCAGGGAGCTCATACCTTAAGAAATTCTGTTATGCAGTCCGTCAGCTGCTTGTGCCCTTGGATGTTTAACTCCAGCTCATAAAATTTAGACACGAGTTTGGACTCCCTGCCACACTGGTTGCAGCTAGGATTAAATAATAAACAACAAAAAAAAGACAAAATCACACGGGGACAGCCCAGCGGTTCACGTGTTTGAACACCCCAGCCCCCACTAAACTGTTCCTCGAGCTACAAAACAAGGAGTAAAACTAAGTCAGAATTAAGGTGGTTCACACCTCTACATGACAAAAACTCCACAGGGTGTAAACAGGATGACAGGGTCTAACAGGAAAAGTGGGAGCACCTGCTTACAACTTGTAGACACGATTATATATCTTTTTTTGAGGCCGAATTCACAGTTCTGAGAATGCAGGAATGAAAATACAACACCCGAGGTATTCTATTTTCTGACTGCACAAGGGGAGGGAGGGGGTTCTGCCCCTCTACTCCACTCTCGTGAGATGCCACCTGGAGTCCTGTCTCCAGTTCTGGAATCCTCAACATAATAAGGACGTGGAGCTGTTGGAGTGGGTCCAGAGGAGGCCACGGAGGTGATCTGAGGGTAGGAGCTCCTCTCCTATGAGTACAGATTGAGAGAGTTGGGGTTGTTCAGCCTGGAGAAGGCTCTGGGGACCCCAGAGCAGCCTTCTAGTACTGAAAGGGGCTCCAGGAAAGCTGGGGAGGGGCTCTGGATCAGGGAGTGCAGAGAGAGGATGAGGGGAATTGTTTGAAGCTGAAAGAGGGGAGATTGAGATGAGACCTTGGGCAGAAATGTTTTGCTGTGAGGGTGGGGAGGCCTTGGCCCAGGTTGCCCAGAGCAGCGGTGGCTGCCCCATCCCTGGAGGTGTTCCAGGCCAGGTTGGATGGGGCTTGGAGCCCCCTGATGCAGTGGGAGGTGTCCCTGCCCATGGCAGGGGGTGGCACTGGGTGGGCTTTGAGGTCCTTTCCAACTCAAGCCATTCTATGATTCTATGATCTCAGAGTATTATAAAACCCATTTTATCCATTTAATGGGGTGACATCAAGAGGCAGAGACGGGAGGAGAAGCACTGAGTCCTATTTTGCATGTGTAGGCTTTAAGGTCCCTTCCAACCAAAACCATTCCAGGATTCTAGAGCATCCCATTCCATTAACTCACTTGCAGGTTTAATTGGTAACTTTTCATTAAGCAATTAAAAACAGTTGGTGAACCATAACAAAACCATCCATACAGGAAACCTAAAAACCTTTTACAAAGCATTTTGGCAGAAGCTGACCTGCTCCATCTGTGAGGAAGGAACTTGATCCCCTCAACTTCTCCTAAAATGTTTAAACATTCCCAGAAAGGTTATTCCCGAAGATGAAATACTTACACCGTGACATAGGCATACTCGCCGCAGAACTGCTTCTGCACGATGTTCCGAACATCTGGGTTCTTTTGCTTGGATAAAGTATCTTCCAGCAGCGACATGAACAGCTTTGAAAACTCCTGGGCATCCTAGAAGAGAAAGCCAAGGCCGTTTTCAACACCCCACAACACAACCTTGTCACTAATTTACTGTTAATTACCCACAGCCCTGGCTGTGTGGAGGCTCCACCGTGCTCTGAATGGGAAAAAGACCAATTGGGAGAACTGAAGAAAAAGGAATTTGCTGTTAACGTGGCTCTCGGCCAGCACCACCGGGTGGTTTGACTTCTGCCCTGCTCCTCGCAGGGCTCTGGAAGGAAAACAAACACCCCTGCAGAGCTTTATCCTGTTAATGCTTGTTTGTCAAAGCTCGGCACGCAATCCAAGATGTCCCCAATAATGTTATAGGGTAGAAGACAGATAAAAACACCATCAAACGAGGAGCTGCCCAGTGGATTCATCCCAGCCTGCAAGGCTTGGGAGCTTCCTCACACTCATCTCAGGGCCTTCCTCACCCCCCCTGGCTCTCCTTTGCTCTCCCATTTCAAAAACAAACAGGCTTTGGCCTCTCCCAGCTGCGCTTTAGGATCGCCACTTCCTTCCCCTCCCGCTTCCTCCCAAAGGACACGCACGCCGGCACTCGGGCTCTTCTCAAAGTGTGTTTTCAAGCTGTGTCCTTCTCAGCTTCAGCAACAGCCCTTCAGGACTCAACTGCAGTGCTCACCCCTCTCTAACCACGCTTTCTGTGCCCCACGAGCTCATGTTGGACCTTGGCTGGTTCTGTGACCCAACCAAACATCTTCTCGCCTTTCAACCCCTGCTGAACTGCCCACCTGGGAAGAGCAGCCCATAAAGTGTCTGCAAGAAGACCTTCGCAGCAGCTTCGGCTTCCAATTTGCACGGTGCTGGGGTTAATCAGGCACTAACAACACTCCCTGTCCCCATCTCATCTTTTCCGGGGCCCACCAGGGCCAGCCAAGGCTTTCCTCCTCCCGGACCAAACTAAGCCTGACAATATTCAAGAAGCATTTGGACAATGTTCCCAGCCCCACGGGGTGAATGTTGGGGTGTCCTGCGCAGGGACAGGAGTTGGACTTCATGGTCCTTGTGGGTCCCTTCCAACTCAGGGCATTCTGTGATTTCCCTGGGCCAACCCAGGGTGTCTCCTGGCCAACCCAGGACCCCAAAGAGCCCTGAGTTCCGCTTCTCCCTGTGTGTTTGTACCAAGCAGCAGATCCCAGCACCTCCAACCTACCTGCTGCTGTCCCGTGTCCAAGCCCAGCGCTTTAACAAATCCAGAGGGATCGATGTATCGCCTCTTGCTGTTCTGCAGCAAAGCGAACAAGTACTGCAGGTGCTCACAAATGGTCTGAGGCTCATAGTCTACTAGAACAACGAGTTGCACAAGTTACAGCAAGTAAATGCAAGGCAAGAGGTAATTATTCCAAGCAATTCCCTTGTTCTTGCTTCGTTAGGGTAGATTTAATGAGTAGAAATGATACGTTACTTAAAAGCTATTTTAAATTGTAAGAACCGAAGCGGTTCACGTCAGTGATGGCAGCAATGTCCCTTAAGATCATCAAATCCAACCCTAAACGCACGAGCTGCGAGCAACAGTTTGATTAACCCATAGCAACAGCTTCTTTGTCACCCTAAATGGTGAGAAATCATTTAAAAATACCATAAAACAAGAAGAGAAGGAATCAGGAGGCTGCCCTGACCCAGAGTGCACCTATACATCACCTATACCCAGCTCAAGGCGAGGTTGGGTGGGGTCTTGAGCCCCCTGATCCAGTGGGAGGTGTTCCTGCCCGTGGCAGGGGGGTGGAATGAAATGGGTTTTAAGAACCCTTCCAACCCAAACCATTCTACGATTCTATAGCGCCACACCGTACACAAGGGCACAGCATCCAGTCACCCGTGCCCGTCACATCCTCTGTGCGGGCACCAGGAGCCTCATTCATGTTAGGGACCTAAATCTTTGACCTCCCATGGGACGAGTGCAGCTCCATGGCAGCACAGATCAGCCCCAACACACGCACTTCCACTCCCGGCATCATCATTGAGCTGGGAACCGGTTTGGGAAGCAGCCTGGCAAGAACCAAACCCAAACGAGACTTTTCAACCAGATCTGACACTGGCCCAGGGTGCCCAGAGCAGTGGTGGCTGCCCCATCCCTGGAGGTGTTCCAGGCCAGGTTGGATGGGGCTTGGAGCCCCCTGATCCAGTGGGAGGTGTCCCTGCCCATGGCAGGGGGTGGCACTGGATGGGCTTTGATGTCCCTTCCAACCCAACCCATTCCATGATTCTATGATGAGATTTCTCTGATTTAAGAAATAACTTGGGTAAAGGGTGGTTTATTCCCAAAAGCTGGGTGACCGACTCAAAAATGACAGCACGGAGATTGGATGAGCGGCTGTAGCTTCACCCATCGCTTCTCCCAATAAATGCTATCCCAAAGCCAGGATATGGAAAATTTTAGAAGGGGTAAAACCACTCCCGTACGCAGCTCCCACTCACCTTTGTCTTTCGGGTCGCGCTCGCTGCAGGTGCTGGGACACAAGTAGAGGGCTTGCCGGAGCTCCAAGTTAAGAAACCACATCTGCAAGAAAGTGTTCACGTAGCACGTGGCGCCGAGGTTCGTTAAGCCCACGAACGCGTTCTGGCGTAAGAGAGAAAGCAACAGTCGTCACTCGCCGCCGCAGAGGAGCAAGGAGAAATCCACATGTTGGGGCTGTTTGTTGGGAAAACGCTGCTCTGCCATTGTACAAACAGCCACATCCCGAACTCCTCGGCTACAAGGGGACACGAGGTGTCACCTCCCCTCATCCCCGTTTTCCCCCAGGGACCGGGAAGGGCAGGGAATGGTTTTTTTGGGGGGACACTACCTTCTTGCGGCGCTCGCAGTTGGGGTCATCGATGTTGTGGAAGCTGTTCTCGTCTATCTCACCCAGCCAAACGTGCTCCCCGATGCCCACCAGGCAGTTGGGGTTCCCTCGGCAGTTCCTCCTGTGGAATCAGCACCCATCCTGTCACCCTCATGGAAGGGACACTGTTGTCCCCTGAGGGGGGTGATGGAAGGGAGGAGGAACAACAAGGGGACCCCACAGTCCTCAACAGAGTGAATGGGGTGGGGCAGGGGTCCCCAAACCCCTCAGAAATGGTGGTTATAGATGAACACAGAGACAGGGAGGAAGGGGGGGGGACCCCAGGACCTGAGGAGCTCCCCTGTATCTGGGGAGAGAGGGGTCCCCCACAACCCCAAGGGGGTCCCCTATATTTGGGGATCCAAGCAAGGACAGGGGTCCCCCACAACCCCAGGAGGGTCTCATGTATCGGGGGAGCCAGGCAGGGAAGTTCTCCTGAAACCCCAGGGTATGGGGGTCCCAAAGAAGGGATGGGGGTTCCCCACAGACCCCAAAAGACCCAGACAGAGCAGGTTCCTTCCCCAGCCCCCCCCAGAAAGGGGGAGGAACGTGGGGTCCCCTTCAGCCCTGTGGGGCAAGGGGTCCAGAGAAGGGAACGGGGGAGCCCCCAGGCCCCAAATTCGGGGCAAGGGGTAGGGTTGGGATCCCCCGAGGCCCTGGGTGGGGCTGTGAGGCTCCCAGAAAAGGTAACGGGGCGCCCCCAGAGCCAAATACAGGGCAGAGGATGGGGGTTTGGGGTCCCCTGAGGGAGCAGGTTTGGGGGCTGAGGATTCCAGTGTCCCGGGGGTGGGGGGTCCCGTGGCGGGGGGGTCCCGAGGCCCATGGAGGGACGGTGCAGGGAGCAGGGGTCCCGCGGTGTGGGGGTCCCAGAGGTGGAGGGACGCAGGGTCCTGGGAGCAGGGGTCCTGGAGGGCGAGGGGTTCCGGGAGGTGGGGGCTCCGGGGTCCCGGTGGTGGCGAATTCCTTGGTCCCGGGGGGTTCTGGGGTCCCGCGGTAGGGGTGCCGGGGGGTGGCGGTACCGGCAGGCCCCGCGCTGGCAGGGCTCCAGCCCGACGCGGTAGGCCGCCTCGATGTGCTCCTGCGCCACCTCCTCGGGCGGCACCGTCTCGGTCCAGCGCCACGCCGCCTTCTCCAGCTGCAACCGCGGCGCCATCGCTGCCCCCGGCCCCGGCCGCTGCCCCCCGACCCGGCTCGGCCCGGCCCGCTCCCTCTCAGCCCCTCCCGCCGCCGCCGCCGCCGCCGCCAGGGCCGGTGACGTCACGCGCGCGACGCGGTGACGGGCGCGAGGAGGTGACGCTTCACGGGCTGCGACGCACGCGGCGCCGGGGAACGGCGCCTGAGCCGGGGGCTGCCGAGGGGCGGGGCCTGTGCCTGGGGCGGGGCCTGAGGCTGGGGATGCGAAGGGGGCGGGGCTGAGGTAGGGAAAGGGGCCTGAGGCTGGGGCGGGGCCCGAGATGGGGGCGGGGCCTGAGCTTGGGGCTGCCGAGGGGGCGGGACCAGGGCCTAAGGGCGGGGCCTGAAGGGGGGAGTCAGCGTGTGGTAGGCGGGGTCTGCGCCTGAGAGGCGTGGCCTGATCCCGGGGCTGCGGCAGCAGGCAGGGTCCGCGCGCGGGGGCGGGGCTTGCGCCTGAGGGCGGGGTCGGCATGGGGGGCGGGGCCTATCTCAGGGGCGGGGCCTGAGTCCGCGTGTGGCTGCCCTTGGGCCGGGGCCTGGGGGCGGGGCCTGAGCCTGGGGGCGGGGTCCGAACCTGGGGGCGGGGCCTGCGCGCTCCGCGGGAGGAGCTTCCCCACCCCCCCACCCCAGCCCGTGCCCCTGTGGCTCCGCGCGGTCCCAGCGCCGACCCCGCCCCCCATGCCACCCCCCCATATCCCTTCATAGCCCCCCATACCACTTCCATAACCTCCCTTGCTACCCCCTCATTCCCCCCACACCCCATCCCCCACCCGCACCCCTCATTCCGTACCTCCCATCCCACCCCTTCACCCCACCCCCCCCATCACTCCCTCATCCCACCCCTATATTCCCCCTCTCCCGCTCCCCCATCCCACACCCCCCTTCCCACCCCATTCCATACCCCCACACCACCCCCATAACCCCCCCATCCCACCCCCCCATAGCCCCCCTTCCCCCTCCATTCTATACCCCCGTCCAACCCCTTCGCACCCTCCACACCCCCGTCCCTCCCCCTTGTCACCCCATCCCACCCCCAAACCCCTCCCTCTTATCATCCCCCCATCCCACTCCCCCCCATATCCCAACCATCCCACCCTCCCAGGCACCCCCTAATCCATATCCCCCATCCCCCCCCCCATTCCATAACCCTTACACCTCCATTGCACCTCCCATACCCCCACCCCTCGACTCCAGCCTCACACCCCCCCCCAAGACCCACCACACCACCCCCCAGCCCCACATCCCACCCCATTCCATCCACCCCCCCAAAACCCCCTGTCCCCCCAAACCACCCCATAGCCCCTTATCACCCCCCATAACCCCCACCCCACCCCTTATCACCCCCCACCCCTCCTTTTCACCCCCTCATCCCATCCCCACATCCAATCCCACCCCCCCGCCCCCCCCCGGCACCCCAAAAAGCAGAAGCCATTGGTTCTCTCCTTTAATCTCATCCCCGCAAGGGGGGGGGGTCCCCACCCCGATTGTCCCTCGCGCCCCCACCCTGCTGCCACCCCGGGGGGCACCCAGGCGGCCCGGCCGCCCCACTTCAACTCCAGGGGGGGAGGGCCAAGAGGGGGGGGTGTAAACATTTTTGGGGGTCCCGGCCCCCCCCAAGCCGCCCCGGGGCAGCGAAGCACCTTTTCCTCCTGGTGGGTTGTGGGGTTTTTTTGGAAAAGAATAAAATTGGCCAAATTCCCCCCTTCCCCCCCCCCCCCCCCCCAGTATTTTGGGGGCGGTTAGGAGGGGCAGGGGGGAACGGGGGACCCCCCCCAGCGCGCCGTGCCGCAGATCGATGGGGTGCAGGGGGGCTCCGGCTGACGCCAGCGCCAGTCCCCGCACGCACCCCGTGATGCCGGAGTTGAACTTGGTGGCCGTCAGGGTGTGGGGGTCCGGGGCGCCGCCTGCGAGGGGACACACGGCGGTGGGGGCACCTGCTGGGCACCCGCTGCCCAACTCCCACCCCATGACCCAGCAGGGTCACATCCCTCAGCCATCCCACGTCCCATCGTGTGTCCCTTCCCACCTCCCATCACGTGTCCCACCCTGTCTCCATGCCACGACCACCCCCCGTGTCCACCTTGTGTCCCGTCCCATGTCCCACCCCATGTCCAGCTCATGTCCCACCCCACGTCCATCCTGTGTCCCAACCCATGTCCCACCCCACGCCCATCCCTTGTGCCCTCTTGGGTTCCGTCCTGGGTCTCATCCCAACTCCCATGGTGTAACCCCTCCCACAATCCATCCCAGGTCCACCCTGAGTCCATCCGGTCCCACCCTCTGTCCATCCCATGTCCCATCATGTCTCCTGCCCTGTGTCCATCCCAAGTCCACTCCATGTCCCCTTTGTGTCCATCCCATGTCCCCATCCCACGTCTCACCTCATATCCCACCGTGTCCCACCATGTGTCCCACCCTGTGTCCATCTCGTGTCCATCCCACGTCCACCCCACATCCACCCCATGTCCCATCACGTGTCCCATGTCCATCCCATGTCCCATCTCATGTCCTATCACGTGTCCCATCTCGTGTCCATCCCACGTCCACCCCACATCCACCCCATGTCCCATGTCCACCCAATGTCCAATCTCATGTCCCATCACGTGTCCCACGTTGTGTCCATCCCATGTCAACTTTGTGTCCATCCTATGTCCCATCATGTGTCCCACCCCCCCATCACCCCATGCCCATCCCATGGCCCACCCCGTGCCCCGCTGTGTCCCCCGGGTGCCACCTTACCCACGTAGACACTGCCCTGGGTGTTGGCCATGACATTGGTTCCTGGCGACTCCCCGGTCACCGGCTCCTCCCCATCCACCTGCAGCCACCCGCGCCGGCCCTCCCTGCATGGCACCATCAGGACCTGCACCCTGCCCCCCACCCTGCCCCCCACCCTGCCCCTCACCCACCTCGTCACCGTCACCCGGTGCCACTCGCCATCGTTGATGGGGTCTTCAGAGACGATGGTGGCCTCACCACTGCCCAGCTGGTAGCTGCAGGGGTGGCATGGGCTCAGAAACGGGGACACCCTTGGGTGGCAGGGGAACCCCTTGGGCAACAGGGGGCACCCTGGGTGACACCAGGTCCCCTCACTCACCTGAACACCAGGTGCCCGTCCTTCAAGCCGAGGCCGATGAAGTCTTTGGCTTTGCCCCCCTGGCCGGGCTCCTGCAGGCACAGTGGGCACTGAGTGTGTGTGGGGGGAGGGGGCCAGCACCCTCACCCCTACCCTGAGGGGCTCAGCACCCCAGGCCCCTCCCCGGTGGTGCCCACCCCCCTGCTCACCGCCCCGTGCCACAGCAGCATCCCCTCGGCGCTGCGCGTCCGCAGCTCCAGCTCGATGGTCTCGGGCGCCTCGGGTGGGCTGCGAGGAGAGGGGGGAGGGGGGCTCAGTGGGTGCAGCACCCCGGGGTGGCGTGCAGCACCCAGGGAGGGTGTAGTGGCAGGATGGGTGCAGCACCCCGGGAAGGATGCAGCACCCAGGAAAGGTGTAGTGGCAGGATGGGTGCAGCACCCTGGGGCGGGTGTAGCACCCCGGGAAGGATGCAGCACCCAGGAAAGGTGTAGTGGCAGGATGGGTGCAGCACCCTGGGGTGGGTGCAGCACCCCGGGAAGGATGCAGCACCCTGGGAGGCTGCAATGCTGCGATGGGTGCAGCCCCAGGGCATAGGTGCAGCGCTGCAGCAGATGCATTGCTGCAGGAAGGGATGCAGCACCTTGGGAGGGTGCAATGCCATGAGGAGGGGTGCAGCGCTGCGATGGGCGCAAACCCTGCAAGGGGTACCCTGCTGCCATGGGTGCAAGGCTGCAGCGGGTGCCACACGGCGATGGGTGCAATGCCGTGATGGGGGCAGCGCTGCAGGGGGTGCAGCACTGCAGGAAGCAGGGCAATGCCAGGGGAAAGGCGCAGCACCCTGGGCAGGCTGCGATGCTGCAGGTCAGGGTGCCCCATCCCTGGTGCCACTCACCCGCGGGGAAAGAGGTGCCCAGGCAGGGCCAGGTAGGAACCGTCACGGAAAGCGGCGCTGAACTGTCCGGGGGCATCTGTGGGGACAGGGGGGGGGGGGCACACCCGGCTGTCACACCGCTGGCACCGCTTTCGGGTGTAAACCAGGGGAAAACGGGCACAAGGACCTACCACCGCCCCCGCTGCCCTCCTGCCAGTCCTGGTCCAGCTCTGCCAGCGCCAGATCTGTGGGTGAAAGGGTGTTGGGAGCGGGTGGCACGTGCCCCCTCGCCCCACGTCCCCAGGTGTCCCCAGGTGTCCCCAGGTGTCCCCCCGACTCACTGTGCTGGCAGTAGGGGCCGGCGTAGCCCTGCGGGCAGAGGCAGGTGTTGTCCTTGCAGGTGCCACCGTGCAGGCAGGGGTTGCGGTGCAGGCAGCGATCCTCCTCCTGCTCGCAGCGCGGCCCTGGGGACACGCAGGGTGGCACCGGGTGATGCAGGAGCCAGCCAGGATGGGCAGCCCCCCGCAGCCCCCCGGGGGTGCCCCTTGCACGCACACGGCGAGCGTGCAAGCGAGGCGTGCGCGGGCACGCCCAGCATCCGACGCGCACGCCTGTGGCAACCTGGGCACACACGTGCAGGGCGCACGCATGGCACACGGCAAGCTGCACGCGCGCCAACGGCACACACCGCACGCATGCAGAGCGGCGGCGCAGCAGGTGGCACGCAGGGCACGCTGCAGGCAGGGCAGGTGCACCCACGTGCACAAAGAGGGCGCAGCACGCGCGCACGGAGCGCGTGCCCGCCCTGCGCGTGCCCACAGCGCACATGCACGCATGACACGCACAGCGCACACGTGTACATGCACAGTGCCCGCACGCGGGGCACACAGAGTGCACACACTTGGCACACACGCATGCCCAGCCCCACCCCCACCCCCCCCAGCCCGCTCCCGTGCCCCCCGCTCACCTCGGAAGCCGGGCGGGCAGAGGCAGCGGAAGGCTGCGGGCGCGCTGGCAGCGGGCAGGGGCAGACAGCGGCCCCCGTGCAGGCAGGCGGCCGGCGGGCACGGCGAGCGCTGCCCACACTGCCCCACGCCGCGGCTCCGCAGGAAGCTGTACGACAGGTCCACCTTCTTCCCGTTGATGGACACCTGGGGGGACACCAAGGTCACCTCCTGGTCCCCACTTTCCCCACCGAGGGGCTGGGGTTGGGGGTGGGGGGGGGTCTCACCTCTCCGATGCAGCCGCGGAAGGAGATGTTGGTTGGGGGGCGCAGGGGGGGTTCGGTGCCCCCCAAGTAGAGGGGGGTGCGGAGGTTGAGACCTTGGCTCTTGCCGGGCGAGGAGCGTTTGACGGGCACGGCGTCGTCCACCACCAGCGTCCCATCCTTGTGCAGCCGCTCGGCTGTCACCCGGTGCCACTGGCCCAGGGCCACCGGCTCGGTGCTGCGGAGCACGGCCGGGCCTGTGGGACGGGATGGTGGCATCACCAGGGACATCAGGGGTGCTTGGGGACCCAAGTGGTGCCCTGGGTGATGCCAGAGGACCCTGGTGATGCTTGGGGACCCCAGTGGTGAAAGGGGACACCAGGGAGGCTTGGGGACCCGAGAGGTGCCCTGGGTGATGCCAGAGGCCCCTGGTGATGCTTGGGGAATGCAGCAGTGACAGGGGACCCAGGTGACACCTGAGGAGCCCAATGACACCAGGGGATCCTGGCAGCATCTAGGGACCAAAGTGATGCCAGAGGACCCCAGCGCTGGGACAGTGATGACAGGGGACCCTGGTGACACCAGGGGATCTCAGTGACAGCAGGGGAACCTGGCACTGCTGGAGATGCCAGTGACACCAAGGGACCACACTGCTGTGATGCCAGGTGACCCATGTGACATCAGGGGACCCCAGTGATGCCCAGGAACCCTGACAGCATGTGGGGCCCAAAGAGATGCCGGAGGACCCAGGGGTGTGGCACTGTTGCTTGGGGACACTTGCAGTACCTGGAGACCCCAGGGAAGCATGGTGACACCAAGGGACGTGATGCCAGGGGACCCCAGTGACACCAAGGGATCCCAGTGATGCCCAACGACCCTGGCAACACCTGAGGACCCAAGCGATGCTAAGGGACCCTGGTTATGCCAGGCCACCCCACCTACACCCTGGGTGCCCTGTGCCACCAGCCCCTCCGTGGTGCCACCAGGTCCCCTATCACTGTGCCAGCCCACCTGAGCCCAGCTCGTAGCGGAACTCGAGGTGGCCACCAGCCATGGCCAAGGCGACATAGTCCTCAACGGGGGCAGCTTTGCCAGCGCTGAAGAGCAGGAGCCCATCGGGTGCCAGCGGCAGGAACTCGGCCTCCACTCGCAGCTCGTGGTGGACGTTGGTCAAGGGTGGGTATGAGACGAAGGCACCCGCCTCGTTGAAGGATGGCACGCTCACCGCCTCACCTGTGGGAACTCCAAATCAGTGCCTGGCTGGTGGGACCCCCAAAACTCCACCTACCTGGTGCCCATCTCCCCAGGGTGGTACTCAAACCTCCTTCTCCGTGGTGCCCATGTCCATCCCCATTGCACTCATCTCCTCAGGGTGATGCCCAGCCCTGTGCCCATGTCCCCAGGGTGATGCCCAATCCCCCATCCCCATCGTGCCAGTCTCCCCAGGATGGCAGCCAATGGCCCATCTCCATCGAGTCCATGATGCCCATCTCCCCAGATGGTACCTCATCCCCTGTCCTCATCGTGCCTGTATCCTCTGGTTGGTGCCAGCTCCGCACTTGTGTCCCCAGGGTGGCCCCAGCCCCATGCCCATCTCCCTGGGTTGCTCCCTACTCCGTACCCATGTCCCCAGGGTGGTCCCCATCCCTTGCCCATCTCCTTGGCGTGGTCCCCATCCCAAGGCCATGTCCCCAGGTGGTCCCCAGCGTGGTCCATGCCCACATCCCTATCTTCCCAGGGTGGTCCCAGTCCCATGTCTGTGACCCCAGGGTGGTCCGAGCCCTGTACCCATCTCCCTAGGGTGGTCCCAGTCCCATGCCCATCTCCTTGGCATGGTCCCCATCCCACCTCCATGTCCCCAGGGTGGTCCCAGCCCTGTACCCATCTCCCTAGGGTGGTCCCAGTCCCATGCCCATCTCCTCGGTGTGGTCCCCACCCCATGCCCATGTCCCCAGGGTGGTCCCAGCCCTGTACCCATCTCCCCAGGGTGGTCCCAGCCCCATGCCCATCTCCTCGGCGTGGTCCCCACCCCGTGCTCATGTCCCCAGGGTGGTCCCAGCCCTGTCCCCATCTCCCTGGAGGGGTCCCCACCCTATCCCTATCCCCCCAGGGTAGTCCCAGCCCCATGCCCATCTCCTTGGTGTGGTCCCCACCCCATGCCCATGTCCCCAGGGTGGCCCCAGCCCTGTCCCTGTGTCCCCAGCCATGCTCACCCTCGGTGCACCTCTCCCCGGCCTTGCCCAGGTGGCAGCGGCAGGTATAGCCCTGCCCGTCTGGCCGGTTGACGCAGGTGGCATCAGGCCCACACGCCTCTGTAGGGTGACAAGCGATGAGCACCCAGTTGGGGAGGGACACTGTGGTGACGTCCCCATGGGATGGGCACCTACCTGGGTGACAATGCAAAGCCTGCGAGTACTCGCAGTTGCTGCCAGTGAAGCCGTGGGGACAACGGCAGATGTAGGTGTCACTCTCAGCATCCTCGCACACGCCACCATTCTGGGGGGGGACGGGGACAAGGACGTCAACGATGGGTGGGGATGGGGGGCAATGGGTGGGCATCACCTCCCCCAGCCTCACCTGGCACGGGTGGTCCTGGCAGGTGGGACAACTGGAGACACCGTGCGCCTGTAGGTCCATGTCCCCAAAAGCCACCTCCTCCCCTTGGATGCGGAGCTGGCGCACGCAGCCTGCGGAGAGACAGAGATGGAGGGAGAGGGTGACGCAGCGCTCAGTGTCCCCAACTCCGGTGCCCCCTGAAGTGGCAGGACCAGGTCAACAGACCTAACCCAACATTTAAGAATGATGTCAACGGTTTATTTAACGATATCAAAGCTGGACCTTCTTGCAGTGACCTTTGGAGACCCCACCTGCGGGCGGAGGCACCGCGTAGACAATTGTTGGGGAAAGGTTCTCCAAATCTTTGCTGCAAAAGGGGCTCCCAGTGACTGTGGATGTGGGTGATGATGATGATGATGATGGGACAATTAGTGATGGATCTCTCTTAATTCCCAACTGCTAAAAGAGAGGGCTCTCCAGATCTGATCTGGATGGTGATGGTGATGGTGATGATGATGATGATGATGAAGTAGAAGATGGGACAATTGGTGATGGATCTCTCTTAATTCCCAACTGCTAAAAGGGAAGGCTTTCCAGATCTGATCTGGATGGTGATGGTGATGATGATGATGATGATGATGATGATGATGAAGATGATGATGATGATGATGAAGAAGAAGATGGGACAATTGGTGATGGATCTCTCTTAATTCCCAACTGCTAAAAGGGAAGGCTTTCCAGATCTGATCTGGATGGTGATGGTGATGATGATGATGATGATGATGATGATGATGGGGCAATTGGTGATGGATCTCTCTTAATTCCCAACTGCTAAAAGGGAAGGCTTTCCAGATCTGATCTGGATGGTGATGGTGATGATGATGATGATGATGATGATGATGATGGGGCAATTGGTGACTGATCTCTCTTAATTACTATAATTACTCTCTTGTAACAATGATCAGACCACTTACCTTTAAAGCCAGTATTGTTAACTCATTAATCACTACTGATCGCTAATCAATACCTGAAGGGGGTCTACAGGGAAGCTGGGGAGGGGCTTTTTCCAAGGGCTTGCAGTGACAGGATGAGGGGAACGGCTTTAAACCGGAAGGGGCAGGATTTAGATTGGACATCAGTAAGAAATTCTTCACACTGAGGGTGGGGAGACCCTGGCCCAGGGTGCCCAGAGCAGTGGTGGCTGCCCCATCCCTGGAGGTGTTCCAGGCCAGGTTGGATGGGGCTTGGAGCCCCCTGAGCCAGTGGGAGGTGTCCCTGCCCATGGTGGCAGTGGGTGGGCTTTGAGGACCCTTGATTCTATGATTTGGCACCTTTCTTGGTTTAATGTTAAGTAAAGGTTTCACAGAGTATTCGAGAGTTTGGGCTTTCATGCCGATTGCTCTCGGTGGCCAACCTGTCCTCCCAAAACCCCTCACTCACCCATGAAGCCGCGGCTCAGCCCCGTCTTCTCCAGGGCGCTGAAATCGGGGTAACCCCCCAGGTACAGCTCCTCGTTCAGATCCAGCCCTTGGAACTTGCCCTGTGGGGCACAAGCGGGTTGGCACCACCTCCAGCACCCCAACTCCCACCCAACAGAGCCCACAGCCCCCCCCCAGAAATACCTGGGAGGTCCCATTAACTGGGGGGTGCCCGTCCAGCGCCAGCGACCCCCACGTTAGGTTGCGGAGAAGACGGATGGTGTGGTACTCGCCCAACCGCAGCGGTGTCGGATGCCGGATGGTGGCCATGCCCGAACCGGCATCAAACCTTGGGTGTGGAGGTGACAATGGGTGTTGGGAGGGTGCTGGCACCCACGTCCCACCCCGTTCTGTAGGACCAACTCGTGGGTCTCACCTAAACTCGGGGCGACCGCCCAACCAAACCGAAGGAGATGAAGTCGGCGCCGCTGTTTTTTTGCGTTGCCCGTTGTAGAGGAGAAGTCCTGGGGGGGTGCGAGGGGGCAAAGGGTCAAGCAGGGTGGTGACCATCCTGGAGGTGGCATTTTCAGAGGATACCCCCAAAACAACCCCCAGGACGGAGGAGGAAACCCCCCCCCCCCCACTCAGTTGGAGCTCGGTTGAATAGAGAAGGGGAGTAAAGGAGGGAGAGGGGAGGAGGGAGGGAGGGGACAAGGAGGGGGACAGGGGGACACATGAGGGGGCACAGGGGTGTCCTCACCATCAGCAGCGTCAGGTCGGAAGGTGATGAGGATCTCGAACCTCTTGTAGGCATCCTTGATGGTGGGCAGGGGGAGGAAGGAGCGGGGCGTCTGCCCGAAATAGGGGACCAGGCGCTCTGCGGGGACACGGGGGTCAGGATGGGTGGGGGTACCTCCCCCTCCCCACCCTGTCTGTCCGGCTGTCTTGTCCTGTCCAGCCTCACCTCGGACTTTGAGGACGTAGTAAGCCGTCTCACGGCCGCGGCTGTTGGCGGCGGCGCAGGCGTAGACGCCAGCGTCCTCGTGGCGCACGGCCGGCAGCATCAGGACGTTCCCCTCCACCCTGGCACCTGCTGGCAGCTCCCCCTCCAGCTGTGGCACAGTGGGGTTAGGGGGGGTCAGCACCCCTGGGAGGCCCCCCCCCCCAACCCTGCCACCCCATCCTTGCACCCCTCCATCTCACCTTGCTCCAGGTGATCTCTGGCACTGGGAAGCCGGACGCCAAGCAGGGCAACACAGCTACCGAACCCACCGAGACCTCTTCACCTCCGGTTGCCCGGCGATCTGGGGGCGGCTGGGGACACACAGAGGCGTCACCACCCTGCAGTGACACCGTTTGGTGTCCCCAGCTCATGGAATCATGGGATGGGTTGGGTTGGAAGGGACCTCCAAGCCCATCCAGTGCCACCCCCTGCCATGGGCAGGGACACCTCCCACTGGGTCAGGGGGCTCCAAGCCCCATCCAACCTGGCCTGGAACACCTCCAGGGATGGGGCAGCCACCACTGCTCTGGGCACCCTGGGCCAGGGCCTCCCCGTCCTCACAGCAGAACATTTCTCCCCAAGATCTCATCTCAGTCTCCCCTCTTGCAGCTCAAACCCTTCCCCCCTCATCCTGTCCCTGCACTCCCTGATCCAGAGCCCCTCCCCAGCTTTCCTGGAGCTTCACGTGGAGCTTCTCCTCCCCCAGCAATCTCAAGTCCTTCCCCTTTTGATGCCCCCAGCCTCACCTTGCACGTGGAGGATGACGTGGGACTGGACGGTGCCCACGGCGTTGGTGGCGGTGCAGCGGTACTGCCCGGCGTCTGCCCGCTCTACCCTCTCGAAGGTGAGGGTGCCAGCACGGACCAGCACCCCGGGGCGAATACGACCCCCCACTTTACTCCAGGTGACGTGGGGACGGGGGTCACCCAAGCCCAGGCACTCCAGCTCCACCGCTGTCCCTGCCAGCACCGTCTGCACCGCCGTCCGGATGTTGATCAGGGCCCTGGGGAGAGCTTAGGGGGGACAGGAGGGGTTTTGGGGTGCCCTGCTGGCATGGGGGAGGCATCGCAGACTGGGGTGCCAACCCGAGAGAGAGATGGGGAGGAGTGGGGTGCTTGAGAGCACGGGGAGAGATTGGAGGTGTTGGGGTACCTGTTGGTATGGGGAGAGATACCGGGGTGCCCATGGGCATGGAGGGTATCGGGGTGCCCTTGGGTGTGGGAAGAGATTGGGGGTGTTGGGGTGCCTATGAGTATGTGGAGAGATTGGGTGTACTGGGGTTGCAATGGGTGTGAGATTGGGGGTACTGGGATGCCTATAGGTGTGGGGAGAAATTTGGGGTGTTGGGGTGCCCATAGGTATGGGGAGAGATGGGGGGGCACAGGGATGTTGGGGAGCGTGGGGTGAGATGAGGGTACCAGGGTGTCCGTGGGTGTAGGGAACTGGGGGTACTGGGATGCCACTGGGTATGGGGGGATGGGTCAGCAGGTCCCCCTGGGTTAGGGGAGATGGGGTCTTCAGGGTGCCAAGGCTGGTGGGGACAGGTTGGGGGTACCGCTCCTACCCTGGACGGTGAGGGTGGCCCTGTCCTCCGCCTGCGCGCCCGGGGCGCTAGCCCGGCACACGTACACGCCCTGCGCGCCCCATGCCACCTCAGGGATCCTGTGAGGACAGAGTTGGCGTGTGGGACCCCGCGGGCACCAGCTGGGGGTGTCCCCAGTGTCCCCCTCCTTACCGCAGCACCCCGTCCCGCACACTGTGGGTGGGTGGCAGCTCCCCACCGTCCTTCAGCCACTCCAGACGTGCCCGTGGGTCCCCCGAGACGGCACAAGCGAATTCAGCGGTGCCACCCACCCCCTTGACGAGGTTCCCTGGTGTCACCCGCACCATCAAGGGGCCGTGCCTGATGTCTCCACTGTCACCGCCATCACCTGCACAGGATGCCAAGCCCTGATGGTACCCATCACCATGGACATCCCCAGTGCATGGCATCCCTGTTGGGTGGGGGGCTCACCGTGGACAGCCACGCGGGCGAAGGTCTCGGCGGTGCCAACACGGTTGGTGACGAGGCAGCGGTACACGCCGGCGTCGGCGGGCAAGGCTGGGCTGATGCGGAGGAGGCCAGCACGGTGGATGACACGTGAAGACAAGCTGCCATTGACCTTGTCCCAAGCGTAGGACAGCGGCGGGGTGCCATGGCAAGGCACTGCACCTGCAGCGCGTCACCGGCACGCGCCGTGGTGTCCTCTGGCAGGCTGGTGGCGTATGGTGGTGCTGTGGGGACAGCAGGTATCATCAACACCCGGTCACAGCCAGGATTGGCCAATGAATGGGTCAACAGGGCAATGAATGGGTCAACTGGGCAATGAATGGGTCAACCAGGCAATGAACGGGTCAATGGGGCAATGAATGGGTCAACGGGGCAATGAACGGGTCAATGGGGCAATGAATGAGTCAATGGGGCAATGAATGAGTCAACCAGGCAGTGAATGGGTCAATGGGGCAATGAACGGGTCAACGGGGCAATGGATGAGTCAATGGAGCAATGAACAGGTCAACCGGGCAATGAATGGGTCAACGGGGCAAGAAGGGCATCGGTGGGAGGGTGTGGGTGGAGACAGAGGCGGGCGTGTGTTGAGATGGGCCATGGATGGATCCATGAGGGATGGGATGGGTAGAGCAGTGGGAATGGAGACAGGTGGATGTGAGCTGGGATGGTTGACTGACGGATGAAACCACCAGGAAGAGATGGACGGAAAGCTCTGGGAGAAGACGGAGAGGTGGGTGTGAGCTGGGATGGAGCAGGGACGGCTGGATCCATGAGGAAGGGATGGATGGGGAAGTTAGGAGATGGCGAGACGGGTGTGAGCTGGGATGAACGAGACAGACGGCTGCACGAGGAAGGGAAGTGGGAGCAGATGGCGAGACGGGTGTGAGCTGGCGTGGTTGAGCAACGGATGAATCCACCAGGAAGGGGTGGGTATGGAGGGGTTTGAAAGGAGATGGAGAAATGGGTGTGAGCTGGGAGGGGTGAGACAGATGAACCCACAAGGAAGAGACGGATGGAGGAGTGCGAGAGGAGACGGAGAGATGGGTGTGAGCCGGGAGGGTTGAGCAATGGATGGATCCATGACCACGGGACGGAGAGAGGGAGCAGAAGGACAGATGGACGGCGCACAGGGACCGACAAGTAGATGGACGCAGCCGTAAGGAAGGGTTGGATGAAGGAGCTTGAGAGGAGACGGAGAGGATGAGTGCCGGGATGGAGCGAGGACGGATCCATGAAGAAGGAGGGTGGGAATGGCAACGGAGACGGCCACGTGCAGAGAGAGGACGGAGAGGAGCCAAGGATGGGCAATGGGAACAGCGGGGGTGAAGGACACGGTGGAGATGGCAAGAGGGACCCAGTGGCCTCCCGCTCCCCTGCCACCCCCTTACACTCCACGTCGAGGGTGACGAAGACCTCGGCGAAGCCGGTGGGGCTGCTGGCGTTGCAGATGTACTGGCCCGAGTCCTGCTGTGCCGCGCGGGGGATGACCAAGCTGCCGTTCACCACCTGGTGCTGCCAGGGCAGGGGTGCCCGCAGCTTCGACCACTCGATGTGGGGCGTTGGGTCACCTACGGGCAACGTGGACATCCATCGCCACGGTGTCGGGGCACCACAGCGGGATGTGTTCCCCTGCCACCATCCTCCATCCTCCCAGTACCTCTGGCTGAGCAGTGCAGCGTGGCGGTGTCCCCGGCCACCACGGTGACGGTGGATGGCGCGGTGACCTCGGGGGCACCAGGGTGCTGCTGCGCCGTCTCCACGTTGACGTCCACCCGGGCTTGCGCTGAACCCAAGGCGCTTTGTGCCGTGCAGACGTAGGTCCCGGCATGCTCTGGCTTGGCCGGTGAGAGCTGGTGGAGATGGGACACAGGGTGGGTGGTGAGCACTGGGCAGCCACCAGCACCCCATGGGGAGACGGGGATGAGCTCGGTGGCTTCCCTGTCCCTTTGTCCCTGCTCACCTGCAGGATGGCCTGGCTGTCCATGTGCAGCAGCGTTTGGTGCTCTACCTTCTGCCGGGAGCCCAGACGACTCCACCGCACCAGCGGCCGCGGTTCACCGCGACCGAGGCACTCCAGGCTGAGGGATTTGCCCTCCTTCACCGTCACGGGGCCCGGTGGCATCACCGACACCGTTGGGGCACCTGGAGAAAGGGGAGGACATCATTGTGAGGATGGGGACACCACCACTAGGGATGGGGACACCATCACCCTGGGGGCATCTGGAGGACGTCAGCATGGGAATGGAGATGGGGACATCACCACCCTGCGAGCATCGGGAGGACGTGGAGGACATGGGGATGGGGATACCACCACTCCAGGAGCACCTAAAGCCCGGAGAGGACATGGGGATCGTGACATCACTACACTGGGGGGACTGGGAGCACATGGGGGATGTCAACATGGGGATGGCGATGGGGACACCACCAGCCTGGGGACACCTGGAGAACATGGGGATGGGGATATCACCACCCTGGGAGCACCTGGAGCACGTGGGAATGGGGACACCATCGCCCTGGAGCCACCTGGAGAACATGGGGATGGGGACATCACCATCATGGGGGCACCTGGAGCACACGGGGAGGGGGACACCACCGCCCTGTGGGCACCTGGAGCACATGGGGAGGGGGACACCACCGCCCTGGGGGCACCTGGAGCACACAGGGAGGGGGACACCACTGCCCTGGGGGCACCTGGAGCACACGGGGAGGGGGACACCACCGCCCTGGGGGCATCTGGAGCACACGGGGCCAGGGCCAGGGCCACCTCGCACCTTGTACCAGGAGGTTGACAACGCTACTGGCGACGCCGAAGCGGTTGGAGGCCACGCAGTGGTAGGCACCCTGGTTGCCCACGTGGGCACCGGCGATGGAGATGACTGAGCCATTGGTGCTGATCTTCACATTGTCTGGACAAGGAGGAGCCGTCAACACCAGGACCGAGCTGGGGACAGCGCTGGGGCCATCCTGGGGACCACCATACCTTGGAAACGTTGGCCAGGTCCCATCCTCCAAGTGATGTTGATGGGCCGGGCGCCATCGTGGATGCGGCACTTGAAGGTGGCATCCTCGCCCGGTGCCACTGCCATGCTGTGCGGGTCGATGGAGATGATGGGGCTCTGCAGACCTGTGGGGACAAAGGGACAGGGAAGCCACCGAGGTCGTCCTTGTCTCCCATCACCCCATTGCATCCCGCCTTGCCCCACAGCCGCACTCACGGTAGCTGGAGCTGTCACGGGAGGTGACAGTGACGGTGAGGGTGGCCTCGCGGGAGACGCTGCCCGTGTCCGCCCGGCACACGTACTCCCCCGAGTCTGCCACCGAGAGCTGTGACAGCCGCAGACGGGACCCCGAGACCTGGGGACGCAACGGCACAGGGTGGTGGCATCAACCAACCACCCATGCCCACCGTCCCCCATCCCAGCGGTGTCCCCACCTACCTGGTGCTTGGCCGGGAGGGTCCCACCACGCTTGTACCAGGTGATGGTGGCCTGTCCCTGGCCGGCCACCACGCAGTCCAGGTCCAGGGTCTGTCCCTCGGTGACAGAGGACGCCGAGGACTCGATGCGGATGGGCGGCGTGACACCGGTGGCTGCGTGGGCAGAGGTAAGGGTGAACGTCCCCATCGGTCCCCAACACCGCTGGGGACTTGTGCCTCAAAGGGTGGCACTCACGGTACGAGGGGTTGGCTCCATCATCGATGGTGACGACAAGGGACGTCTCCTGCGTGACACCGCCCGATGTCACCCGGCACACGTACTCCCCAGAATCGGCCGCTGTCACCTGGGGGATGCGCAGGCGCGTGCCCGACACCTCGGAGGGGACAACAGGGACACGTCAGTGCTGGAGAGCACGGATGGGACCAAAGTAGGGTGACCTCCCCCTGGCCCTACCTGGTGGCCGGCGGGCAGGGAGCCACCACGCTTGTACCACGTCACGGTGGTGGGACCGGATCCTGCCACCACGCAGTTGAGGTCCAGGACCTGTCCCTCAGCGATGGCCGAGGACGACGACTCGATGCGGAGGGGCTGGGAGACACCGGCAGCTGGGGGGACAGGGGGTGGTCGTCACCAAGGTGGCACCTGTCTGTCCCCAAGCACTTCCCCCTCGCTTGCACTCACTGTAGTAGGTGCCAGCGGCGCTGGGCACGGTGACAATGACAGACGCCTCCTGCGTGATGGTCCCCAGTGTCACCCGGCACACGTACTCCCCCGAATCAGCCACCGCCACCTGGGCGAGGCGCAGGCGGGTGCCCGACACCTGGGGAGGTGACAAGTTGGGGACACATCAGCGTTGGATGTGGGGCTGTGCCCTGCAGGGTGATGCCATCTCCTTAAGGTCCCACCTGGCTGTTGGGGGGCAGAGCCCCACCGCGGCGGTACCAGGTGACCTGGGGGTGACCCTGTCCTGCCACCATGCAGTTGAGGTCCAGGGTCTGTCCCTCGATGACGGCGGCGGATGAGGTCTCGATCCTCACGGGTGGCGTGACACCGACGGCTGGGGGTGGCAATGGGGTCAGTGTGGGGCAGCCACCGCATCCCAGTGTCCCCATGTCACCTCCCACCCGTCCCTGGTACCGTAGGAGGAGCCGGCACCGCTTTGGATGGTGACGATGAGGGACGTCTCGTGTGTGACACCGCCCGATGTCACCCGGCACACATACTCCCCCGAATCGGCCGCTGTCACCTGGGGGATGCGAAGGCGGGTGCCCGACACCTGGAGGGTGACACACATGAGGAGGGTGACACAAACGCCTCAGAACCCTGAGAAGTCCCTTTTCCACCCCAAAACGCTCCTCCAATGTCCCCTACCTGGTGCTTGGCTGGGAGGGACCCACCACGCTTGTACCAGGTGACGGTGGCCTGGCCCTGCCTGGCCACGATGCAGTTGAGGTCCAGGGTCTGTCCCTCGGCCACGGAGGACGACGAGGACTCGATGCGTACCGGGGGGGTGACACCAATGGCTGGGGACACAGATGGGAAGGTCACCCCAAGGACCACGTGCAGCCTCCCAGTACCCTGTCACCTCCTGGTCCCCACTCACGATAAGTGCTGGCACCGCTGGGCTGGATTGTCACCATGATGGAGACTTCTTTGGTGGTGGCCCCGCTGGTCACCCGGCACACGTACTCGCCCGAGTCGGCTGCTGTCACCTGCAGCAGCCGCAGCCGGGAGCCGGACACCTGCAGGGAGGGGACATAGGGGTCACTGAGGCCACTTGAGCTTGCACGGGGCCATCTGGGGTTGCACAAAGCCACTTGAGCCACCTTGGCTTCCATGGGGTCACTTGGGCTTGCATGGGACACCTGGGCTTGCTTGGGGCCACTTGGGCTTGCATAGGGACATCTGGGATTGCACAAAGCCACTTGAGCCACCTTGGCTTCCATGGGGTCACCTGGGCTTCCATGGGGCCACCTGGCCTGGCACAGGGCCACTTGGACTCCATGGCCTTGCACAGAGCCACGGGTCAGCCCCAACCACCCCAACCTTGGGGACATCCCCATCCCTGTCCCCTTACCTGGTGCTTGGCCGGGAGGGTCCCCCCGCGCTTGTACCAGGTGACGGTGGCCTGCGCAGGGCTGGCGATGACGCAGTTGAGGTCCAGGCTCTGTCCCTCGGTCACAGGGGATGACAAGGACGAGGACTCGATGCGCAGGGGGGTGGTGCTGCCTGGGGCTGGGGACCAAGATGGGTTAGAGACCGTGGCCACCACCACATGTGACCCTCCAAGGGACACCATGAGCCCAGGATGGACACGTTGCATGGGTGGCTTCCCCAGGGATCAATTCATCCCAGGCCTGGGGACAGCGTAGGGCAGTGTCACCCACCCTGGGTAACGTCCCCCGTCCCCTCTGGTCCCCACTCACGGTAGGCGCTGGCCCCACGGGGCTGGATGGTCACCATGATGGAGGTTTCCTTGCTGGTGGCCCCGCTGGTCACGCGGCACACGTACTCGCCTGAGTCATCCGGTGTCACCTGCAGGAGCCGCAGCCGGGAGCCGGACACCTGTGGGAAGGGGACACTGGGGTCACCAGGGCCATTTGGGTTCCCACGGACTGACTTGGGCTTGGATGGGGTCAGCTGGGCTTGGATGGGTCTACCTGGGCTTCTATGGGGGCATCTGGGCTTGCACAGAGCAACCTGGGCATGCGTGATGCCACCCGAGCTTGCAAGGACCACCTGAGCTTGCATGGGGCCACCTGAACTTGGATGGGTCACCTGAGCTTGGATGGGCCACCTGAGCTTGGATGGGTCATCTGAGCTTGGATGGGTCACCTGAGCTTGCATGGAGCCACCTGAGCTTGGATCGACCACCTGAGCTTGCATGGGGCCACCTGAACTTGGATGGGTCACCTGAGCTTGGATGGGCCACCTGAGCTTGGATGGGTCACCTGAGCTTGCATGGAGCCACCTGAGCTTGGATGGACCACCTGAGCTTGCATGGGGCCACCTGAGCTTGGATGGGTCACCTGAGCTTGCATGGAGCCACCTGAGCTTGCATGGGCCACCTGAGCTTGGATGGGCTTGCACAGAGCCACGGGTCAGCCTCAGCCACCCCCACCTTGGGGACATCCCCATCCCTGTCCCCTTACCTGGTGCTTGGCCGGGAGGGTCCCCCCGCGCTTGTACCAGGTGACGGTGGCCTGCGCGGGGCTGGCGATGACGCAGTTGAGGTCCAGGCTCTGTCCCTCGGTCACGGTGGAGGACGGAGACTCGATGCGCAGGGGGGTGGTGCTGCCTGGGGCTGGGGACCGAGATGAGAAGGTGACACTGGTGACACAGCAGAGCCTCGCCAGCGCGGGCACACAAGACGGGGCTCAGCGCCGTGGCACACGGGGAGGAGCCCCCCCTGGCACTGTCACCCCCCTGTCCCCACTCACGGTAGGCGCTGGCCCCACGGGGCTGGATGGTCACCATCACCGCCGTCTCCTTGCTGGTGGCCCCGCTGGTCACCCGGCACACGTACTCGCCCGAGTCAGCCGCCGTCACCTGCAGCAGCCGCAGCCGGGAACCGGACACCTGCGGGGAGGGGACACTGGGGTCACCAGGGCCATTTGGGCTTCCATGGGGCTGATGGAGCTTGCACAGGACCAGGTGGGCTTGTATGGTGGCCACTGGGCTTGCACAGGACCACTCAAGCTTGCACAAGTGCCACCTGGGCTTGCAGAGAGCCACTGGGGCTTGCAACGGTGTCAGTTGGGCTTGCATGGACCACCTGGGTTTGCATGGGGCCACCTAAGCTTGCACAGGGCAACCTGAGCTTGCATGGGGCCACTTGGGCTTGCATGGGGCCACCTGGGCTTGGATGGGGCCACTTGGGCTTGCATAGGGCAACCTGAGCTTGAATGAGGCCACCTGGGCTTGGATGGGGCCACCTGAGCTTGCATAGGGCAACCTGAGCTTGAATGAGGCCACCTGGGCTTGGATGGGGCCACCTGAGCTTGCATAGGGCCACCTGAGCTTGTGTTGGTCACCTGAGCTTGCATGGGTCATCTGGGCTTGGATAGGGCCACCTGGGCTTGCGTGGGTCACCTGAGCTTGCAGGGGGCCACCTGCTCTCCCATGGGGCCACCTGGGCTTGCTCAGGGCAGTGCACCTACCCCACCCACCCCCTTGGTGCCACCCCCTCCGGTGTCCCCTACCTGGTGCTTGGCCGGGAGGGCTCCCCCGCGCTTGTACCAGGTGACGGTGGCCTGTCCGTGCCCGGCCACCACGCAGTTGAGGTCCAGGCTCTGTCCCTCGGCCACGGTGGATGAGGACGCCTCGATCCGAACAGGGACACCCGAAGTTGGTGGCCCTGGGGACAGGATGAAGCCGTGATGGGACCATCCTGGGTGATAGATGAAGCCACCTGGGACCGGCACATCGTCCCCTGTGCCACCAAGCCCAGACTCACCGTAGGACGAGCCGGCTCCGGCCACGACGGTGACAATGACGGACGCCTCCCGGACGGTGGTGCCGAAGGTTGCCCGGCACACGTACTCCCCGGAATCGGCCGCTGTGACGTGGGGGACACGCAGCCGGGACCCCGAAACCTGGGGTGTGGACACACATCGGTGTCACACGGAGTGGGACAGGGTAGGGTTTGGGGTGCCACCTACGCTGCCCATGTCCTACCTGATGACCGGCGGGCAGGGAGCCACCACGCTTGTACCACGTCACGGTGGCAGGGCCGGATCCTGCCACCACGCAGTCGAGGTCCAAGGTCTGTCCCTCGGTGACGGATGGGGACGAGGACTCGATGCGGACAGGCGCTGTGGTCCCTGCGGGGAGCAAAAGGGGGGGACACAGGTGGGCAGCAGCACCCCAGAACCTTCCCCAAACCCCACCAGCATCCCACACCTCTCACCTGGCACCACGGCCACCTCGATGGCCGCACGGGCGGTGCCGGCGGCGCTGGTGCCCACGCAGAAGTAGATGCCACCATCAGCCGTGGTCACCGTGGGGATGACCAACGTGGCAATGTCGGCTTGCTCGGCGCGGGACTGCGGCACAAGGGTGGGTGTGAGCGGCACCCATGGTGCACCCAACCCGCCCCCCCCTCCCCCCCCCCGGGGCACACAAGGGTGCCAGCACCCAGCTCACCTGTGGTGGCAGGGTGCCCCCCTGCTTCTCCCAGGTGATGGTGGCAGTGGGTGACCCCGAGACCCGGCAGTAGAGCCGCACCGTGGAGCCCTCCTGCACCTCTGTCCGCTCTGGGCTCACCTGTACCTGGGGAGCGCCGGGGGCTGCGGGAAGAGGGGTTCAGGGGCGTGAGCACCACGGGGACAATGGGGACAACAAGGATGATGGGGACAATGGGGACAACAGGCTTGATGGGTGACACGAGCGATAGAGATGATGAGGATGATGGTGATGATGGGGACAACGGGGGTGACAGGGATGATGGGGACAACGAGACAGGTGAGGGATGATGGCGACAATGGGAGAGATGGGGAATGATGGGGGGTGCTGGAGGTGACAGGGATGATGGGGACAAAGGGGACAATGGGGACAAAAGGAACAATGGAGTCGGGTGACATCGGTGATAAAGAGGATGATGGGGATGATGGGGACAGTGGGAGGGATGGAGGATGATGGGGACAACGGGGGTGACAAGGATGACAGGAGGGATGGAGGATGATGGGGACAACGGGGGTGACAGGGTTGATGGGAGGGATGGAGGATGATGGGGACAACGGGGGTGACAGGGATGACGGGAGGGATGGAGGATGGTGGGGACAACGGGGGTGACAGGGTTGACGGGAGGGATGGAGGATGATGGGGACAACGGGGGTGACAAGGATGACGGGAGGGATGGAGGATGATGGGGACAACGGGGGTGACAGGGTTGATGGGAGGGATGGAGGATGATGGGGACAACGGGGGTGACAGGGTTGATGGGAGGGATGGAGGATGATGGGGACAACGGGGGTGACAAGGATGACGGGAGGGATGGAGGATGATGGGGACAACGGGGGCGACAGGGATGACGGGAGGGATGGAGGATGATGGGGACAACGGGGGTGACAGGGATGACGGGAGGGATGGAGGATGATGGGGACAACGGGGGTGACAAGGATGATAGGGCAATGAGGATAATGGGAATGATGGGACGATGGGGACAATGGGAGATGTAGGGGATGATGGTGATGAGGGTGATGGGGACAGTGAGGGAGTGACAGAAATACTGATGACAATGATGACAGTGGGGGTGACAAGGATGATGGGGCTGAAGGGGATGATGGGGACAATGGGGTGATGGGGATGAGGAGATGGACAACAGATGACAGGGATGGTGGTGACAGGGATGATGAGGGTGATGGGGACGATGGGGTTGACAGGGATGATGGGAGATGATGGAGATGTGGATGATGGGGATGATGGAGATGATGGAGATGGGGATGAGGATGATGGAGATGGAGACAATGGGGATGATGGAGATGGCGATTGGGGGATGGGGATGATGGAGATGATGGAGATGATGGGGATGATGGGGATGATGGAGATGATGGACATGGAGATGGGGATGGTGGAGATGATGGAGATGAGGATGATGGAGATGATGGGGATGATGGGGATGATGGAGATGATGGAGATGGGGATGAGGATGATGGAGATGATGGGGACGATGGAGATGGTGATGATGGAAACACACAACAGAGATGACAGTGAGGACCGGGACGATGGGGACGATGGGGACAACGCTCACCTTGCACGTGGAGGAAGGCCCGCGCCGTGTGCTGCCCAGCGCTGCTGCGCGCCCGGCACGCGTAGTGCCCCTCGTCAGCGGGCTCCACGGCGCCAAACCGCAGCGTCCCACCCTGGACCACGGCCCGCGGTGGCAGCGTGCCTGCGGGGACACAGCCCACCGTCACCCCACCTCGCCACGTCCCCAAGCCTGGTCCTGGTGTCCCCCCATCCCCGGTGGGCACCTACCGAGCCACTCGAGGATAGGCGAGGGGCTGCCGGTGGCCACGCAGCGGAACTCGGCCGGCTGCCCCGCGGGCACACTCAGCTGCGCCGGCTCCACGGTGGCGGTGGGGGCGGCGGCGGTGCCAGCTGCGGTGACACCCGGGGTGGGGGGGGTGGGGGGTCAGGGCTTGCCAGACCCCCCCATAGCGCTGGTCCAGGCAGTGGGGGCGGTGGGAAGCGGGGGGCAGCGTGGTGCGGCCGATGGGGGGTGCGCAGTGGAGCCCTGGCATGCAGCGGGTGAGGGGGTGTGGGTGGACCCCGCGGGCAACCCCCGTGGGGACTCACCCGGTCTGTGCTCCTCCATGAACTCAACGGGGCCGTAGAACATCTGAGTCTTCAAGGGGGCTGCAAGAAGGGTTGGGTCTCAGGAGGGCTTGCCCATCACTCTGGCATCTGGGCACCACGCAAACCCATTGTCCCAGCATCTGGGAGCCAAGTGTGCCCACCACCCTGGTATGCAGGTGATGAACCTGCCCATCAACCTGGCAGCTGGGCACCAAGCGTGCCCATCATCTCGGTATCTATGTGGTGTTCATACCCATCATCTCGGTGTCTGGGCACCGAGTGAGCCCATCAACCTGGCACCCAGGCACCAAGCATGCCCATCTTGGCATCTATATGGTGAGTGTGCCCACCACCCTGGTACTCAGACACCAAGCGTGCCCATCATCTATGTGGTGAGTGTGCCCATCACCCTGGTACTCGGGCACCAAGTGTCCCCATCATCTTGGCATCTATGTGGTGAGCGTGCCCATCACCTTGGCATCTAGGCACTGAGCATGCCCATTGCACCCAGTTTTTGGGCACCAAGCAAGCCCGTTGCCCCAGCATCTGGGAGTCAAGTGTGCCCACCACCCTGGTATCCAGGTGATGAACCTGTCCATCACCCCAGCATCTGAGCCCACCACCCTGGTACCCGGTCACCAAGCATGCCCATCATCTTGGCATCTAAGTGGTGAGCGTGCCCATCACATCGGTGTCCGGGCACCGAGCATGCCCATTGCACCCAGCTTCTGGGCACCAAGCAAGCCCATCACCCTGGAGTCTGAGCGGTGGATGTGCCCATCACCTGGTGTCTGGGCATGGAGCTTGTCCATCATTCCAGCATCTGGGCACCGCGTGTGCCCACCACCCCAACATCTGGACACTGAGTGTGCCCACTGCCTGATGCCTGGGCATGGAGCTTCTCCATTGTCCCAGTACCTGGGTGCCAAGCATGTGCCCATCATCCTGGCATCCGGGCGCGCTGTGGACTCACCCTGGACGTAGAGGGTGGCAGTGCCCTCGTCCATGTCGAGCATGTTGGAGCCGGTGCAGACGTAGATGCCAGCGTCCTCGGGCCGCACGTTGCGCAGGGTGAGGATGCCATTGAAGTCCACGGCGCCGGGTGGCAGCGTCCCGTGGTTCTGCCGTGTCCACACCAGGGTGTAGGCGGGCGACTGGCAGGAAGAGATGGGCAGGCCTGAGGCCACGGGGATGGGCACGTGGTGGGGCAGGGGGGCTGCGGGGGATGGAGGGGGTGTCTTCATGCTCTGCACATCCCCATGGGCACCCAAGGGTTTCCCTGTGCCCCGTGCAACCAGGTGGGCACCCCATGGGTGTTCGCATGCCTTGAGAGGCCTGTGCCCTGCATGACATCATGGGCACCCATTTGTCCTGGATGTCCCCATGGATCCCCAAGGGTGTCTCCCTGTGCCCTGTGGGACCAGGCGGGCACCCAGGAGTGTCCCTGTGCCCTGCTTGACCCCATGGGCACCCATGTACCCTGCATGTCCCCAAGGGAACCCAGGGGTGCCCTGCAAGTCCCCCCATGGGCACCCAGGGGTGTCCCTGTGCCCTTGATGACCCCATGGGCACCCATGTGCCTTGCATGGCCCCATGGGCACCCAGGGGTGTCCCTTTGTCCTTGATGACCCCATGGGCACCCATATACCCTGCATGGCCCCATGGGCACCCAGGGGTGTCCCTTTGCCCTTGATGACCCCATGGGCACCCATATACCCTGCATGTCCCCATGGGCACCCAGGGGCATCCCTGTGCACCCTGCATATCCCTGCTGGCACTCAAAGGCATCCCCATGCCCTGCACATCCCCATGGGCACCCAAGGATGCCCGCGTGCCCCCCTGCCACACCGTGCCCCCTGCTCACCTTGCTCTTGGCCGTGCAGACGAAGGTGACATCAGCCCCGGGCTTCACCTGCTGTACCCGCTTCTCCTCCACGGTGACGGTGATGGGTTTGTCAGGGGTCTCTGTGCCAAGGCAGGAGAGCTGAGCCCCACTCCTCCCCTTTCTCCGTGCCCCCCCCCTACCCCCCCGCCCATGCCACCTGCGCGACGATGCCCTACCGGTGACGATGACCTCGGCGCGGCTGGCGTTGCTGTGCCGCAGGTTGCGGCAGGAGCAGATGTAGACGCCCGCTTCGGAGGGCTGGATGCTGGCAAAGTGCAGCTCCTCACCTGGCAAGGGCACACAGGTGACACCCCACGTCCCCCCCCACCTCGGTGCCACCCTGTCCCATGCCCACCGCATACCTTGTCGCCGGCTCTGGGCGCCCTCGGGAAGGGGTCGCCCGTCTTCTCGTGCCCAGTGGTAATAGAAGGGGGGGTCGCCGCTGGCCTGGCACCGCAGGGTGACGGCGCTGCCCTGTGCCACGGTGGTGCGCGGCGGGTGGACACGGACGGCCAGCGGGATCGGGGTGCCCAGCGGGACGCACGGCTGCCCGTGCACCGTGGGGTTCCCCGTGTAACCGGGGGCACAGCTGCGGGGAAAAGGGGGTGAGGGGGTGTGCGCTGGGGTGTGGGCACAGGGGGGGTATTGGGGTGCGGATATGGGGGGATATTGGGGTGCAGACATGGGGGGAGCCCATGGGTGGGGATATTGGGGTGCAGATATGGGGGAGATATTGGGGTGCAGATATGGGGGGAACCCATGGGTGGGGATACTGGGGTGCAGATACGGGGGGAGCCCTTGGGTGGGGATATTGGGGTGCAGATATGGGGGGGGATATTGGGGTACAGATATGGGGGGGAACCCATGGGTGGGGATATTGGGGTGCAGATACGGGGGGATATTGGGGTGCAGACATGGGGGGAACCCATGGGTGGGGATATTGGGGTGCAGATATGGGGGAGATATTGGGGTGCAGATATTGGGGGGAATCCATGGGTGGGGATATTGGGGTGCAGATACGGGGGGAGCCCTTGGGTGGGGATATTGGGGTGCAGACATGGGGAGATATTGGGGTGCAGATATGGGGGGGAACCCATGGGGTGGGGATATTGGGGTGCAGATATGGGGGGGGATATTGGGGTACAGATATGGGGGGGAACCCATGAGGTGGGGATATTGGGGTGCAGATATGGGGGAGATATTGGGGTGCAGATATTGGGGGGAACCCATGGGTGGGGATATTGGGGTGCAGATACGGGGGGAGCCCTTGGGTGGGGATATTGGGGTGCAGATATGGGGGAGATATTGGAGTACAGATATGGCATGAGCCCATGGGTGGGGGTATTGGGGTGCAGATATAGGAGGAGGGATATTGGGGTGCAGATATGGGGGGGGATATTGGGGTGCAGATATGGGGGGAGCCCATCGGAATGGAGATATTGGGGTGCGTATATCGGGGTGAGCTCGTTGGGGTGAGCACATTGGGGTGGGCACAGCAGGGTGGGCACAGCAGGGTGGGTATAGCAGGAGAACACGGGGGCGGGTATATTGGGGTGGGTATAGCTGAGTGAGCCCAGCATGGCGGGTATCCTGGGGTGGGCATAGCGAGGTGGGTATCCTGGGGTGGGCATAGCGGGGTGATCGCATCAGGGTGAGCGTATTGGAGGGGGCATATTGGGGTGAGCATGGCAGGGTGGGTACATCCCAGAAAGCACATTGGGGTGCGTATATCGAGGTGGGCACATCGGGGTGGGCACATCAGGGTGGGTACAGCAGGGTGGGCATATCAGAAGGAGAACAGCAGGGTGGGTACAGCAGGGTGGGTACAGCAGGGTGAGCCCGTTGGGGTGGGTACACCAGGGTGGGTATATTGGGGTGAACGTATTAGGGAGGGTGAATTGTACTGAAGCGGGCACAGTGGGGTGAGCGTAGCAGGGTGGGTACCTCCCAGTAAGCACATTGGGATGGGCACAGCAGGGTGGGTAGATCAGGAGGAGGGCATCAGGGTGAGTATATGGGGGTGAGCCCATTGGGATGGGTATATTGGGGTGATTATAGCAGGGTGAGTGTATTGGGGTGGGCACAGTGAGGTGGGCACAGCAGGGTGGGTATATCCATCCCAGTATTGAGGTGCATGTATCGGGGTGAGCTCATTGGGGTGGGTACGTTGGCATGAGCACAGCAAGGTGCACATACTGGGGCAGGTAGATCAGGAGGAGAACATCAAGGTGGGTATGTTGGGGTGGGTATGCCAGGGTGGGTATGCCAGGGTGGGTATGTTGGGGTGGGTATGCCGGGGTGGGTATGCTGGGGTGGGTATGCTGGGGTGGGTATGCCAGGGTGGGTATGCCAGGGTGGGTATGTTGGGGTGGGTATGTTGGGGTGGGTATGCCGGGGTGGGTATGCCAGGGTGGGTATGTTGGGGTGCATGTACTGAGGTGACCACATTGGGATGGGCATATTGGGGTGAGCATGGCAGGGTGGGTACATCTGAGTGGGCACACGGGGGTGCGTACATTGGGGTGAGCTCATCGGTGTGGGCACAGCAGGGTGGGTGCATGGGGTGAGCGCATGGGGGTGGGTACGTGGGATGGGTGCGTGGGGGTGGGTGTATATGGGAGGGGTTTGGGGGTGGGTATACGGAGGTGGGCACATGGGGGGGGGGTTTGGGGGTGGGCACATGGAGATGGGTATCGAGGGTGGGGTTTTGGGGGGTGGGTATATGGAAGTGGGCACGTGGGGGTGGGTACATGGAGATGGGTATATAGGGTGGGGGGTTTCGGGGTGGGTATATGGAGGTGGGCACATGGGAGTGGGTTTTGGGGGTGGGTACATGGAGATGGGTATATGGGGGGGGTTGGGGGTGGGTACATGGAGGTGGGCACGGGGAGGTGGGTTTTTGAGAGTGGGTGCAATGGGATGGGTACATGGAGGTGGGTTATGGGGGGTGGGTATATGGAGGTGGGCACATGGGGGTGGGTTTTGGGGGTGGGTACGTGGAGATGGGTATATGGGGGGGGTATTGGGGGGGTATGTGGAGGTGGGCACACAGGGTGGGGTTTGGGGGTGGGTATGTGGAGGTGGGCACATGGGGGTGGGTACATGGAGATGGGTATATGGGGTGGGGTTTTGGGTGGGTGAATGGAGGTGGGCACAGGGGGGTGGGTTTTGGGGGTGGGTAAATGGAGGTGGGCACAGGGGGGTGGGTTTTGGGGGTGGGTAAATGGAGGTGGGCACAGGGGGGTAGGTTTTGGGGGTGGGTAAATGGAGGTGGGCACAGGGGGGTAGGTTTATGAGGGTGGGTGCAATGGGATGGGCACAGGGGGGTGGGTTTTGGGGGATGGGTACATGGAGATGGGTGTATGGGGGGGCTTGGGGGTGGGTGCATGGGGGTGGGCACAGGGGGGGTGGGGTTTTGAGGGTGGGTGCAATGGGATGGGTACACGGAGGTGGCTTTTAGGGGTGCCCGTTGCCCCCCGCAGCCTCACCGCTCGCAGTACTGCCCGGTGTAGCCCGGCTCACAGGCGGTGCAGCGGTACCCGCCGCCTCTCAGACTCTCACAGGTCCTGGAGAACCTGCAGGGACAGCGTGAGGCGGGGGTGCCACCCCTCCCCAGCACCCTCCCCCCCTCCCACCAGCACTCACTGGTTTTCGGGGTACGGGAGGGGACAGGCGCAGGGCTGGCAGTCCTCGGGGGTACCGGCGGTGGCATCCCCGTAAAACCCGGGGGCACATTGGTCACAGAAATCCCCGGCTGTGTTGTGCAAGCATCCCTGGGGGGGGGACACACACACAACACCAATATTTTGGGGGTGCACAGCTGGGACGAGACCCCAGCCCCCCGAAAAACTGCTCAATGCCAAGTCTTACGGAGCAGACGCCGCTCTCGGGGTGGCAGCTCTCGGAATGCCCGTTACACTCGCACAGCTCACAGTGCCCCAGGTAGAGCCCCCCGCCAGTGCGGGTGTAACCGGGGGCACAATCCTGCCAGGGAGGGGGGGGGTGGAAACGGGGAGGGGGTCAGTGTTGTTGACCCCCCCAAAACAACCCTGGGAAGGGGAGCGGGGGATGCTGAGGGCTCACCTGGCAAGACAGCCCGTGGTACCCAGGTGGGCAGCGGCATTCCTCGACCTCAGGGGCAGGGGGGAGGCCGGGCTGGGGGGGCACGGCCGTATCCATGGCAACGTCGGCGATGCTGGACGCGGCCGTGCTGGTGGAGTAGGTGGCACGGATGAGGATCTCATCCAGGTCGGCCAAAGCCATGAGGAGATGCTCCCGCGTCGCTGGCTGCCCGTCCGGCCGCTGCCAGTATTGCTGCGGGCACAGCGGGGGTGTCAAGGCTGGGGAGGGGGGCACCAATCTGGCACGTCACGGGGACATTGGGGACAAAAGCCACCCACGCCCTCCTACCTCCCGAAAAACGATCTCGAAGATCTGGGGGTTCCGCGGGCTCAGGTCGGGCTGGTACGCCACCAGCGTGATGTCGTTGCCCTGCGGATATGGGGGGGGTCAGGGGGGGCTTCTGCTGCCACCCTGTGCCCCCCCACCCCCACCCCCAGCCCCCGGGCACCCCCATACCGTGATCTGGATGTCGGCGTCGGGCAGGGGGGCTCCCTGCCCCCCCGGCGTGTAGGTCAGGGTGTAACGGAGGCGCCCGCCATAGGAGCCCACCTGCGTGAGGAGACGGGGGGAATGGGGTGGGATGGGATGGGAAGGAGATGGAGATGGAGATGGAGATGGAGGTGGAGGTGGAGGTGGAGATGGAGATGATGGAGATGGAGATGGAGATGGGATGGGATGGGATGGGATGGGATGGGATGGGATGGGATGGGATGAGATGGGATGGGATGGAAATGGAGATGGAGATGGGATGGGATGAAGATGGAGGTGGAGGTGGAGATGGAGATGATGGAGATGGAGATGGAGATGGGATGGGATGGGGTGGTGTGGGATGGGATGGGATTGGGAATGGAATGGGATGGGATGGAATGGGATGGGATGGGATGGGATGGGATGGAGATGGAGATGGAGATGGAGATGGGAAAGGATGGGGTGGGATGGGATTGGGTGGAGGTGGAGGTGGGAGACAGAGATTGAAGTAGAGATGGAGATCGGATGGGATGGGATGGGATGGGATGGGATGGGATGGGATTGGGTGGAGGTGGGAGATGGAGATCGAAGTAGAGATGGAGATGGGGATGGGGTTGGGAAAGGATGGGATGGGATTGGGATGGGGTGGAGTGGGATTGGGATTGGGATTGGGATTGGGATTGGGATGGGATGGGATGGGATGGGATGGGATGGGATGGGATGGGATGGGGTGGAGGTGGAGATGGGAGATGGAGATCGAAGTAGAGATGGAGATGGGGATGGGGATGGAGACAGAGACGGAGACGGAAATGGGAATGGAGATGGGATGGGATGGGGTGGGGTGGGGTGGGATTGGGTGGAGGTGGAGATGGAGATCGAAGTAGAGAGGGAGATGGGATGGGATGGGAATGGAGATGGGGATGGGAAAGGATGGGATGGGGTGGGATGGGATGGGGATGGGTCAGGAACAGGATGTTGAAAGGAGCAGGGAAAGGGAATGGGATGGGACAGGATGGGGACACGGACAGGGATAGGGACAGGAAATGGGGAAGGGGAAAGGAAGAGAAAGGGAATGGGAAGAGGAAGAGGAAGAAGATGGGATGGGGATGGGGATGGAGAAGGGAAGAGGGAAAAGGGAAAAAGGAAAAAAGGAAGAAGAAAAAGGGAAAAGGGAAAAGGGAAGAGGGAAAAAGGAAAAGGAGAAGGAGGAGAAGGAAGCGGGAAAGAGAAAAGGAAAGGGAAAGGGAAAAGGGAAAAGGGAAAAGGGGAAAGGGAAAGGGAAAGGGGAAGGGAAAGGGAAAGGGAAAGGGGAAGGGAAAGGGAAAGGGAAAGGGGAAGGGAAAGGGAAAGGGAAAGGGAAAGGGAAAGGGAAAGGGGAAGGGAAAGGGAAAGGGGAAGGGAAAAGGGAAAGGGAAAGGGAAAGGGAAAGGGAAAAAGGGAAAGGGAAAGGGAAAGGGAAAGGGAAAAGGGAAGGGGAAGGGAAAGGGGAAGGGAAAGGGAAAGGGGAAGGGAAAGGGAAAGGGAAAGGGAAAGGGGAAGGGAAAGGGAAAGGGAAAAGGGAAAGGGAAAGGGAAAGGGAAAGGGAAAGGGAAAAGGGGAAAGGGAAAGGGAAAGGGAAAGGGAAAGGGAAAGGGAAAGGGAAAGGCAAGAGACGAGGGAGGCTGCGCCCACCCCACAGCCAACAGAGCCGTGGCACGAGCACCCAGGGTGCCCGCAGGAAGCTCCCATGGGCACACCGAGCCCCCCACATGGGGGCACCCCGATACCTTGTCCCCCTGGTAGGGGGGGTGGCAGCTGCCAGTAGTAGGAGTCGGGGGGCAGCTCCCCGAAGCGGTCGTAGGTCAAGCGGGGCTGGGGGGTGCCCGGCTCCACCCTGAAGCCGGTGCCCACACGGGTGCTGCGCTGCCGGTTCACCAGGGTGAATCCCTGGGCATTCCCAGCACCGAAGGGCGTCCGCACCTGTGGGATGGAGATGCCAGGTGAGCAGGGGGGTTGGGGACAGCTGGGACCACCCTGGGGCCATGGGGAGGGCACTCACGGTGCCACGGGCGTAGGTGGTGCTGGCACAGTGCTGGACGATGCCCATGCAGAAGCAGGGCAGGCAGCCGGCTGGCTCGCTGGCGCTCAGGTGGAAGTGGTGGGCACGGCAGGTGGCACAGCGAGGACCTTCCACGTTGGGCTGGGAGGGGGCGCACGGGGCGGGTGACATCACCCCGTGCCCCCCTCTCAGGGATTTGGGTGCTAAGGAGGGGGCACAGGGCTCACCTTGCAGCGGCACCGCCCATCGGCATCGCAGCCGTCGCTGCCACGCGGGTCACACTGGCACTGCCCACTGGGGACACCAGGCTCTGCAGGGAGGGGGGGGACACGACACACAAATGACATTGACAGCCACTAAGCACAACCCAATCCCCAGTGCCAGCCCCTTGTCCCCTCCCCTTGGCACCCACCTTGGCACGGCTCTCCTCGCAGCGGGTCCCCCACGTACCCAGGTGAGCACCTACGGGTACCAAAAAAAAGCCAGTGAGGGGGTGTTGCACCCCAAAAGCCACCCCTCCCCCCCCCAACCCAGGGCTCCCCTGGCACCTCTCACAGAGGCGCCCGCTGTGCCCCGGGGCGCAGGCGCTGCAGGTGGGCTGCCCGTCCGTGTCCTCGAAGCAGCTCTTGGTCTCCCTGCGGAGGGGACAAGGGGATGGGTGAGACCCTGCTGGTGTCCCCAGGGATGGAGGGGACCAGGGGGTGGCACCTACTGGGGTCCGTGGCAGGGACAGGGCTGGCAGTCGCCCGAGGTGCCCCGGGTGGCATCGCCGTAGTAGCCAGGTTGGCACTTGTCACATTGGGCACCTTCCGTGTGATCCCGGCAGCCCTGCAAAGTGGGAGGTGACAACGTTGATGGCACCGCCGTGGGCATCCCCAGGGTGTCCCCACTGTCCCCAGCTCACCTGGCAGATGCCAGTCTCGGGGTGGCACTCGCTGGCGTGGCCGTGGCACTGGCACGGCTCACAGGTGCCCAGGTAGAGCCCAGTGGTGCTGCGGGTGTAGCTGGTGTCACAGTCCTACGGAGGGGACACGGGGACAAGCAGGGTTGGCCACCGCTCGGTGCCCCCAGGGCTGGTCCGAGGGGACACTGAGGGTCTCACCTGGCAGGAGGCACCGCGGTACCCGGGTGGGCACGAGCAATCCTCCACCTCCAGAGCGGGCGGGCGGCCGGTGGCGTGTGGCACCGCCACGTCCAGGCTGACGTCGGCCAGTCTGCGGGGACACAGGACACGTCCCCATCGCCCCTGCCCGCCACGTGCCCGCGTCCCCGGTGCCCCCCTGCCCGCGTCCCCAGTACCTGATCTCCTCCGGCTGATCCGAGTAGGATGCCCGGATCATGAAGAGGTCAATGTCAGCCAAAGCCATCAGGAGATGCTCACGGGTGGCATCGCGCCCGTCTGCCCAGCGCCAGGCACGCTGCGGGCACAACCAGGAGGTGACCATCGCGTCCCCCAACCTATGCTGTGGTTGGGGGCACAACCGAGCGGTCTTCACCTCACGGAAGGGCACGGTGACAGTGGTGGGGATGCCAGAGCGGGGGTTGGCATCGGAGAAGTGCTCCAGGAGGATGCCGTTGCCCTGCAGCAGGACGTCGGGCTGGCGTGGCACAGGTTGGGCACCCGCCGGTGCCCGGTGCGTCACCGTGTAGCGCAGCTCACCGCCGTACGATGTCACCTGCGGGGGTGGCACGTGGTGAGGCTCAGCTGAGCTCAGGGATGTGCCCGTTCACCCTCAGCCGGCCCCGGGGCTGGCACCTTGTCCCCGGCGAAGGGCGCGGGCAGCACCCAGTAGTAGACGTCGCGGGGCAGCGTCTGGAAGGCAGCAAAGAGCAGCTCCCGCGCCGAGATGAAGCGGGCAGCGTCAGTCACCGTCCGTGTGCCCGCCAGGTTGGCCAGGCTCAGCGCCCGCGTCTCCTCGGAGGTGAGGAGGACCTGGAAAAGGAGCAGAAGGGGCTGGGTGGTGGGCACAGGGTGGTGCGTGGCACAGCATGGCATGGCACTACATGGCATGATATGTCACTATGTGGCACGGTGTGGCACGGCATGGCACTACATGGCTCTACAGGGCACAGCATGGCATGGCTCTATATAGCACAACATGGCACTACATGGCATGGACTACATGGCACAGCACAGCATGGCACTACATGGCCTGGCATGGCACTATATAGCACAACATGGCACTACATGGCACAGCATGGTATAACATGGCATATAATACCTTGGCAAGACACAGCACAGCATGGCACAAGATCGCACAACGTGACATGGCATGGCAGTACATGGCATGACATGGCACAAGCTGGCACTGCACAGCACATGACACAACATTGTGTGGCACGGCACAGCGTGGCATGACATGACATCATTTGACATGGCCTGGCATAGCACTCCATGGCATGACCTGGCGCCACATGGCGTGCCACGGCATAACTCAACATGACATGGCACGGCATGCAATGCCACAGCATGGCACAACAGGGCATGGCATGGCACCACATCATTTGCCATGGCATGGCATAGGATTACATGGCATGACATGGCACTACATAGTGTCACATGGCAGAGCTTGACACGACATAGCATGGCACGGCATGGCACGGCATGGCATATAATGGCATGGTGTGGCACCACATCATTTAACATGGCATAGCACCCCATGGCATGGCATGACACAGCATGGCATCCAATGGCACAGCATGGCATATAATGGCACAGCATGGCACCACATCATCCGACATGGCATAGCACCCCATGCATGGCATGGCATGGCATGACACAGCACGGCATGGCACCACATCACTCAACATGGCATAGCACCCCATGGCATGGCATGGCACAGCATATAATGGCACAGCATGGCACCACAACACTCAACATGGCATAGCACCCTATGGCATGGCATGGCATGGCATGGCATGGCATGGCATGACACAGCATGGCATGGTACCACATCACTCAACATGGCATGGCATGGCATGACACAGCATGGCATGGCACCACATCACTCAACATGGCATAGCACCCTATGGCATGGCACGGCATGGCATGTAATGGCATGGCATGGCATATAATGGCACAGCATGGCACCACATCACTCAACATGGCATAGCACCCCATGGCATGGCATGATGCAGCATGGTATCCAATGGCACAGCATGGCATATAACGGCACAGCACCACATCACTCAACATGGCACAGCACCCCATGGCATGGCATGACACAGGATGGCATCTAATGGCACAGCATGGCATATAATGGCATGGCATGGCACGGCACCACATCATCCAACATGGCACAGCACCCCATGGCATGGCATGGCACTACGTGGGGTGACATGGCATAGCTTGCTGTGACACAGCCCAGCATGGCCCGGCATACAATGGCAGGGCAGAAGGTGGCACAGCATGGCACAACGTGGGTACCTGGTGGCGGCTCCAGGCGGAGCTGGCACAGAGCCGCGAGACGCCCATGCAGAAGCAGGGCAGGCAGCCCTCGGGGTTGGCCTCGCTCAGGTGGAAGGTGCCCGCGGCGCAGGCGTCACACAGCCGGCCCCGCACGTTGGGCTGCGGGCACAGGGTCGGGGTTAGGGGTGGGGGGTGCCAGGGGTGAGGGTGCCAGGGGTGGGGGTTGTCAGGGGTGGCGGTGTCAGGGATGGGGTGGGGTGGTGCCAAGGGTGGGAGTGCCAGGGTCCTGCCAGAGCCCAGGTGGCAGGGATGTTGGGTGGCAGGGGTTGGGGGGTAAGGGGTAGGGGAGTGCCAGGGTGGGGGTGCCAGGGGTGTTGGGGGTCAAGAGTGGAAGTGTCAAGGGTGGTGGTACCAGGATGGGGGCATTGGGTGCCAGGGGTGGGGGTGCCAGGGGTGTTAGGGTCCAGGGGTGTTGGGGTCAGGGGTGGCAGTGCAGGAGTGAGGGTGCCAGGGGTGGGGGTGCCAGGAGTGAGGGTGTCAGGGTGGGGGTACCAGGATGGGGGTGTTGGGGGTGTTGGGTGCCAGGGGAGAGGTGTCAGGGTGGGGGTGCCAGGGGTGGGGGGTGACAAGAGTGAGGGGTGCCAAGGTGGGCAGATTGGACCAGCTGGGTGCTGGGAGAGTGGGAAAGGGGGTGCTGGGGTGGGGAGGGGGGGGGCTGTGGGGGGGGGGCTGCTGGGGAGTGGAAATCGGGGGGTGGCACTGGGTGCTGGCGGGTGGAATGGGTGCTGGGGGGGTGTCAGACTGGGTGCCATGGGGGGTTGGAGTGGGTGCTGGGAGGGGCTGGAATGGGTGCTGGGGGCAGGGGGATTGGCATGGGTGCTGTTGTGAGGGGGTTGGAATGGGTGGCATGGGGGGGGGGTCAGATGAAGTGCCAGGGGGCTGGACTGGGTGCTGCTGGGTGGCATGAGGGGTTGGCACAGGTGCTGTTGGGGGGGGGCTGGACTGGGTGCCATAGCAGGCTCGACTGGGTGCCAGGGGGGTTAGACCGGCTGGCGGGCAGGGGCGGGCTGGGTGCTGGTGCCAGGGGGACTGGACTGGGTGTCAGGGGGCATCAGACTGGGTACCCCAGGCACCGGACTGGGTGCCATGGTGGGGAGGTCAGAATAGGTGCTTACAGGGGGTCAGACTGGGTGCCCCAGGGACCAGACTGGGTGGCACAGGGGTCACACCGGGTGCCCCAGGAACCGAACTGGGTGCCACGGGGGGATCAGACTGGGTGCTATGGAGGGTCCCCCTGGGTGCCCATGGCACTGGACTGGGTGCCGTGGGGGGGGGGAAGGTGAGACCAGGTGCCACTGGGATTGGATGGGGTGCCCTGGGAGTCCCACTGGGTGCCACGGGGGCTCCCACTGGGTGCCCCAGGGATGAGACTGGGTGCAGAGGGGGGGGGGGGGGGGGTGGCAGCACCCACCTTGCAGTGGCACGTGCCACCAGCCGCGTCCTGGCCCCCGCGGGCATCACACTTGACGAGTTCCTGGCCTGCAGGCAGCGAGGGGGAAGGTGAGGGGCACCCATGGGTGAGGGGAGGCACCCCTGGGGGGGGGGGGAGGGGAACGGGACACCCCCAAACCAGCACCCACCACTCACCGATGGGGGTGCACTTGCCACCCGGCTGGATGGGGTCCCCTTCGTAGCCCGGGGCACATCTGCAGGGGTAGGGGAGGGATGGGTGGGGCATCTCAGGGGGGTTGGGGTGCCATGGGGACACCAACCACCACCCTCGCGCCACCGTCCACCACCATCCCCACCATCATCTTCCTCCCCACTATCTCCACCACCACCACCCTCCCACCATCTCCACCATCACCCCATCACCACCACCACCATCCCATCCCCACCATCCCTCACCCACCACCTCCACCGTCAACCTCCCATCATCATCAACCTTCTCACCATCTCCACCATCACACCACCACCACCACCCTCCTCCCATCCCCACCATCCCCCTCCCACCACCTCCACCACCAACCTCCCACCAACACCATCATCATCCTCCCCACTATCTCCACCACCACCACCATCTCCACCATCACCACCATCATCCTTCCCACCTCCAGATCCCACCACCATCTCCCCCCCAACACCACCACCTCCACCATCACCCTCCCATCTCCACCATCCCCTTCCCACCATCCCCACCATCATCCTTCCAACCACCATCCCCACCACCACCCCCCTCCCATCAACACCACCATCATCATCCTCCTCTCCATCTCTAGATCCACCTCCACCATCACCCTCCCAGCCCCACCATCACCCTCCCACCACCTCCACCATCAACCTCCCATCAACACCATCATCAACCAACCCACCATCCCCACCACCACCACCCTCCCATCAACACCATCACCATCGTTCCCACCTCCAGATCCCACCCCCATCCCCCTCCCACCACCTCCACCATCAACCTCCCACCAACACCATCAACCTTCCCGCCATCCCCACCACCACCATCCCCCTCCCACCAACCCCACCGCCATCACCCTCCCACCATCCCCCTCCCACCACCTCCACCACCACCCTCCCATCAACACCATCACCATCGTTCCCACCTCCAGATCCACCCTCATTCCCCTCCCACCACCTCCACCATCAACCTCCCATCACCACCATCATCAACCTTCCCACCATCCCCACCTCCACCACCCTCCCATCAACACCATCACCATCATTCCCACCTCCAGATCTACCACATCACCCTCCCATCACCTCCACCACCATCCCCACCACCATCACCCTCCCATCAACACCATCACCATCGTTCCCACCTCCAGATCCACCACCATCTCCCTCCCACCACCACCACCTCCACCACCCCCCTCTCATCCCCACCACCCCCCTCCCACCACCTCCACCATCAACCTCCCATCAACACCATCATCAACCATCCCACCATCCCCACCTCCACCACCCTCCCATCCCCACCATCAACCTCCCATCGTTCCCACCTCCAGATCCACCACCATCCCCCTCCCACCACCTCCACCACCACCACCCCCCCTCATCTCCACCACCCCCCTCCCACCACCTCCACCACCACCATCCCATCAACACCATCACCATCGTTCCCACCTCCAGATCCACCCCCATCCCCCTCCCACCACCTCCACCATCAACCTCCCACATCAACCACCACCCATCATCATCCTCCCCACTATCTCCACCACCACCACCATCTCCACCATCACCCTTCCCACCTCCACTCCCACCACCAACCCACCACCATCACCCTCCCACCATCCCCCTCCCACCACCACCCTCCCATCAACACCATCATCATCCTCCCCACTATCTCCACCACCACCACCATCTCCACCACCATCCTTCCCACCTCCAGATCCCACCACCATCTCCCTCCCAACACCGATACCTCCACCATCTCCCTCCCAGCCCCACCATCACCCTCCCACCACCTCCAACATCAACCTCCCATCAACACCATCATCAACCTTCCCACCATCCCCATCATCATCCTCCCACCATCCCCACCTCCACCACCCTCCCATCACCACCATCACCATCGTTCCCACCTCCAGATCCCACCACCATCTCCCTCCCAACACCAATACCTCCACCATCACCCTCCCATCTCTACCATCCCCCTCCCACCATCCCCACCATCATCTTTCCAACCACCATCCCCACCACCACCCCCCTCCCATCAACACCACCATCATCATCCTCCTCCCCATCTCTAGATCCACCTCCACCATCAACCTCCCATCAACACCATCATCAACCATGCCACCATCCCCACCTCCACCACCCTTCCATCCCCACCATCAACCTCCCATTGTTCCCACCTCCAGATCCACCCCCATCACCCTCTCACCACCTCCACCACCACCACCCCCCTCCCCCCATGTCCCCGCGTCCCACCTCTCGCAGCGGCGGCCGGCGTAACCGGGCGCGCAGGCGTCGCAGGTGGCTTGGCCATCTGTGTCCATAAAGCAC